>CM040982.1:25336199-25454206 GCA_022985145.1 Pangasius djambal | reverse complement strand
GGATGCAAGGGAACATAACACTGAGTATCATCTGCGTAACAGTGGTATGAGACATTGTGCTTCTTAAATATAGCATTCAAAGGAAGCATGTATAAGGAAAATAAAACAGGACCCAGAATTGAGCCCTGTGGAACCCCATACAAAA
The DNA here is from genome assembly GCA_022985145.1 of Pangasius djambal. NCBI lineage: Eukaryota > Metazoa > Chordata > Actinopteri > Siluriformes > Pangasiidae > Pangasius > Pangasius djambal. The sequence goes on along the minus strand of CM040982.1, from coordinate 25,454,061 downwards.
CTGGTGCACAAGATGAGGAATATTTGCCAGTCTCTACCGAGAAGGTTCGATCATTTAAATAGGATACAAACCAATTTAAAACATGACCTTGTATCCCAATAATAGATCATGAAGACAAGGCGATGAGCTGCACAAATATGATATAAATATTACACAGATATTGCAGAATTGTGACTTTTTCTGCCATAAAGGAAAGCGTATCAGCTTTCAACAGCACAAGCCGGTGCAAAGCATCATGGCTGACCTGAGGCTCAAGGGTTACAGCTATAAGTAGTCTTCGGTTTGTTTACACTTCCAGGTTTGGTTTATTTAAAATTATGTTACTCTGATTAATGTTAGTTTTTTTCCCCTGATTGGTAGAATGCTTTTCCCTCCACTTTCTAGCAGTTTGGTCATTTGCAAGTGCCTACCCATTAGCTAGCTCTTCCACCACATCTTCCTCATATGACCATTGGCTAGTGTCGCTGTGATTGACAGGAGAGAGAGAGTATGACCCTCCTACCCAGAGAGCACAGCTAATCTTGCACTTTCAGATTCTTCAGAGTGCAGATTGCACTTTCAGGTTGGATCCTTTTCAGGATCGAACTTGCTCAGCGGCTAATGCTAGTAGTCAATGATGAGTTGTGTGTGTGTGTGTGTGTGCTTACAGTGAGAAATATGATAAACACTTGAGAAGGAGTTCAAGCATGTACGTGTGCTGGAGGATATAAACAGAGAGACAGATAGACAAAGCGAGGGTATGTGCACACACACACACACACATCAATGGTACACATCAATGAGAGAGTGTGTGTGTGTGTGTGTGTGTGTGTGTGTGTGTGTGTATCTCACTGATCTCCAGCTGTCTCTGGATCCTGCTCTTGCTGCGCTCTCTGAAGGAGACCTGCGTGTTGTTGTACTCGGTCATGACTTCCACAAACTTCCGAGACAAGACTGTGTACTACAGAGAGAGAGAGAGAGAGAGAGAGAGAGAGAGAGAGAGAGAGAGAGAGTGAGAGACCGAAACACAACACAGTCAGCTTCATACCAAAACAAACACTGAAACAAAGGGGTTACACTGGGCGTTTTCTAATGAACTGCATGTCTGCCTGAACAGTTACGCTTCCATTTTAACTCTGAAACACGAGATGGTATTGGTTTATAGAGCAATGCTTTCATTTCAAAATTCATTCATTCATTCATCTTTAACAAGCACTTTATCCTGGTCAGGGTCTCGGTAGATCCGGAATCGCAGGATCACTTGGCACAAGGCCATGGATGGGATGCCAGTCCACTGCAGGACACCATGCATACACACATTCACACCTAGGGGCAATTTAGCATAGCTAATCCACGTACTTGTATGTTTTCAGGGAGTGGAAACCCACGTTTTTGTTTAGTCGAGGCAACTAAAGGCTACCACAGTTCGATCATCAATACAAACATATGGTCTGGCTATCCAAATCTTAAGAAACTGATATATTGGAAATGTGTTTAAATTACATTTCAGCCCCATCAGTGTTGAGATCTCTTACTTCTTAAATTATCTTAAATTTAACTCTTGACTAAAAGCTGGGAAAGAAGTGAAAAAAGGTGAGCAGGGCAGAAGGTTAGGGCAGGAAACAAGGGCTCAGATAACAAATAATTCAAATATAACAAATATTTGTTTCCGTGTTGCAGGGCCACTGTTTTTAGGGCTACAAGATTGCCAGAATGAAGTTGCAATATTTTGAGAATAAAGTCGTAATATTCTGAGAAAAAATAATATATAGAGAAAAAAAAAAGTCATAATATGTTAGTCATAAGTGTATTGAAATATTGAACTTCCCTAAACTGAAGTTCCTGTTTCTTAGACCTAAAAAAACAAAAAAAAACAACTGATCCAAAACACTTCTGAGAAGATGAGGATCTCCACCTGTGTTCTCTGGATGCGCTCGTCCACTGAGGCACGGTTGGCCTGGTCTTCGGGAGGCAAGCTCTGCTGCATAGCTGAGGACAGAGACAGGAGAAATAATTAGCATGAAATTTATTTGTGTAGAAATCTAGTTTTATACACGACAATCAAAATGTTTGACTTTTGCCATTACAGATATATAATTTGTCATATTGACATTATATCTGAAAAATTGATATTGTCCAAACAATGTCGCCTGGTACAGATCACCCACAGTGCACGTTGCTACATGCAAATTAGGCCTGAGGAGTTGCTTAATGTACTCCTCCTGCAGTGCAAAATCATCAGGGAAGTGAAAGACTTCTCTAATAGATGCACAATGTCATTCAATGCGTGAAAAAAACCACACACACACACACTCACTTTTGAGTTTATTCCGCACCACATTGGCGTTTTTCTTGATTTCAACCGTCAGCTGCTCGAGTTCCTCTTTGGTCTCTAAATGAAGAAATCATAAATCAGATGTTAAGTAGTGCAAAGCTGAACTAGTCAAAACCTACATGAGTGTATCTCAGGGTTTGGTGCACGAAACAATTTAGTTCCCGTTTTCACTTACGTTATTGCAGCTATAAACAGTCTTTCCCTCGCCTCTCTTTTCCCCTTTCTCTGGAAGTTACTCTAGTTACAGAGAAACCACAAAAAGTCCTTAAGACTTTGCCGTGTCGGAAAACTTTAACGTTTCAGCTTTACCACTGATCCTGGAGACTCCTTCTAAAAATTTCAAACCTATATGTCCTCCATACAAGTCCCTATGAACGAGCTGTAACTATACAAACAATAACCTATTAGACCACATTAATATAAACCTGTGATTTGCTGCTGTTATAGAAACTTTAACCAATCAGAATCGGGAATTCACCTACATTATGGTAAAAATCGAAATATAGCACAATCATAACGAAAACTACTTCTTAGGGAACAGGAAATGAAAGAGAAAAGTGACTAATAAAAAGTGTAATGACAACCTTGCCAGTTGCTGGTTGTATGGAGAACAAAAGCTAATTTTAATGTGAGCAAACTATATATATATATGATTGCAAGCACAGAATATTCATGTTATGTTCGGTTGTGGTCTCGGAAATAATTAGCTGGGTAATTTACCGGCTGATTTATTAGCTGATGTAACAACATGACATAATTGAAGGGAAACAAACAAGTTACATAACCAAGCATGTGATTGCAGCTTTCATGTATTTCATACATTACAAAACCGCAAAGTTTATGAGCTTGTATGTTAATGAAGTTGGTTTCATCTTCACGTAACCCTCGCAGACGTCGACTCCACTTGAAGATCGTTTATCATTTTCACAAATGACAAACAATGACCCAGAAGCTAAATGCTGTAAGTCAAACGCTATCAGAGTTATTGTATTGTTCTGATGGCTGAAGGAAAATTTTACTTAATGGTTACATGTACTCTGGGTGAGCTGCGATTGTGTACATTAGCGGTAACATTGTGTACATTACATGGTCAGTTTTTACTGTTTAAAATGTGCTCTATAAATAAAATTTACTTACTTACTTACTTACATTAGCAGTGTGTAAGTGTGAGAAAGAGAGAGAGAGAGAGAGAGAGAGTGAGTGTGTGTGTGTGTGTGTGTGTGAGTGATATAGAAAAAGGAAATAAAGAATTAACACATGCTATGAATTGAGGATGTGCATAAAAAAAAAAAGAGTATTTAAAGCAGATGAATGAGTATTTGAAGGTGGGAAAGGTGAGGTTTCCTTCATGTTTCCTGGAGGATGCAGTAGAAGTGTGTGCGTGTGCGTGTGTGTGAGATTTCCTGCTTTTACTGTGCTCTGTACACAAGTGCAAGACAGGGTTATATTTAGCCTGATCTGCACAAGTGTGTGTGTGTGTGTGTGTGTGTGTGTGCGCGTGCATTTGAAACAATGACTCCAGCCAGTGCTGTGACGCAAAATGAGCATTGTACATTAGCTAGCATTGCACATTGTGCCGCATTCACAAACAAGCAGATGTTCTGAATGTAATTAATTATTTTCTGAGATTGTATCTGTTTGCTTATCAGTGGCACGAAATAATCAAGAAGTTTGTATCTCCTAGCATCGTAAAAATTTACCCCTTAGCTCCAGTGCAAAGCTTTTCAAAGACTATTTAATTAAAACTGATCTGGGACCAGGGACACATACTTTTTGTGTGTGTGTGTGTGTGTTTGGTATATGACTGAGTGTGTACACACTTTCATCAGGGTTGGGAGCTGAGAGGATCATGCTGTGCTTCTTCTTCACCTCGTTCACCTGCAAGGAAATCTTATCAATGATGCTCCTGACCTCCTCCACCTGAAACACATACAGTCAGAGCAGGTTTCTTCACCATCCCATCTATTTATATCATACACTTATGATGCCATCGATTCATTTTCATTTATTTCCCCACAGTCATGGTTTTATTAAAAGATACCTATCTAGAGTTTACATTTCTTACTCTATCTCCTTTAACAGATGAATTTTGCCTTATTTGTAAGTTAATTTAATAAGTGTAAATGAAGAAATTTATTAGCCACATGCCTTTCTGAAAAAGCCCTCCATAAAGCCGCCTTGATCCACAGGAACCACGAAACTGCCATCTTCCTCATCGCTGGGCCTCCCCTAAATCCAGGAAATATGGAATATATGAAATACTACTGTTTTGTTCAAATAAAATGGGGGGGGGGGGGAAAAACACTGAAAGCACATGTTCTTCCTGGAAGATTTAATTATTAAAAGAGAAACTTTAGTTCACTATTTAGGCAATTTTTCTAACTAACAAGACAGGACTAGTGGCAATTTTTTTTAATCATTCACAATATCTAATCTAAATAAACTATTCCAAAATGGCAACCCTGTTTTAACTGCCCTGTCTGCTGCTCCTGCCCCGACCATTAGCGCTGGTTGCAGTTCCCATTTTTGACCACTGGATGCAAATAATAACTCTATGAATCTAAATGGGGCAGAGTGCATGCTGCCCCCGCGATTACACGACATCTAAAAAGTCGAGCAAATTAACAGAAAGAATCAACTTGTATCTGTCAGATAGCAACATTTTTTAAATTGTTGGTCACTCCAAATTATTACAAGAATTTCAATGGAGTTTAAAATGTACGGTGTTGTGAAGAAGACTGTAAGAAGATTAACATTTTGACTCCTAGTCATCTAGAACATTTTAGAGGGCTTGAATTTCTCCAATCACATTTCTTAAGTGTATATATACAGTCAGTCAAGCTGTTAGTCAGTCAGTTGGACAGTCAGTCAGACATTTATTCAGTCTTTTACTAAGACAGTCAGCCAGAGTGATAAAGTCAGACAATCAAGTCAGACAGAGATATAGTCAGAAAATCATTTGGTCAGAAAGTCAGTCAGTCAGTAGTTCAGGCAATCATTTAGAACATCAGATAGTCAGAAAATAAGTCATTCAGTCAGAACATCAGTCAGTCATAACATCAGTCAGTCAGAATGTCAGTAAGTCAGAAGGTCAGTCAGAAGGTCAGAAGGTCAGAAAGTCAGTCAGAAGGTCAGTCAGTCAAAACATCAGCCAGTCAGAAAGTCAGTCAGTCAGTCAGTCAGTCAGTGAGGACATCAGACAGTCAGAAAATAAGTCAGTCAGAAAGACAGTCACTCAGAAGTTCACTCACTCAAACATAACGTCAGACTGTCAGTTGGTCAGAAAGTCACAGTCAGTCAGACAGTCAACTATTCAGTCATTTGGACTTGAGAATAGTATTTTATCCCCCATCCAAGTCATAACATTTTGTAGTGTCACAGAACGAGAAAAGACAAATATACGAAACTAGAAAGTACAGACAAGATTCCCAAACCACAAAACTCTTGTGTCTGAGTGTGCATGTGAAAATGTGGTTGTCACTTAACCCTTATGTACTGAAACTGGTCGTGTAGAAATCGCTGAGACCTGCGTAAAGCATGCGCTGCGCTGATCTGCGCAAAAGCTGCGCTGCTGGAACACACCCAAGGCCAAATCCCAAACAACTCGCTCATTCCTAAATAACCGCAATACACTACGCACTGAGACAGCGGTCTGTGTTCACTATTTAGTGCACTACATATCCAAAATGGTCGTTGTTTGGGATTCAGCCTGAATGTTGCTGACCTGACGCTAGCATCTGAAATAACAGTTTGAGCCGAGCTATAAACCACACACACACAAAAAAAAACCTGTTGCATTTGTGAACAAACTGACTTTACTTACAGATTTCAGTTCAGCCAGACGGTCCCTCATTTTTTAAATAAGCTCTAAATGAATAAAAGTTATTTTCCTGCTAATAAGAAGTGCCGGTCTGTTTCCATAAAAACACCCAAGTCCATCCCAACTCCGAGTGACACATCAACAGGCGGGTAGTAAAGAAAAACGGACAAAAATAACAGACAAGTAAACGTTATAAGACGGCAGTTAATCAGAAAATTAGTAAAATGTGTTGTAAAGTAACGGTGATGACGCAAACGGCCTCAGTGATGCTTCCTGGCGTCCGAGTGAGCGCGCGCGCGCCGCACATACACCTCCGCTCACGCGAGCAATGAGCGCGCGCGCGCGAGAAGGGGGAGGAAGGGGTGTGTGTGTGTGTGAAAAAAAGGAATCCACAATGCAATTAATCACTAATTAATCCATTTAAATCTAATGCAATTATATTCTAGCATTTTCCCAGAATTCCACTTTGGGTTTTAATGGGGAAAAAAAACAAAAAAAAACAACAACAAAAAAAACAAAACAAAACATTATTTTTCCCCCATTGTTGCTAGTTTGAACAAGCTGAAATATTTTTTCTTTTGTGCTTCATATGAGTTCATTAATAATTAATTTAGTTACAGTTTGCGCTGATTTATTACTAAATTATTAAACTGTAGGTTTAAGGAGAAAAAAAAAGGGAATCCACAATGCAATTAATCACTAATTAATCCATTTAAATCTACTACCATTGTTTTCTAGCATTTCTCCCAGAATTCCACTTTGGTTTTTTAATAGAAAACAAACACAAATATAGAAATAAAAACAGCTTCTCATTGTTGCCAGATTGAACAATCGAATGCAAGATGAAATATGTTCCCTTTTATGGATTTATATTAGTTCATCAATAATTAAATTTTTAATTTAGTAAAGAATTTAGTAACAGTTTGCTCAGAATTATTACTAAATTATTAAACTGTAGGTTAAAGGAGAAAATAATGTCAATAATGAATACATTTCAACCTAAATAACTCTAGTATTTTCCCAGATGTCCACTTTTTTTTAATGTAAAATAAACATTAATATAAAGAAAAACACAGCTTCACATTGTTGCCAGATTGAGCGAGTGTATACAAATTGGAATATACATTTTACAGGATTTATATTAGTTCATTAATAATTCATTTTGTAATTTTGCTTTGATTGATTACTAAATTATTAAACTTTTGTGTAGTCCATCTGATGCCATATACCACTTTACACTAAACTGAACTATACAGGATCTAAACTGTAACTCTCCTTGTCTCAGGCACACACCTTTCACATCTTGGACAGTGCATATAGTGCACCCTTTACTCTAAAAACTAATTACTGTCCATTTATGTATCTTTTTTTTCAAGGTGCACTATATCCATGTTTCCAGATGAACATATTAAAGGTACAAAATACAAGGCTACCACCCCAGTAACATGGAAAGGTACAGTTTAGTACTATTCTTTGACCATCAAAACATTTCTGTGGTGTAATTTCTAGCACAAAACTGACACTGTGTTTTGTCATTTTAAACTTTTCCTGATTACTTTATTAGACACACTTGGCCTGTTAGATACGTTATAGGTATTACAGAAGAGAGCTCATCTTTTTCATCTGGAGTGTGTAAATGATCAAACCTTCACCAGAGGTGCCAAAACACCCACCACCCTGTGCTTCACTGTTGCATGTGAGAAAGGGTGGAGAAGCAAAACCCATGGCCAAACTAAAGTTTATTATAACAGCCTCATCTAAAACTGATGCACTAAATGCTGTGAAAGAGCACCACCTACTGAACATGGGGGGGAAAAAAAGGCCAGACCTTCTACTTCAGCTGTTTTTATTCATCACTATATGGTTGGATAAATTAAGAACTGCAGGATGGAATTTTCCAACCCACATAAGTAAATAGTAAAAAGACTAAGATGTAGATTTAAAGGGCACAGGAAGTTCTCTTTCACGTTTTTAATCACTTTTAGAGCACATATAGCACCTCCTCCTGTACCAATTTTTCATGTTACCAGATTAGACAATTAGCTAGGATTATTTTTAACAATGCTGGAATTAGTCTTAGACTGGTAGGTTATTTGTTTTTCTTACATTTTTACATTTACACTGCTGAATGAAGAACAATTAACAGCGCCTCGTGGACCATAGAAGTGCACGGCGTGGGGACTGCTTTTATTTGGTGATATACAACAAAAACAACATTAAAGGGAATCAACATACCAAGATTCTTTCCAACATTCTTACATTTAATCCCACTTTGTGAATTTATGGTCCTAATTGGGAATGCAAAAAGCTTTCCTGATACATAAACAAGATTTGGTCTCGAACATTGCTACTTCTATTGCTCAACACCATCCACCAACTCGAAAAGAAAAGAAAAAAAAAAAAAAAAAAAAAAAAAAAAAAAAAAAAAAAAAAAAAAAAAAAAAAAAAAAAAAAAAAAAAAAAAAAAAAAAAAAAAAAAAAAAAAAAAAAAAAAAAAAAAGTCTAAGCAAATCTTACTGAAATAGTGATTCTACAACCTACAGCCTTATTGAACTCTTCACTTGATCACCAAGGAACAAAATTATCAGGCTAAATAACAACAAAACCTAAAAATGTCCCAAAACCAGAAACATTAGATAACACAAGCTGCTGAGTAACTGATAGGTGGTGACACGTGTCCTTTTACAGATAGAAGAGCAAGTCGTCCAGGTTGATGCTGGGCTCCCTGTGGATGCTCTGACCGACCAGGAAGGCCAGTTTGTGGGCGTACTGACACGGCGCAGGCACTCGCACAATCCCCTTCGTAAGAAAAAAACAAAACAGATATATGGCAGATATATGTGAGAGAGAAATGAACACAGTTCAGTAAACTAAATCTCCAAAACTTTTCCTAAAGTTAATTGTTGTTAATTGTATGTGTAAAGATGACCAATCACTACGACGCAAAACCATGGCAACCAGCAGAAAACTCATGGCAGAAAAACCTACTAGCAAGTAGTTATGGCTAATCATTAACCCTGTGTTTACATGTTTTTTTTTTTTTTTTTTTTTTTTTTTAAAAAAAAAAAAAAAAAAAGTAGTCTTGGTGACTTACATACCCCAGCCATGTTGCACAAATAACCAGAGCGCTGCTTATTAAGAGATTCAGACTGTGCGATTACAGCAGTCTTAATATTACCACTTGTTACACTGTACAAAACAATTCCAATAAAATCTTGGTCAAATTCTGTAACAGATTATGCAATAATGTGCGTTCTCCATTTTAGATTAGACAATGCATTAGACAATTCTCTAATGATAGACCTGTGATTAAAGAAAATGACTACATTCTGCTTACATGATCAATCAGCATGATCCGGGGCTATGTAGAAAGCGGGCTTGTATAAACACAAATGCGCGCGCGTGTGTGTTAAGCTTTTACCTGCCAGTTGTAATACATGTGGCAGAGTTTGTAGGTGAGTCTCTGCATGTGGTCTGGTTTGAGGCCACTGCTGTCGTACACCACGTTGTAGTGAGTGGGGGCCACGCTGCCCAAGCGCACTGCCTGACTCACAATGAAGAAGTCGTACCTGACAAATCAATCCATCAACATTTAAAAACACAAAATGAAGCCTGAAGCTGGGATCAGACTGACCGCTGCCTGCCAGGGAAAGAGGAAGGCTGATTAACTATGTCTCAACGCACCACTCAGGTCGCGTGACTTCGGTGTCGATCACTGTCCCGGGAGGAGGGTTGCCCAGTTTGACATCAAGGAGAGCGAAGAATCTGGAAGCAATGCGTTTCTTCACCACCACCACGCTCAGCTTGGGCCTGTACAGAAACAGTAATGGCTGAGAGAAACCCCCAAGAATGTGTCAGTCTGTTACTGAGATGTGCCGAGTCTCACGCATAATCTTCTCCCATGGCTCTGATGGACTGCATGATCTGAGGCACTTCGTAGTTGACTACGCTCTGCAGCATGCCATCGCCCACGCCGTCTCGGTACACAATGATGCGAGATGGCAAACATTTGTTGTATTTGAAGTAGGCCTTCAGTGCAGCTGAGGAAAATAAATCAATGTGAGAACTGGACAGTTAAATTTATTACCACAGATACTACAGGATCGAGCAGACTCTTTTCACAAGCAAACAATCCCCTTTGGCCCGACAGAAACAAAGGGATATCTTAATGTCCTTCTTAATGGAAACGACTAAATTCTAAATTACTTGCTTTTTCTACCACACTCTGTCACACTTCAGTGACAGTATTTAATCTATACAAAACCTGAGGATAAAGCTGTAATTCAAAAAGACTGCAGTGTAACGAGATCATTTATGAGCATGTTCATCACAGAGTGCATCACATACCCTGAAGAGCCACTTTTAGTCCATCGATGATCTCTTGACCACGACTCTGCAGAACACACTTTGAAAACCACCTGAGAGTAAAATAGTACTTTGTTTCATCATTGCAGAGCAACGCCACATACTTCCAGACCCACACACTGAGTAAGATGAAGGCAATGGTGACAAGGAAGCAACTTTCAGAGGATTCAAGACTAAAAATTGTGATCCTGTCCTCTTTTAGTTAGAAGGAATGCAAATACAGAGAACAGCAGCATGTGAGATTAACAGCGAATCAGCTCGGGTCTGAGTAAAGAAACCTGAGATACAGGTAGTGGTGTTAAAAGTCTCTGAAACTTCCCGCAACTGAGCTTGGGAGTGAAAAAATCTTGCTGGATTGATGTAGTGGTAGCACAATGTGTAGAGGTTTAAACAATAAGCCAAAAAAAAAAAAAAAAACCCTCAGGAACATGCTGTTACTGTATGTGTCGAGAGATAATCAATGACAGGGTGGTGTGATGTGATGCAACCCAAAGCTAAACAAGTCATCTTGAAGCTTTTTATTCCTTATACCACAACAATTAAACATTTTATTCATTTATAGTTATATTTAAATGTTGTGGAAGGTCTACAAAATTCTCATTATCACTTATGTTACAGTACCTATAAACAGTCATTTCCTCACCAGCCTCCTTTGTTCTCTCTCCTGAAGTTACAGATAAACTACAAATGGCAATGTTCTCTCTTCTGAAGACTAAAAGTATTTAAGTACAACCTTCTTAAAATTGTTTAGTGTCCACAAAATTCATGCTTTAATTACCTGGACATGCCCTGGTTGAGGCTGGCCACCAGTGCACCGATGGATCTCTTTCCTGTAGCAGTATCGTGGTAGCAGTCGATACCCACAATCATCAGGTGCTTCAACTGAAAGACCAAGAGAAGTCAATAAACAATGTTTTAATAGAATGACATCAGGGCTAGAGTAAGAGGACACCACTGTCTATCGGTTACAAGATCAGATACGCTTTTAGTGATGATTTTGGTTAAATTATTACCGGGATCTCGACGCTCCACAGCTCTCCTCCCATTTTGCAGTTAATCTGCAGGGCAATCTTTGTGGCTATGGTCATGAGGGCCTGAGGTCTGCTGAGGGTGCGTGCCACCACACACTGGCTTGGAGTGGGACAGTCCACACACAGGTACTTCTTCACGCAATCATATTTATCCTTACGGTTGGTGGGCAGGATCACAACCACCTTACAGACACACAAGATTTATAAGTTGAGCGCTTTAGAATATCATTGCGGACTTCTTTTTTTTTATAAAATCAAAGCCCTTTCAACATGGTTAGCCCCAATTGATTTATTTAATATAATTATTATTTCTAAGCAATACAAAATACATTTGGTCAAAAAAAGTTTATGAAAGGTGTGTACTGACAACCTTGCCTACAAATTGGGACCTTAGAAAGTCTAAGTGTGGATGCTAATCTTCCCATTTTCAGGATAGTTCAATACTTTAATATTTGAATCCTAACAATTTATGATTCATCCTAACAATTTACAGCATCACACAATTCTACCCAGAGTGCGAGACCCACCATCTGAACATGTTGCCCCACATTCTGCTGCAGAGCTCTCAGCAGAGCCTCCTGCCGATCATCGTACTCGATCCTGCTCAGAGAAAAAAATTAAGCGGAAAAAGTGCGAACCCCGCACTGCATTGATGTTTAATAAGTAGGACATGATCCTTGCTCAACATCCCTTTGGTTAAAATAAAGGCACAACAACCACATCCATCTGATGTGACTGAATGAAAGGAAAGCTGTTAAGCAGCTCTGCATTTTAGTTCATGCAGTTCAGAAAGTGTGTGTATTTGTTGAGATCATTGAAACATTTGTGGCTAACTGATCAACTGCGACTAAATATGGACAACATTAGAGCAAAGTTCTGCAGTACCTAACTGATCATTAGTGTTTTAATAATTTAAAATTAACATCACTCAAATGCGATGCTACATACTAGCGTCCCTTCCTAGGAAGAACCTAGGAGTCACTAATGGCACAACATTTCTCTGTAGCTCCCAAAAAATTCTTTCTAAACACCAGTTAAGTGTGTTGGCTCACATTCCCGCCCTCTGCATGCGGATGCCCATGGGCCCTGTCACTTTGTTGAGGGTCTGCAGCAGGGAGTGAGCGACGTCAGCGTTACGGCGTGTATAGAACATCAGCCAGTTCTCGAGAGGCATGCTGCTGATCAGAGGGAGGCCTCGCATCTCTTTAGACCAATCCGCGGCCCATGGGTTGTACTCGTACTGAGCGCACACACACACACACACACACACACACACACACACACACACAAATACAAATAAACCTGACTCAGCAATAGTGTGACATGTGTGCATACGATTCTGTTTTCTGTGTGTTCTGTGGTTCCTCTTACGGCTCTCACTCCCTGTAGGATCCTCTCAGCAGGAAGAACTCTTCCAGTCACATTCAGCAGCTTGTTCTCAAAACTTAGACCCCATGTGCTGAGTGCAGCCTGAGCACTGGCATTCCTGGAAGAGATTCACTTTAAAAACTTCAGCAAGACTTAGTGCAAATTAGTTAGACTTATCTTATGTCTTGGCGCAACTGCATCACTAGACCACGTTCGTTTGGCTGTCAGCCAAGGCAAGGCTGTTATAGTTCAATGTGGACAGCGTACGAGCCATATCCACATCATCATGGAGGCTTGTGTGCTTTGTGACAAAGGCATGTTTTATTTCTCGAACACTTTTAACATATCTACCGTTAAACTTAAGAATTATAGTCAGGGAGGGGGGTATAGTCAGGGGTGGGGGGGATAAAAAAATTTTTTACAAATCACGCTCTATGCACACACTCGTGTTGCCCAGGAGAGTGTCTGTAAAGTAAAAACACAACAATTATACGGATGCTACAAATGCTCAGTGAAGTTAAAATACAGGTCTAATTCACATATTCAACCTCTTTCACATCTAATAATGAGGATGGGTTCCCTTTTGAGGCTGGTTCCTCTGCCGGTTTCTTCCTCATATCGTCTCAGGTAGTTTTTCCGTCACCGTCGCCTCTGGCTTGCTCATAAAATTTATATCCAGAATTTATATATTTCTGTAAAACTGCTTTGTGACAATGTCCATTGTTAAACGCATTATACAAATAAAAATTGAAATGAATTAATAATGCAGTCGCTTTTATCTATTACTTGTTCATGTTGCTGATGAATCTCTTGAGGCGGTTCTCCCTCTGTTCTGGGGTCAGTCTGGTGTGAGTGGAAAGGTCCTTCATGATATTGAAGTCGTTGCGCATTTTATCTGTCAGACCTAAGCAAGTTACAATAATTAGCACAATAAGTTGTTCAACGATTATTAAGTGTGTGTTTCTCCCACCCCTCAGACTGACCTGTGAGGTAGCAGAACTCCGGGATGAGTAAGGCAGGTCCAGGTGGAGGAGCTCCTGAAGGGCCCATCCTCCTAACGTGACTGACCAGCAGAACCTGGTTTCCGTCAGTGATCTGCAGACCGTATTGCTACAAATCCAAAGAAATTAAGATGGAAACAAAGTGAACAGTGAAACAAGGCTCACCTATAAATGCAGGAACCTCAAGCATCATTTATAACCTGCCTACCTTCTTGTAGTACTCTTTGAAACTTATATCAGTGTCTCCTTTCTTAAAGGTGTTGTTGGGCGTGTGGTCCCAAGCGATGTCATCAATCCTGTAGGTCTTATTGTTGTACCTTCAAGATATTCAATAAAGACATTTAACATATTCAAATAATCAAATTTTATATATATATATATATATATATATATATATATATATATATATATATATATACACATACATACACACATATATACATACACATATATACATATATACATATACATATATATATACACACATATATACACACACACACACACATACATACATACATACATATATATATATATATATATGTAGCACAATATGCAATTTTGCTAATGGTGTTTCACAAACCTGTGTACAAATGTTAAATAATGTACTTTGAACATTATTTAACACTAAAACACAGAAAAAAAATTGTACTTGGTGCAAAAATGCCACTTGCAAGCAGCTAATTGTGAATAACACTCCTTTTCTTTAATAAATAACGTGGACTTTTTATAGCATGCGTGTGTGTAGGCTATTACTTGGTGAGAACAATGACTCCAACCAGCTCCTTGGTGCAGAGTTCAATGAAGCGCTGGTCTCCACACTGTCTCAGACTGGCCATGAAGTCGAGAACGGTCTCGCTGCGCAGAACCTTATGGCTCACATCAAGACACAGCATGATACTGGATTCGTACTGCAGGATGTTGGTCACAAAGCCAGGCCAGATAGTCAGCCTGCAATATTTATATAAAAAAAAAAAAAAAAAAAAAAAAAAAAAAAAAAAAAAAAAAAAAAAAAAAAAAAAAAAAAAAAAAAAAAAAAAAAAAAAAAAAAAAAACCCACACACACACACACACACACACACACACACACACACACACACACACACACACACAACAGGTCAAATGCTTCATAAGCCCACATAGTCACGTCTTTTAATCAGTTTTGCCCTAATGTTAATCAGCGACAACTACTCACTCCTAACGGTACCCATTTTACACCTGGTTTGCCTAGCGTGTTAAACCTGCAGAAGTCGGACTGTTGTGTACACACACACACAAACAGCAGGTACCTGTGCTGAGGGATGTTCAGGGGGTCATCTGGGTTGTAGTAATGACGGCCGATCTGCTGCATGTTTAGAATCTTCAGAATCCTGAAAACGATAACTTAAGTTTAAACAACTGAGGCAAACTAAATAATCAGCAAGATTTACTGCTTAATGCAATTATCTCCTCACACCTCCTGAAGATAATGTTGTAGAACTGCAGGCACACTGGCGAGGATGGAGGCAGCTCATTGGTCAGCGTGACCGTGATCTGGACTTTCTCTCCAAACCTGCTCTCAGTCCACAGCACTGTCTCCTAAAGAAACAGCAGTACCGCTAGCTACCATACACGACTCGCATCTTACCTAGCAGAACAACTAGAGAGGTCTCGAAGCAATACCACGGCATTTTCTCTATCCACTGCATATGTTGTGTACTTGTGATTACCATGGACAGTAGCGGACATGTTTCCCTGTACCAAAAACAGCAGAAACTGAAATTTTATCTTTGACGTATACATGTTCTGTGGTATCCATTATGCATAAACTTAATGTTACTTTTACTTGCTAGACCTCTAGCCTGCACTTGACTGTGATATGCATCTTTGAAAAACATCAGTGGTAAAACTATCGACAAGGTCTACATTGATAAAACATGGAATATTCCTTTGTTTGCGAATAACCGTTTACAGTGTTATGAAGTCGGTGAGGCAGGAAGAGAATGGTTCCATCGAAGGTCTTCGTCTTGCCCAGTAGGTCCTCGTGATTAAAGAGCAGCGCAGTGCGCAAGCGCCGAGACTCCATGGGAGGTTTAAAGTCTACGTGGTACTGATACAGAACCCACTGGGGCCGAGACAGCAAGCGAATATAGTTCGCCCTGAGCTCAATGGGTGAGCCAGACAACCCTAAAAAAAAAATGAACAGTCCATCACAGTTCATAGAGCAACAGAAAAACATCACTCAAATACACTTCTATCAATTTAACACTACAAATGACACTTTGTCTGAAGTAACTAGGGTGCTCATATTCGCTTATAACTCTTGCTTCTCACTATCATTTAAGAATAAAATAGCACCTTAATAAAAATGCTTATTAAAAACCAATATCTACAAAATTATTTAGTGCAATCATGACAGATTAAAATACAAATGTATGGAATGGAATATAAATAAAAAACACTTAAAAAAAAAAAAAAACTAAAAGTGAAGTTTTTTTTTTTTTTTTAAACACTGAAATCAGCACTGACCTGTCTTGGACTCCTTGACATGTTCCATCAGTTGCCGAGTGTTGACTCCAGAATCATGGAAGTCCCGTCTGCGTCCTCCTCTCTCTCCGAGCTTCACTTGCTGGAAGCCTGCGGAAATCTGGAGCACAGCTGGAGAAACAATTGGACAAATAAGACATCAATATGCCTACCTACTGTCATGAAAAGCTTTTATAAATCAAACACAGCAACATAGCCTTAGATTTCAGGAGACTATATCACAAGGTAAAAGTCACAGCTACAGAACAAGGTGTTTATTTTA
The DNA here is from genome assembly GCA_022985145.1 of Pangasius djambal. Taxonomy (NCBI): domain Eukaryota; kingdom Metazoa; phylum Chordata; class Actinopteri; order Siluriformes; family Pangasiidae; genus Pangasius; species Pangasius djambal. The sequence goes on along the minus strand of CM040982.1, from coordinate 25,437,374 downwards.
ATATGAAATAAAAGAACTGTCGTTGTGAGGCATAAATTCACAATTCAGGAGGGAATATTAGTAACATGTCTCCCTTATTGTTACTGATAGGATATATGGTAATTTAAAGCTACCTTCCGCTGTCACCGCGCCCGGGGCCGTTTTCTGTCTTCCCCTCCCTACGAGCTCTCCCTCAGAGGGCGGCGGCCGCACAGGTCGAGCTGCCTCCTGGGGCGGAGGTGGTTGCTGGACATGAACACATTGTGTCAAGAAGGTTCGTATACTAAAGCGCATACTGAAATTTCCATGTTCTCGTTCATTCTATATTCAGCAACTAACCCCTTACCCATGCTCATTACATCATTAATCATTACATACATTACAGAACATACATTCTGTAATCATCAGAGTCGTTACAACTGTAATCATTAGAGTCGTCACTCCAAGCAAGTTCGTAACTTTATCATATACAACGGCATTCAAAAGTCCTTTCCTGTCAGCTTGTGTGTTTTTAAAATGGTCGATTGATATCTTGATACTGTGATATTTTTAGATTAGGTTATCATACTATGAATTTCAACCCATAACGCTCTAATATTCATTGACATCATGTATATTCCACGATGTTCTATGCGAAATTTAAGTTCGTTATGGCACACGGATACATTCTAGTAGAAGATATTCCTGGTAGAAAAATGTACATTTGGCATTAATTTATCTTGATACTGTCACAATGCTTTCCCCATATTAAAACCTTTACTTTATGAATGATATGTACAAAATATGTACAGTGAGCAAAGTCTGACATTTTAATTTAAGGTCCTGAGCTTGTCTTTGTTTAAACTCCTTTCCTAATGTGCACCCAGAAATATTAGATATTAATATTAGATTTAAAATGTTTGCATGTCAATGAGGGGAAATGTGCATCCTTACCGCGCCTGGAGCTCCAGTCTCCTGGCCGCGCGCTCTGCCCCGGGATCTGGCTCTCGCACGTCCAGACATACCGTCTACTTAATTCCACCGAAACTACAAATTAATAAATAAATGTGCAAAAATCAATGAATACAAAACCCGCTCCAAATGTGCAGGTCGAACATCTAAACACGTGGCACAAACCAAGCACGTGCTCAACACCTGATTGCCTCGTGCGCTTAGATGATACTTAGCACCTGTTAGCACCTTTTATTTTAACCAAAATATTGTTTGTTTGTTTGTTTTAAAACTTTCTTTCTTTGCCCAAACGTCGAAAAATACACAATATGCGACGGACCAAACTAAAAACCAAACCTCAGGCCCGAATTCTTAGGGGTCTTTTCTTAAAACCTCGAAGAAATATTACTATTTTTGCATAAAGAGATGTTAAAGTCGTCGTGGGAATACCTCAAGAAGTTTTAATACACATCCTTAAAAAATTTTGTCTCACAGATATTAATTGTACAGCTAAAGACAGAAAAAGCGTTGTGTCTAACTGTTATGCTAATCATGCTGAGGAAAAAAAACGTCTAGGCTAATCATCCAAAAACATTAGCAACAAAAAATACATTATTAACGTAATTCACACTTTTAATACTTCTGTTGTTATACAGAACTTGTTGAACAAAAGTCTTCTTTGATTATTATAATCTGGATTTGGGTGAAAGGGCTAATTATTTGACTTGAACTGGTTATTATTTGCTCATTAGATTAATGTGCTACTTACTGCAAACTATTTAATTGGCATTAAAAAAATTTTTTAATGTTGCCTGGTGATAAACAAGTGTACAGTTTAATATGAGTATTATAGTAAACTTCATATTTTGTTTATACACCCTTACCTTGATTGTCTAATCCTAACAAGGAGCTCAATTAACCTTCCTCCAGCTGCCATGCACAGTCCTCTTCACCTAAATGTATACATCCGCGCCACATTTATCACTCTTATTTATAAAAAAAAAAAAAAAAAAAAAAGATATATTAATATATCTTAATTAATATATTAATTATAGTTTCTGCTTTTTTGTATATGGTCCCTAGTCTATATTTTATGGACTGCTCTTTCCAAAAAAGAGTCAAACAATTTAAAAAATAAATAAGACACGGTACTATTTTCTTTGGAGGAATACTATAACTAGTTTAATTTGGGTAGTGAGATGTACACCGGAACTACTTTTTCCTCCTTGAGCTCAATTAGAAGATGGCACAGGTGTCACGAGCTTCAATTCAAAATGGCGTCTCTTTACCACCAGATGACGCTCAAACACAGATATAAATACAAAACCTACAGAAATTGTGGGGGAAAGATGTTTAAAGGATGATAGTTTCCTGAAAAAAAGAACATCAGTCTTCCCTTTTTTTTTGGTTAAAAATGGTCAGCATGTTCAAAGTTTACATCCTCTTCGAATGTGTTCCACAGTCAATGTTCACTATTATCACACTGACTTTAAGGAAGGAGTGACCCTTCTGGACAAAAGGAGAAAAAAAAAACATTACAAAAAAGCTGATGGACCGTTATGGGAATTGGCTTATGGCTTTTAGTACGTGGTACTTTCCATCAAATTCTTGAAATGTGATCCTGAGCTCCTATTACTGTCTGTTTGGAGTTTCCCAAGATCTCCCCAGCAGTTACAGAAGAACTTTGCTAAAACTCTAATACATTACCAACATGTAAAATGAATTATTTATACCATGCATTAACTGCAATGGACCACAAAACCATTTCAGAAACAAAACATACCATTATAATGACTGAAGAACATTAAATCTGTGAAGCATTACCATTAAAAACCAGAGGGTTACCATTTAATAGCACCAGAACCCAACACGGCCTTCTTTCATGAGTAGATGATAAACATGATAATAAAATTAGATAAGCCATCATGTGCCATTAGGGACAACATATTCTGTTCAAATAAAATCCATAAATTCCATTAGAAACATAAAAATCCTTTTAGGAACCACTGGAAATCTTTAATGCTTTTTTTTTTTCAGCAGGTGTCTGATGAATTCCAGACACTGATTTAGCAACATCATTGTGCTTTAGATGTAATGTTCAAATCTATCCCATGAGTCAAATTAAACAGTAAAATATATATATATATATTTTGAATTATTTAACTCTTTCAGAAGATGTAGTAGGCCTGATCACTGGCCATATAGATGTCATCTAGCCTGTGGACATACAGGACAAACCATGGACAAACTCATTTAAAACCGGCAGAACACAACCACAGCTCAGTCCTGATGAGGCCAAATCTCCGGTATGATGTGCACCAGAACATAGTCACTTCCAGCCCTATAGAATTAGATATGGTTGGTTGCATTTTGCATTTGAGACATTTTTGGCTCGGGTTGAATAACTGTGAAAATCTTTAATGCAGCTACTACTGTGGGCACTTTAGGCCCACAACACACACTCTGTAGCCACACATATTTGGCCTAGAATCATCAGAACAGAGTAGCCAAAGCTGCTCTAATAACAAACCAATTTGCTTTTACTTATAAATGCAGCTACACAGACAACTAGAGCATTAAACATACAATAGGTAATATTTTTAAAAAAAAGTAATGTTGTTCACATTAGTGAACCACTTGCCTGAGAACAAAATGTTTGAAAAGCAGAGGCCCAGGATGGACTCCTTGATGGTGGTTACATGTCCCCTGTGTCACCCTTTTTATAGACAAGTCCTTTCACTGCACCCACATCCCAGGCCTCAGAAAGGAAAACAACAGGGCTACCAGATACTTCTGCCAAAAATACCATAATGACACAAGAATAACAGAAGTGTAAATCTTGGAAGTGCCTTTCCAAAATGAAGGAAAAAAGGCAGATTTAAAAAAAAAAACACAGTAAATAAGACTAAAGTTGTTTAAAGGGCTCTAATTAAAACATATAATTTATACATTCATTCTACACTGAAATTGTCATAATTCTGTATTCCTCGAAAGAATGCCCTCATGTAATTTTTGGACATAAATCATAAACCACATCACAAACCCCCAGCCATTGATTGTTTTCTTATAACAGCATGCCCCCAAGTGTTTTATTCTTTATATATCTTATATATGCATGTAAGATTATATATATACAATATATTATATTGATGTGTGTAAGATTATATATATATATATACACACACACACACACACACATATATATATATATAGATACAGCTTAATATTATCTGTCTTGACCAGACATTGAGACTTCTCCTGTCTCAGTTTTGTGAGGGGAAATAAATCCTGCCCCCTCCATCCCTGATGTGCAAAACCGCTTCCTTTCATCGGCCATCATTTGTTTTGATGTAAACATGATCACTGAGAGGCGAGTTGGTAGAATGCACAGAAATAGACTTTGACATGAATTCTGAATGAACGCTTCTCATTTCTCATTTCTGTCGCTCAAAGAGCAGTCAGCATGTGTCGGGAGAGAATTCTCTCATGTCTGAAAATGAGCTGGTGCATTTGTTGTTTACTCTGAGCTCAGATTTAAGGCAAAGCCCTAATGAGCTCGGGAAGAGTTAGTCCCTGGTCAATGGCAGATGCTTTTCATCTTTTATGATTTCTGTGTCGCTCCTAAATTTCTCCTGTCATGCTGCTTATTGCTTCTTAGTCAATTTTTAGTTGTGTGCTTGCAAAACATAATGCATGTCTTCTTTTCCATGTAATACAGGCATTCCTTTTGTGTTTCCAGTTACAAAAATATGTTGCTTATAAATGTCTAACAACTTTTATTGTTTTTTAGTCACTGCTAGGCCTTTTTGATGCACCATACCATGTCTTTTGCAATTAATATTGTCCATTGTTCTGTGTTTTAAGTGAGAATTTGCATGGCTTAAACTTTTCCTAAAGGAGTCAGTAATACCAGGGTGGAAAAAAAAAAACCATTAGATGTCTTTTCTACAGACTGCTGCTGAGTAAGATCAGAGAAAAGATACTAAAACTGGCTTTTTCATTTCAAGCAAGCTGGTTTAATAATTCTTCTGCTTCTCTTTCTGGCCTTATGAAAGGAGTAACCACAGCCTCATCGTTTCTGAAATCTCAACATCAAGCTGTTTCAAAAATGGTGGGTTTTGCAGGAGCGCTCCATAGCCTGATTGCTCCCGTTCTTGTTTCCCACACACTTTGATGAAACATTAATGATTCAAATGTTAAAGATTCTGCTGCAAAGTCACCCCCCCCATGCCCCACCCACCCACCCACCCCAACATCCCAGTTCCCCCCATCATTTATCCACAGCCAGGGAAAGCTTTCAGAGCCAGCTCTTGGCACCTCGATTGGCGTTTGAGGGCAGACTTCAGGCTGGCTTTCATATCTGAGATCTGAGAGTGATTAGAAGCTTCATCCTGAGGGAGAAATCTTCCATCCGTCAATGTTTACCTGCTCGTGATCAAGATGGATGAATGTCATTTTTAGCTTTGATGGAGATTCGCATGGTGTCGCTCATTTTATTTAATGCTGCACATAGCACTGCATGTTTGATCATTTTGGACACATCTTGAAAGTGATTAAATTATAAACATACCATGAACATGACTTTAACTAACTTTATACTTATTTTGTTGCAGTAGCACATGTCATGTACACTCACTGTCAACTTTATGAACACCTGTACATCTGCACATTCTTGCAATTATCCAGTCAGCCAATCATATGGCAGCGCAATACAGACTATACCTGTATAGCCCACTGTAGCCTCAGATTCCTGCTTTTGGACCCTGAGGAGTGGACCCTGAGTGGTCCTCTGCTGCTGTAGCTCATCTGCTTCAAAGGTTCAAAGTGGCATGTAATGCTTTTCTGCTCACTACGGTTGTAAAGAGTGTTTATTTTGAGTCTGGCCATTCTCCTCGCACCATTCTGTGTAAACTCTAGGGACTGTTGTGCATGAAAGATACTACAACAATTGAACATCATGATCCAATGCATAAAAATAAATGTCTAATATTTGACAAAATTAATGTTTGACTGCAGTAACAAAAAAAAAAAAAAACAATTTGAGAATAACATAGCATGATATTAAATTGGTAATAAAAAAAAATCAGATTAATCATAACCTGTTCATTGTAGGTCCATACAAAAGCTTATACTTACCATTTATTTTATATATAAGTGCCAGTGATAACTGGTACTTTAAAAGTTTATAGAGATGTGGAGAAACAGATGAAAATTAGCATGAACTTCCATCTCAGGCAATTTAGCTCTTCATTCATTTTCATCTCCATCGTCATTGTTTCTAACATTTTACTTTCACTTAGCTTTATAATTTCCCTTTCCCGGGCTTTATGGGGTACAATGAACTAAAAAAAAAAAAGAGAGAACAGAAACGGGCAAAGTTTCCCTGATAAACCAAACGCTCTGAGCTTTAATCTGCAAAAATACAAAATGACGGCATTATCTTCACGCTAACCAGCTCTGACTAACATGAATGGACTTCTTTGAACTCATAAGTGGAAACAAATGTCCTTTGAGATAAAGATCCTTCTAGAAACCCGCGATTGCAACAGACAGGCTGAATATGTTCAGCTAATTCAGCATGCAGTCGGTCTACTGGCGAAGAATGAATTAGCAAAATGAAACATCTGACCACGTTTTCATCCTTCTGTCCAGGCCCAAAGCAATCCCCTCGTTTCCCATTAATCGTCTGAAGATATTTGAGACATGACGAACTGTACTTACCAAGAGTGCAATTCAATTAATTGAAGATGAAGGACAGCTTTGAAGTCTGCAGAATGAGTGGAGCAAATGGGGCTCAGTTTCGTCCCTGTTCTGCTTCTGGCTTTGAAACACATGTTCTTCAGGGAATAGTTAACATGGTTTCCAGACATACACACCAAAGAACCAATGTACCATGACCTAGGTCATGGTTAAATGACATTTTAGAAGCTTTCACTTCTTTTACTACGTGAATCCAAGGAGTTGACAGATATCCTGAGCATTAGCCCTGCTGTTAGCAAAGCAAGCTGTCGAGATGAGGGTGAAACTGAACATTTATGACAACTTGGTAATCGTACCATGTTTGCCGTGTCACTTCGATTTGCTGCACTCATTCAGAGATACAGAATGGGACAGATGCAGGATGCTAAGTTTGGCACTAATTAGCATGCATGTCTGCTAATCGAAGACAACACTGTGACTTCTTTTTCCACATGTACGTGGGTTGCATTTCTGGATATACATTTAGACAGGTTTAGTGTTAATCCTGACAGTGAAATTAATGCTTATTCACCAAGGGTCTTTAAAACTCATACACTGTATCCACAACATAACAAAAATATCCATCCGGTGACCAAATCAGAAACTATTTTTACTGACCAATTTTACCAGCTGATTGTTGATGATAAAATATGATTAGATAAATATTAATAGTGCATCAATAATGCACTAAAAACCTTTGTAAATTTTACACACCATGAAATTAGAAAATACTTTAAAGCAATTGCCTTTCTACTGTAAACACACAGTTCATGCAGATTTTTGAGAAAACGTTACATTTTATGAACTGTCACCTAGCACCCCATCAATATCTACTTGTTTATTTGAATACTTTAATAACTTGAATAACTGTTTTTTAAATACATCCATTTTAATATATTTTAATAAATGTTCTGCTTGTAATTTTGCATGTAGTGTCTGATCTGTTAAAGTATGACAAATATTCACATGATCACATTTTAAAAAAGAGTAAAACAAACAAACATACAAAAAATAGTATTTACCCTTTTCCTCATGAAAAAGTTCAAGACCTCCTTTTCAGGACTTTTCCCAGAACTTTCAGATTTAAACTTCTCAGTTTAAAGGTTAGCTCTATTACTATATACTATATATGGTATACTATAACTGTAGTCCATTAACTGTATTAGCTTTGTCTCTTTGGCCTTAGTCTGACCTGTGAATATTCAAATTGTTTTCAAAAATGTTCTCTGAATTTCTGGAAATGGTGCTTTTTAAATGTAACATTTCATATTCAATTTCCGTATTTTCTAGAACTAAAACTAAAACCCCTAATGAATAAAGACGGACTTTGTGCAAATTAACAGGACACTTCGCTCACACACGCACAAACAAAATGTGACCTTCAAAGGTTCCCTGAGTGCATGCTTGAATTCCTGAAGCCTTTGGCACAATCAGCTTCCCCTACTCATGATAACACACAATCGGAGCCAGTCGGTGCAGCGCCCTTGACTGTTTCACATCTACCAGAACTGCTTAAGGGAGGTAATGCGGGCAGGCAGTCATAAAGATAAAAACTCAGGCTGGTTCTGTGATACGGTGGTGGGTTTCCTTCCAGTACTGATCTGCTTGCGATGCCCTTTATAATTTTTATGATTCGAACGATCGAAGATGCAGGTCAGAAGTCAAACCAGCTGACACTGAATAGAGGCATGATCGTGGGTTTCTATGACAATAAGGGTGTTGTACAGCAAAGCAAAAACAAATCCAGATTAAAAAGCAGGAGCAAAATGTAGTCAATATTTGGTGGTTTGTTCTAACACACACAGTTGTGAGTGAAACTAATTAATTTCCCAACGTTGTCCTGAAATGCTTTACAAATGAAAAAAAAGTACCATCATGTTACAAACAGGATTTAATTCTCAATCTACACTGTAAATAACACTATTGACTACGTGCCATCTTTAATACAAGACAAATAAGATTCTCATGATTTTACCAGGTAGCAAATAAGTGATGGCCCAGTTGTGATGCACAATCACTACATTCATCTAGTCAACAAAACACATCTTCATCTTCACAGGTAATGTGTCCTTCACAGCAACCCAAGTGCACATTTCACATAAAGAACTTAAAACATTAATAAATCCTACAAAATCTAGAGCACATACAGCATTACTTTGCCCGTCCCAGACCACTGTAATTACACTTTACCTTGAAATATAATCATTAAAATACATCAAAATTGTATTATTTTGCATTAATGTGTGAATCAATTTAACATATCAGCCTTTTTTGGAATATTGTCTTGGAATATAAGTCACATGTTCATCCGGAAGTTTCCTGAAGATCATGCAAAACAAATTTCTCTCATTCTTCTTTCTTTTATTTTTCAGTGATACTGACTGATGAGGTCACCATGAAAGTACAACCCTGTTAATGCAAATTATAGAAAGTAAATTATTAATTTAAAAAATGAATTTTCAGTGAATTACTGTATTAGAATGTCCTTAAAGTCTTCATGCTAATTCTATACTATAAATGACCTTAACCTTGTTACTCACTGAAGAGCAAAATGCAGCCAGTCAGCAAAGAAACCTTGGGGAAAAAAAATCGATTGTTGCCTGAGATGGGTTAACACACTTTTGAATGTTTAAATGCATGTTTTTGTAGATTTAGTGTTTAAAATTCTATTAAATTTTAAGAGTTACAAGGGCTAAACCATATCTCATGCACAATATGGACCAGAACTTACAGCTGGACAAAGAGTCCAAAATTGAGATATAGCACAAGTGTTAGACATTATTTTTTGGCCCAGCATCCAAAGACTCTTAAAAACCATAAAACCACACATTTGGCCCATAATACGCTTGCTATTGCCACAACTAACCCTTTGTGCCAAAACCATATTTGGCTTGGAATAGTCTGGTAGCTGTTATTATTATATTATATTATATTACTGTCAGTACTCTTTATCATACACGCCAAACAAGATGGAATTTGAATTGTACATCATGTAGGAAGTAATCTGAACCAAAAAACCAAATTTAATTACATGATCCCCTGCTGAATAAAACTTTAGACCAATATGCCATTTTTAGACCAAGTAAGCAAGCAGCAAAACCGTGCTAGTTTCATCAGCAAACCAGCCTTATAGCCTATAGGGTTTTTTTTTTTTTTGTGGTTGTTGTTGTTGTTGTTTTCCAAACAGGCAGCTCCAATGCAATATTTTTTGGCACATGGAACTTGAGCAGGAAAGATTTTCTACATTCTGGATGAAAAGTAAAACACATGAAATCTGATATGCTCTAATAGGATTCAAAACACAATTGTACGTGGTTTCAAATCCTATTCAAATCAAACATCTGGATGTTTAACCAGTCTGTAGTGTTTTTTCCCCCCTGTCATTTGGTATACAGTGATTTTTGACACCAGAATTTTCGACAACAGAAATAGCAGTAAGGCAGCATAAAGATCTGTGCAACTCAGAGTCAAACAAATTGGCATCTAAAATTTGGATTTAAGAAATAATGTCAAAGAGATCTGCTGCACATGCAGATTGTAAGAGAGTATTGTAACACTGGATTAAATTTGTTAACTCTCTCTGATGACTCAGACGTGCATACACCCATCATGTCTGGGGTGGCCACTTGCAGCTCTAAGGAGTGGAGTGCATATTAGACACCTCCTTTAAGTAAGTCAGTCTGTTAGACAGTCAGCCAGTCAGTCAGACACACAGTCAGTCAGACAAACAGTCAGTCAGTCAGACAGTCAGTCAGCCAGTCAGTCTGTTAGATAGTCATTCAGTCAGTCTGTTAGACAGTCAGTCTGTTAGACAGTCAGTCAGTCTGTTAGATAGTCATTCAGTAAGTCTGTTAGTCAGTCTGTTAGACAGTCAGTCTGTTAGACAGTCAGTCAGTCTGTTAGATAGACAGTCAGTCAGTCTGTTAGACAGTCAGTCTGTTAGACAGTCAGTCAGTCTGGTAGACAGTCAGTCTGGTAGACAGTCAGTCAGTCTGTTAGACAGTCAGTCTGTTAGACAGTCAGTCTGTGAGACAGTCAGTCAGTCTGTTAGATAGTCATTCAGTCAGTCTGTTAGATAGTCAGTCAGTCAGTCTGTTAGACAGTCAGTCAGTCTGTTAGACAGTCAGTCTGTTAGACAGTCAGTCTGTGAGACAGTCAGTCAGTCTGTTAGATAGTCATTCAGTCAGTCTGTTAGACAGTCAGTCAGTCTGTTAGACAGTCAGTCTGTTAGACAGTCAGTCTGTGAGACAGTCAGTCAGTCTGTTAGATAGTCATTCAGTCAGTCTGTTAGATAGTCATTCAGTCAGTCTGTTAGACAGTCAGTCAGTCAGTATCATAGTCAGTTGTGCACTTTCCTGTTGTCATCATTTAATTCCTGTCACACAAAGGCTTTTCCTTTTCCAGGAAACTAGGGCAGAAAAAAAATGCAATGAGTGCTTTACCGAAAGAGCCAGATGCCAAGCTGAGAGTTCCACTTGCCCTTTGGCTCAGAGTAGCCATGCACACACAGACGCCTGCATGTGCAAACATTAGCTCAGTTACTTTTACTTCATCAAGATGGGATAGGGGACATGGTTGTGTGTGTGTGTGTGTGTGTGTGTCTCATTTTGACTGGAGCAAAGCCCTGTGAATCCCCTCTCTCCCCTCTCTTGTCCCCCCATGCTGAGCAGGGAAGCTATGTGATCTTTTTTCAAAGTCAACAAAAGCATGGGGACACAGCTGGGCAGCCGAGGGAACAGAGACTCTAAGTGAAACAGTGGTGTCCCGCTGGGGGCGCTGGGACGTAACGATACAGCAGACTCACACCAACCAGCCGTCTGTACTTCTCCATATACAAGATTCAGATACTGGAGAAAACCATGCAACTCAGTTTAAACAGTACAATAGATAAAAAAAATCACATAATTGATTTATTTCAGGGCGAATTTTTTTTTGTTACACATTTACCCCAAATGTAGCTGATCAGCCAAAACATGTTTATCTGATGTTTGCTCCTGTATTTTTTCTTCGGCAGCTTCGATGCTAATTTAGCTAACAAATAATAGAAGTCAATCTCTCTTCTCTTCCAATCTTCTCACATTCAGTTCTTTAGCTTTCAGTCAGACTAGCTGATGTAGTTTAAATAGTGATGTTACACTAAAAATGAGATTATGAATTATAAGAACATTGTTTAAAAAACAAGTATGGTGTGTATTTCTGAAATTTATTTTGGGTGATTTAGACTTTACTTATCTATGAATATTAGCCTTCCTTTCTGTTTTCTGGCAGCCATTCTGGCAAAGATTTTTCTTGAAAGATTTCTCAGGACCAAGAGCTCACCTCTTATGCGCATAAACACACACACACACACACACACACACACACACACACACACACACTCAGATGATTAACTTGCTACCCAGAGTGTTGACAGGGACATTTTAAAGGGCACCAAAGATACATTTTCCCTCTCCATGTCTCCTTTCTTAGCCTGGTAAAGAACAATAGTGTAGGGAGGAGCAGATGATCTAATAAGAAGAAACAGAAAGGGACAGAAGGAGAAGAAGACAGAGAAGAGAGAGGTTTCAAATCAAGAGAGAGAAAGGAAACGTCACGCTGAAGTGATCATCAAAAGCATTGGATCTCAGCTTGCTCCCCTAGTGGTATGTGAACTCCCACCCAAAGACACCCAGTTTCCCCTTCACACACACACACACACACACACACACACACACACACACACACACACACACACACATTCAGCACCCAACTCCACACCTCCACACCAATCCTCAGCAGTAATTAAAACCATCTCCCCCACTGCTCTGAAATCTCATTAAACCCGTACTCTCCTCTGCTTCCTCTCCTCCGTCCACTCACTCGTTTGTCCTACAGATGAACTTCATCACTCCGTCACGCCTTGGGGCGGAGGCCCAAATCCAAAGCACAACATCCTCGCTCTAATCATGATGTTTAGTGCTGAAATGAGAGCTGGGAAACAATTAGGCTGTCTTCTGAAGTGGTCCTAATGAACACCCTTCCTGCTGATTGGAGGATTTCTGTGACATGTAAAGATACGATCTGTCTTAAAATACTGATCACATTCGTGCAACTTCTAGTGGGTTAGTAGGAAAAATTAATTGAAATGGCGATAGAAAAGCGAAGCCTGAGTAATAAGGAGGGAAAGGCATTTTGAGTTGGGGATGCAGAAATTGTACACAGCATATATTTAATATCCTTAATGCTATGAAAGAATATTTTTCCTGAACAAATATTATGTTTATTACTTTTTTTTGTGTGTGTGACAGCACAGAGAACACTAGGCATGAAATGGGAATACACCCTATCTTTTGGGAGGTGGAATAAAACTAGAGATCCTGGAGGGAACCTTCATGGACATGATGAGAACAAGTGAAATTCAGACACAGACAGTAATCCAAGCCCGTGATCGAACCATGGACCCTACAGCTGTGAGACAACAAAACTACCCACTGCACCACCATGCCACTCTAATAAAGTATCTTTATTTGGAAGATGCAGTTATAAAGTCCTGAACATAGGGGGTGCTGCAGCATCATCAGCCTCCCTACCTACTGTGTCCCTGGTGAGAAGAATTGAGTAGATTGACTGGTAAAAGTTGGACTGTTGGACAGGTATTTTTCAATATTTGATATTTTAAAGGTATAGTATAGCCAAACGTGAAACGTATTTGTTAGCTACATCAGTTTCCTGCCTCCAGTAAAGGACAGATTGCTTCCAATGTACCTTATTTAGGTCCCTGTAGCTTTTATTTAGTTAAAGTTAGTATCGATATGTTAAAAGATTGTTGTGTATAATAACCGGGTAGCATATTTTAAAGTAAAGTATCATGGTAATACCATATATCATGATAAAAATGTGGGTCAGAAAAATATAGTGACATAAAAATTGCATATTTCCACAAACACACAGATATCCATACTTATTGTTGTTTCGTTAAACATGTTAAAGGTGCAGTCTGTAATGTTTATTTTAGATTACTTTAATATTCATATAATTTCAAAGATACCTTGGAAAAAATTTGATTCACAATATTGCCATGTAACAGTAACCAACTAGTTTCCTTGTGTTAATCTTCTGATTACTTCTTCAATAAATCTTCTGTTTAGATTTTTCTGGCCCTGAAATGAGCTCAGCCCACACTCAGAACAGAGTTGGACATGCACAGGTTTTAACAGAGGGTTTTGGGTCTGTTCTCTGTTTTTATTGCAATTGCAATTCACTTCGCAGGACACAGACTGCACCTTTAATGCACTGACATGTCAAGGAACCACTTCTTGCATGATTTAATGACAGAGGGTGAGACAGAAGTGTGGAGGCATGTGGATGCTCGGAGACTTCAGAGGCTGAACACTTCCAGGGGATAAATATACAGTATACTGTACAAGCCTTGTCATCTACACACACACACACACACACACACACACACATTCTCGTACATACGCACTACTGGTCATGCTGGGGTTACTTTCCAGCATCAGGTCGCCGTGACGATAAATAACCTCCTACATCATGGCGGCAATGGCGCCTTATCAACATGATAATATAGAACACAGACTAACTCCCACTGACTCTCTCTCTCTCTCTCCGTGTCCCTCTGTCCCTCCTTGTCTCTCTCTACTTCCCTGCTTATCTAGATTATCTATATTATCTATATTATGCTTATCTTTGCTGAATAACAGATATCCCTGGGTCACCAAGTTAAATTAACACAAGATTCTTCCTTTAGTTACACAATATAATATTCTAAACCAGGCAGCTAACTAAACACAGCACTCTGCTAATATTAGTCAAGTAGCTAGATGCTTAGCTCTCAAGCAGTAGGTAACCTTTGTTTCGTAGCTAGTCATGTTTGCTAGCAAGCTAGCTAACATTTGGCTAACTATTATATTGTGTGCTTCGAACCAGTAGCCAAATTTGCTACTATATAAGCTATTCTCTTAGCCAAACAAGTGAACATAGCCTAATGTTAGCCTAACAGTGTAATTTAGGCCTAAGTATTATAATGTGTGATTTGAAACCTATAGCCTGATAACATTATGCTATTATGTTAGCCAATTTAGCAAACATTACATTACTAAATTACATTTTGTAATTAAAACCAGTTATCTAAAAAGCTAACTAGTATTACGTTAAATGTTATATTGTGTGATTTAAAGCATAGTTTGGTAGCAAACTAGATAACATTAGGCTATTTTGTTAGCCAAACTAGTGAACAAACTGTAGGACTAAATGTCACAAAGTGTTATTTACATCAAATAGCTAAGTAAGCAAGAAAGCTAGTTAGCGTCAGTCTAGTTTCTAAGGCCCAGCTGGTGACAAATTAAAACTGCATTTATAAAAAGATTCTTTTCCCCTCCATTTCATTCATTCATTTTCAGTAACCACTTTATCCTGGTCTATGCCTGTCACTCTAGAAAAACAAACTTCTGGATGTTATAGTTCATAGTGTGTTACCTTGCAAAATTCCATCCATTCAACACAAACTAGATCTTTGTCTCTGTCTCTCTCCATCACTCTCTTTTTTCAGGGTTGTAATAAAAAACAGACACAAACTGGTTCAATGCCAAATATAAAGTAGCAAGCAGATAACTAACTGATGCGCTCTCTCTCTCTCTCTCTCTTTCTCTCTCTCTCTCTCTCGCCGCTCTTTTTCCTTTGAGGAAGTCTTTGAAGTCAGCAGGGGACCCCGCTCTCTCGCACTGACGGTAACCAATGATACTTTAAGCGATTCTTTTTTATCCGAGGTGCTTAATGAAAGATTAATGGGTTTGATATTTTCCTTGTTTATGTTTTATTTAAAAAGTAAGCCACGGTCCTTGGAACCCGTTTGAGGGATTCTTGGCACCAGCAGTGATAATTTCATGAAACAGTGGCACACTTTGCCTTTTCTACATACTTGGATCTTGTATCTGCTGATTGGACTGCTTGGGTATGTGTGTGTCTGTGTGTGTGTGTGTATGTGTGTCAGTTGTACATGACCTTGAACTCCATAAAGTCTTTCCATGCAGTGTCTTGTTTCAGAATGAAACCCCACAGCACATGTGATTTATTCAACAGATTCAGCTCTGTAATCCGATCGCTCGTAAGTACGATGCATTAAGCAGAACTGATAACCGTACAGAACGCATTGTACACCGTGAAGTCCAAACACGACCACCAAACCCATAACAGGAAACAGGAACACAGGGCTACAAGGCATAAGGCTTTTTTCACTCAGGCTCTGTTCCAGTACTGTTTTTAACACACCCTTGATCACTGGCCCTGGGTATTTCCCATTGGATGAATGTCTCCAAATTAAGCTGTTTATTTACCTTATCAGCTCACATGAAGGTTGATACGTGACCTTTTAAAGGCCTGAGGATGAAGTAAACATGACTGTAGATGGAAATTTCCTATTCAACAGAAATTGTATACTATTTCATAAAGCATCCTGAAGTTTATTTTGGGTTGTTCCTCTAGGGAAACCCTCAAGAACCCTACAACAGAGGGGTTTCCTTTTTACAAAGAATCTTAAGTAACACTACTGTTGACCATCCGAGCATCTCTTTTTTGCAATAAAATGCTTAAAAAAATGTAACACTTGATCAATTTGCTCTGTCCACACTGCTGACTCGTCCACCTATATTCTTTACGTTATTCTGAAAGCTACACTATATTGCCAAAAGTTTGTGGACACCCGACCATCACACCAATATGTGCTTATTGAACATGACTTTCCAGATTATAATAAACTCTACTCTTCTGGAAAGGCTTTCCTCTAGATTTTGGAGTGTGCCTGTGAGGATTTGTGATTCCATTCAGCTACAAGAGCGTTAGTGAGGTCAGGTACTAGGTGAGGAGGTCTGGGGTTCAGTCGGCGTTCCAGGTCATCCCAAAGGTGTTCCAGTGGGGTTGAGGTCAGGGCTCTGTGCAGGCTACTTGAGATCCTCCACTCCAACCTTGGCACACCTTGTCTTCATTGAGCTTGCTTTTTGCACAGGGGCATTGTCTTGCTGGAACAGGTAGGAAAATTGTAAGGGAAATCGTAATGCTACAGCATACAAAAACATTCTAGACAATTGTGTACTCTTCAACTTTGTGGCAACAGTTTGGAAAGGCCCACATATGGGTGTGATGGTCAGGTGTCCCCAGACCTTTGGCCATAGAGCATAGCTATATAGTAGCTATATACTGTAGGTAGCACACTACCTCTTTATCAAGTTAATAACTTGCCAATGATATTACTTAACTGAATTGGTCTTGTGAAATCCAGTTGAAAAATCAGCTTCTTTCTACACAGTCCTTCCCTTCTTCTGCTGCAAGGGACCACTTGGTTGTTGGAGTTACCAGTGCAGAGTTGCTTATTTTATCAATCAGCACATGATAAAGTGTTTTGTTCCTCTTATACCACAACATATTTTTTTAATTTAGTACAATGTGTTATTCTTTTAACCATTTTTGTACCATTTAATGTTGTGGAATGTCCACAAAACAGTTAGTTCCTGCGATCACTTACATACCAGCAGCAGTAAACAGTTGCTCCCTCAACGATCTGTATTTTTCTCTCTCTTGAAGTTAAGAAGAAACCCACAGGTTTTCATGTTGCTGAGAAACTGCAAAGCGTAAACTCCTAATGGAGGAAATCTTAAAGTTACCCCTGACACTGGAAACTCCTTCCATAAATGTTAGATAAACATTTCCTCACAGAACACTTCACCATATCAACAGTTACACCTGTTTTTGTTTGTTCACCTATCTTGAATGTCTGCTAAGTTCCTGTGAATGAGCTGTTACTACAGAAATGATAACGTATTAGAAGAAGCGCATTAATATAAAGCTATGATTTGCAGCTGCACTTCTGTCAGAGCTGCTGTTATAGAAAACTAATCAACACCTTCTGACCAATCAGATTTGAGAATTCAACACTGTTGCGGTATAATAAGTTGTTGGGGTCACTTACTTCCTTAAAGTATGCACCACTGCAATATCAGCTTCAGTACTTTGTTGCCTAGGGCTCAAATACGTGTATCTGTGGTTTAATCTATATAAAAATGAATAAATAGAGAAATGAAAGACTGTTACACTGCACCTCATAGATCCTTCTTAAAACTTTGTCAAATCTGACATGACAGAACAGCTGAACCTACAGAGCGAGACCGGTTTCATGGCCTGAAAAACGGAGAGCTCTGACAGTGCCTGTCAAAAACAGGATGTGATTTAAAAAAAAAAAAAAAAAGAGTTATATCTAGTGCAACGGATGGGTGTGGGATAATTATTTCATCTGTACAATTGTAACTGATCTGTCACTTAAAACTGCCATTCTCTAAATCTCATGTGAAGAGTAATTAAACTGTCAGGGGTTATTCAGTTTAAATTTTTCAGTTGGAGGTTGTGTGTGTGTGTGTGTGTTTGCAGTGGGGGAATTAATCACTTGAAAAATGTGAAAGATGGAATCTGGTCACAGATGCCTCAGAAGCAGCTGTCACCTTTTCTTCTTAACTCTGGCCAACGCTGTCAGTGAACAAATGGAGGTGTGTGTGTGTGTGTGTGTGTGTGTGTGTATGTGTGTGTGTGTGTGTGCTACATACAGTATGTTGGACTATAGTACTTGTGGTTATATGTGCTTGTGGCCCATTGATCTTCTGTACACCTGTGTGTGTGTGTGTGTGTGTGTGTGTATGTGCATGTGTGTGTGTGTGTGTGTGTGGTTTAGGGCCTGAGGGTGATGCCTCACTTTCACTCAGCCACTTGCTTTATCTTCCCTTTTATCCTCCACCTCTCTCTCTCTCTCTCTCTCTCTCTCCCTCTCTCTCTCATGTGTATCTCTCTCAGGTTCAGGCAGGGTGAAGCATGTTGGATCAACAGCTGGTGCGCCATCTCTCCCACCTATTAAAGAGAGAGAGAGCAAGAGAGAACACAAGGGACAGCGAAAAAGATAAAGAGAAAAGGCACTAATAAGATAAATCACTCTCCTCCCTTCTCTTTTGTTCCACATCATGCGTTGGCCCGAGAAAAGAGACACCGGAGAGAACAGAGAGTTTCCATCAGTATTGAAAGCAAGTTAATGTGTGTGTGTGTGTGTGTGTGTGTGTGTGTGTGTGTGTGTGTGTGTGTGTGTGCGTGTGTGTGTGTTACAGTTATCATCCTAACAGTTAAACAAACAGTTTGACAAATTGTTTCCCTCTGGTTACCTTAAGGTTGTGTCTTTGGTTTTACATTTGAGCTACGAGAATAATGTAGCTAACAAACTAATAGAAGTCTGTCTCACTTAAAATCTTTCTCACATCAAATTCTTCAGTGATGTCACACACTTGCTCATGTGGTTTAGGACACAGTGGGGCTTCCTGTTATCTACAAACATGAACAAAACTTCACCATATAGCTGAATGGTGTAACTTTATGGAGGTGGCCATTTTGGACAACCGAGATAAAGTTTTTCTTTAGAGTAATTTAGTGTCTTTCCTTTATGAAGGCCCTGCCTCCCAAAGTTTGAAGGTGGAATTTTACTAGAAAGCCGAAACCTTTCACACTGTGAAATTTGCATTTAAACTACAAGCTTTCATCTTTCTCTTTTGTGTGTATCTCAACCACAAGTAAAGTTCTAGCATTTCAGTCTGGCAGGAGCATCGCACACATTTTGACAGCCATTATCTGATTACAAACTGAACTAATTAGGCTTATCTCTATTTCACTATGGCATGTAACTGTCCAACAACTTGATCAACTTAATCTGACGAGTTGAAATTTCATGTTGAGGGCATGTTTTCTGTGGATTTTCCTGGTTCAAGGCAGGGAATTATAAGTTGCAACCTCTCCTTGTATGCAGCATAAGACAAAGGCAAAAGCTAGGCAAAAGCTGCATTTGACTAGAATTTGATAGTCAGAACACTAGGAAATACAAACATAACTCAGAATTCCTACTGGGAACATCAGGAAGGTCTCCTCAACCCCGAGTTCAGCAAGTGACATCAAATCAACATGGCTGCTCACGGTAAACAAGGTGTGTATATGCTGCATATACTAGTATTTGCTTTAGATCAATCAGCATACAGACATATTAGATTGTTAAATCTATAACACTCACTAGACAGGTCACTGTTTTGAGGAGGGAAATACATCGCTCATCACAATTAGCTTGCTAGATTTTTTGCTAGAGGAGTCCATATCTCTTTTTTTTCCCCCACTTTGAATTTGAATGCAGCAAAAGACACAACAGGGTATAAATACACGAACAAATCAAGCTCTATACAGAGAACACGTGGAAAGTATCAGGAAATACACCAATGACAGGACAGGAAACATGCGTCGAATCAAAACAAAAGCACATGACTTTGCAAAACAAAAGAAAGAAACTTCAAAACTGATTATATTTGGGATAAAAGGAATGACTTGTACGTTGAATGCTTGGCCGAACAGTTTCTTTAAATCGTGCAGGTTGTCTGGTTTATTTAAACTCAAATCTAATTCTCACTGGGATTAATCACTCATCCGCACTGGCTCTTTACATGACTGACAAATGCTGATAGACTGCTAAGAGACACACACACACACACACACACACACACACACACACACACATGGCCGCTTTGTGTATATATGAAACACAGGTGTCAAATGAAGCCAGGCCCAAAGGAATGTAAGTCATGGCTATTAAAGTGTGCTAATAACAGGGTAACTGTAAGTGGTGTGAATGTAGTGTGCATATGTGTGTGTGTGTGTGTGTGTGTGTGTAGCCTACTATAGTATGTATGCGTGTAAGACTGCACTACTTCTAATTTTTGGAAGGAAACACATCCTGCATAAAAAAAGAGCTTCATTACATAAACCAGAACACAGTGAGAGGTTTGTCGCTTCGGCAGCTTTGACCTTGTGCTTTTGGCACACACAACACCCACACACACACACACACACACACACACACACACACACACACACACACACACGCACGTATCCAAAGAAAGAGAACAAAATACGTTAGGACAGATTTAATATTAGGACAATAACAGTGTTAGGAAATTAATGTTGCCTTTGATTTGGGTTTGTGTATCATCAGACCTTTCACAAGTGTGAGTTGTGGTCAGTTTATTAGGTACATCTACGACATAGGTCATTTTATAGGTATACAATAACTCACTGTCACCCAGCTGTTGCCCTGCAAAATACAGCAGTGAAACTGAACATGGTTGTGTGTGTGTGATATGAGTGTATCAGCTCCAGCAGCCCAGCAGCTAAAAATCTCCCGCCAGCAGGGGTGCTGTGATCAGAAACGTACGTAAGAGTTAGAAATTCTTGTCTGTGGTAATCACACATTTCTTTAACCAGTCCACTTTGAACAATATTCTGGTTTCCTTAACTGAATATTGAGCACTTAAGCTGCATCTGCAGTGGTACATCGTGTTTAATGTTGTCTTCTTTAAAAAAAAAAAAGTGAAGCTGTAATACTTTTAATACTGTAATACTTCATCGTAATCCATCTTTCCATCAATTGTGGGCATAATGCTGCTTGCTTACAAGTGTTTAGGTGCTTCAAAACACTTTCTCCTGCTCTGACAGTTAACAAATATTGTTGCTTTGTTTACAGGCTTGTGCTCCTCAAGCATATATGTATATTCAGGCTTATCTGAGACATTAGTGTAGCTAACGTTAGCTCAGCACTAATTCGTCTGTTTATCATCTCAGGCACCACATGAATGGCCTCTTTTTTTTTTTTCTTTTTTCTTTTTTCTTTTTTTTTTTTTTTTTACAGCAAACTGTGCCTTAAATTAACCAAACAAACTCAGAACACAAAACAGCCTCCTGTACAGTGAATGGGGCCTGCGTATTGACGGCATTATGGCATGCTGCAGCTCGTCTTTACTGTCATGTTAAAAGATCTTTTCTGCTCTGGAGATGATGCTTTGTTTTTGGAGAAAAAGGGGAAGCAGGTGTTCTCTTTGTGCACGGGACCGCTCGCTTTTCAGAAGAGATTCGCTCCGTTTTGCGGTTGATATTGTATCCGGATGAGTTCTCATCAATTCTCAAAAACACAAAGGAAGAAAATGGACAAGCATTTGGTCTGCTTTTTCTTGTGCTTTCACTCAATAAAAAAAAAAACAGGAGGTCCAACCTGAGCGGATGTTGACCTGGGAGAGACAGGAGGCAAACCGGAGGCTAATTATGAGCGAAACAATCAAGTCATATTTGTCTCATGTTTGGATTGAAGATGCAGTGAATATAAGTACACACACATTTGCCAGGTGTTGGCAAGGTGTTGGCGTAGAACATACTCTACTGTATTTAAGTAAAGAATAAAACACAAAAGGTGTGCTGTCAAAGGAAAATAATCAACTTCGGGGGGGTAGGATGCAACCTAAAGTGAAATTGATTATTTTCCTATTACAGGATGTACTAAGGTGTTTTATTCCTCTTATACCGCAAGAATTTTGTGGAAACATAAGGAACAACACACTCCAGACCGTATCTGTTATACAAAAATAGCTGTTAATAATAACGGGTAATAGATTTAATGTTGTGGAACATCTGAGAGACAAGTTAGTTCCTGTTCTCACTTACGGATGTTATAGCTGGGTTAAACAGTCATTCCCTCACCAGCCTCTCTCTTTTCTCTTTTCTCTCTCTCTCTCTCACTCAAAAAAAAAAAAAAAAACACAGCTTGTGATTTTACCAAGAAATTGGATTGTGTAGACTCTGTCCTGAAGACTTTCCTGCACAAAACATGGTGACTGTTACAAAGTGCTTATAACCGAGACTCCTTCCATAAATGTTAAATAAATGTCAAAAACGTCACCACATCAACGATTATGTTTCACTTTTTTAACCAACACAAAGTTTTTAAAAATCTGTTTATTATTAGTCTTAGATTATGTGGCACGTCCACAGTACAGGTCCCAGAGCTGTTACTATAGAAACAAAAATGCATTAGAATATATTAGAATCATTCATGTTACAGCTGGAACTACTTTCTGACTATCACACTATCACACTATCTATCACACTTAATGTCGTGGAACGTTTGTGAAGCAAGTTGGTTCCTGTTATCACTTCTCATTCCTTCACCAGTCTTCTTTTTCCTTTTTAGTAAGAGTGCACCTTCTCTTGTTACAGAGAAATCCGAAAGTGCAAAGTGTTACAAAGTGCCGACACTGGAGACTCATTTCATAAATGTTAAATAAACGATCAACATATCAGTGATTAGACTCAAAATATCAAAGTATCAACAGTATGATTTGCATATTTAAAGACAGCTTTTGGTTTATACACAAATATTTTGACTTTGTTTTCACATGAAGCAAAACCCACACCACTGCTTTTCAGACAACACAGATTTCACACATGACCAAAATTATGAAACTTGATCTGGGGTCCAGAACATAGTATGGAAATGATATTAGCTTCTCTTAGAAATACACAAAAAAAAGCAAACATTAAACACCAAAAACCATGTCTTGGCTGATCAAGTACGTTTGGGGTAATGGGGAAATTGTGTTAATTTCACTTTTGGTATAACTGTGCCTTCATTTTTTTCATCTCTCTCTCTCTCTCTATCTCTCTCTCTCTCTCTCTCTCTCTGTCTCTCTCTGATCTGGAATTGTTGCCAACCTCCTAGTGAGTCTGAATTTTCTTAACTGCAACAAGGAAATATGAAAATGAGAATACACACTCAAACAAATTTGCATGCATGCACTCAAACAAGCACCTGCTAATGTTCATACAGTAGGGCTTGGTTCATTTTTTTAATGATCTGAGTATCAGCTCTGAAAAAGAAGTATACATAGTATTTGCTTTAGATCAGTCAACATACAGACATATTAGCTTGCTAAATCTATAACACCGGCTGTACAGTTAGCTGTTTTGAAGAAGCAAATATACATCACTCATTACAGTTAGCTGGCTAGTTTGTTGCTAACAAAAGAGAAGCATGGAGGAATCCATGTTTTTTTTTTTCCCACTTTGTAGTTCGATTGCACCGAGGTCAAAAATAATGTAATTCCAAGCTCCGTACTTTAGTTAGTTGTGCGTTAGGTAGTTGTGTGATAGGTAGTTGTGTGATAGCTTTTGAAAGAGCAATTTACTTCAGCTCAACCTGGGGATAAACATCATCAGGCTGTGGAGCTGCAACTCACTTCCCTCTTTGTCTCTCTCTCTCTCATTCTGTCTCTGATCCTGTGGCTTTACCAACCTCCTGGTGAGCGTGAATTCCCAAACCTGGACTAGTGAGAAATGAAATACACACTCAAAGAGATTTGCATGCACACAGTCACACACTGAAGCATAACACACAAGCTCGTGACAGTACAAGCAAACATATAGAACGCACACACACACACACACAAACACACAACTACTAATGTTAAAGACTTTTTATTCATTTTTCGCCCAAATCCATGGCTTGATTTGAGGAAAGATTTGAGGGGTATACCATCTTCCAGTTAAAGCAAATAAATAAATAAATACTCCAGCTGTAAAACTACCACCCCCGTGTCACACTCAGCTTTGGCTTCATGTCGTTAAATCACTATTCTCAATTTCATTTCATTTTTCCTTTCCATCCATCAAGAGTCTGACACCAATTTGTCGTGGGTGTACTTCGGTGAGTTCTTCCTGTTCTCCTGTCTTGCTATCTGTCTCTCTTACTTTGTCTATCTTCATCTCTTTTTTCAGTCTAACTCTTCCTGTGTCTCTGCGTGAGTGTGAGGGGAAATCGTGTCAACGACACACACTCTTTGAAGTCTCTATCAACACTACATGACCTAGAACATTCATTTGAGAGGCTGAATTGATCAAGAATAGAGGGTTTTTTTTGGTAATGTGTGTAAAATGTGTGGTGTAGTGCATGGTGCGGTGTGTTGTAGTGTGTGTGTGTGTGTGTGTGTGTGTGTCTGTAGCTGTGGCATCCCAGCCACAAGGTGACAATAGCTTCCTCAGCTCTGGAATTCTTGATGGCTTTTCATTATCTCAGCACTTTGCAGTGAGGATTAAGGAGAAGGCCAGATTAGTGTGTGTGTATGTGTGTGTGTGTTGAGAGGATTTGAGAATGGTGCAGATTAGACCTATACAATCCGACAATCCTGCTCTGCTAAATCACCGTGGAAGACATACACACACACACACACACACACACACACAATAATAATAATTATGACGTTCTCACTAAAATATTGCTATAAAAATGATGTTGCCTTTGAATAGTTGAGGTATCAAACAAGTATATCGGCATTTGGGTATATCTGAGCTCCTACACACACACACACACTCCCTACTTTCAAACTCTCCAGAATTTCATGTCTATAAATAGGTGTAAGGATCATATATTAATATTGTAATCTTATATTAGGAAATAATCTGATTATAAGATAAGATATAAGATAAATATAAGAAAAATCTTGACTATATTCAAGATATGTTCACTTGCTAAGATGTCATTTTTTTGCAGTGCAGCCCACCATTAAGCACATTTTTAAAAAAAGCCAAAATCGCTGATCTGGATGGCAAATCACTAAGTAGCACCTGTAAAGGATGGAATTATCCCAGCGCCCCATGTGGAACTAATCCCATCCAAATAGAGCTTTGGAGTCCTATGATTTAACCATAACAAAAGATCTCAGATCAGTGTGGAAAGTTAACTTCTATGGTCGTTCGTAGATTAAATGAAGGACCACTTCTTGGATTGCAAAAATAATTAAGAAAAAGATTTCAGTGAGGTTAGAACGAGAGAAGGTTGCTTCTGTGATCAGCTCATGGTGAGGTTCACCGCACAAATTCAAAGCTTTAATTTTTTCTGGCTTTGAAAATGAGTAGAAAATAACAGCTTCCACTTTAACAGGGTGTCAAGTGTCGCTTTTAGTCCCCCAGGCACATCTTTTGGCCTGGAGCTTAAAATATGATGGGAAATACCGTCTTGGCATGCCTGCTGAAGTGCCAAAAGCTTGACTGAGGTAAATAGCAAAAACTGTCAAGAAAATACGGCGGAGCTTTGTATAGCTCTCAGCTGTCTTTACGTATAATTATACCACAGCACTGTTTTCTGAATTCTCAAATCTGATTGGTCAGAATGTTTGACTTGTAAAGATGACACTTCCCTTCATCTAAGTTTAATAATAAACAGATTTAAAACAACGTGAAATGTGGAAATTTTTATGTAGCATTTATGAAAGGAGTCTCCAGTTTCAGTATGCTTTTCACCATAAAAGAGTCATCACAACAGAGGACTTGCAGTTTCGTATTTTTTTAACCTCATATACCAGGATTTAGACAAATATCCTATTAAAATTTGTATCAAAGATAATACAAGTGTGAACTGAAAATACACATGCTCCCCATGGCTTGTATTGCCACACCTATAGATCAGGTTTGTGTTGTTTGTAGTGTTGTCTCGTCTGCTTCACCTTCTGATCGTCAATCATGAGACAACACACTATGATCTATTCCAGTCTTGCTGTCTAGAATATTCCCATAAACAAACAACTTGCAACACAAGGAGAACAAATATAAAATGGAAATAAATCTTGTTTTGTCTGAGCTGAGAGCGTATTCGTCTGAGCGTGTGTGTACTCAGGTTTGAACATTAGCTGTATGTTTACAAAAGCCTCGTTCCTCGCGTTTACTTTCTCTCAAGAGCTCCTTGGCAAGGTGCAGACATCAAAGAGGACTTCACACGCTTTCACGCACTCGCACCGATCCAAGGATCAGGTGTATGTAAATCACTCTGACACTCCTTCATCTCACTGTCGCACCCTTCTCAGCAATCTTCTCTGTTTTTTCTATTCGAACCCTCCATCAATATCCGTCTGTTGGTATTTTCTTGTTTCTTTTTCATGTTGTCTATCTCAAAGGGTTCCACATGACCCCTTCTTTCAACTGCTTTTGTTCTTTATGGTGCAAAATAAACATTATGAGTGTTTTTATCTGTCTATCTGTTGTTTTTTTTCTCTCAACAAACCTGTCTCTTGTGTCAATCTAAGTATGTGTGTGTGTAGAAAAGTGGCCCTGCCCAAGGGTTGATGGGAGCGCTGCCATTATTCCAGATTCTTCTGTAATGACTCTCCTGTGTCTCGCTTCTGATAATTGCAAGGGGCTACTTTACTTCGACAAACACACACACAGCAGACACCCTGCAACCTGAAACTCACACAAGTGACAAACGTGCACGTACACGCATGAAAGGAGTGTGTTTGTCCATCGCGCCACATGGTCAATATTAGGACAGTGGTGAGCATTAACAGTCTGAGGATGTCGTGGGAGCAGATGTGATCACTAATGAGAGTAAACGCCTGGAGACGCTAGTGAGAAAATCTGGTTTAAGGGTGAGTGGAACCATAGTGGCCAAAAACTCACTGCCTAAAAGCAGAGGTAAAAATGTAAAGTTTAGATGTCAGCAGCAATGGTTGAAAAGATGCTAAATAAGACACCAGTTATGCATCTTTGCAAGGCAAAAATGGTCACCTTATAAATATTTATGAAATATTTCATAAAAAAGCCATTTACATGCCAAATATAATATATAACACACACACACACACACACACACACACACACACACATATATATATATATATATATATATATATAGATAGATAGATAGATAGATAGATAAATATAGATATATATATATAGAGATAGATAGATAGATAGATAGATAGATAGATAGATAGATACAGTTAGGTCAAATACCTTTGAGCCCCCGATAATGGAGGTGCTTTGCTGAAAATGGCTGTAATTCCTAAATGGTAAATGCCATATTTTTGTGGAACCTCTTAAAATAAAGCAGAAAGTCTACACTTCGATCACATCTTGATTATTTTATTTCAAATCCATTGTGGTGGTGTATAAAGGCAAAATCACAAAAACCCTGTCATTTTGCAAATACTTCCAGACCTAACTGTATATATAATATTAAAGTATAGACTATAAGCATAATAAAATAAATTCTATAAAAAAATACAATCCTATCTCTTCATATGTAAACATTTCCAGTATCAAAAAAAAATTCAAGCCCAATTTATTTGTTACAGGATCGGACTGAATTCGTTCTTTTTTATCGGATATCCGATCCACCAATTTTTACAGGCATCCTGGCTATCTGTGCCATCTCTAGTTACAACTTTTCCATCTTCCATGTTAGATATTTCAAGGAAACATGGCATGAACCCAGTTGAGCAATACGATCCTAAAACAAAACAAACTCCCAAATGCATTGCACGTCCCTAATAGTTTAGTTGTCTAGCTATTGAAAGGTTCGATTTTAGCTGTCCCATCTAACAGTCTGAAAACACATCACAACCCCGAGAGTGCTGAGCCATGATTTACTGCAACAGCATTCTGACTAGAATCTGCTTAACTTTCATTTTAGTTTCTATTCAGATTTGAGTCTGATTTCTCTAGACTTTAGTAATATTTAGTAGTTTACTAAAATTTCAGTGTGATTCGATTTCTACAAATCAGAGTGATTATTCTGCAGTTAGCCATTCAGATGAGTCTGATTGTTCTGTGTTTTTGACCAACACTTACAGTTCAGATTATAATTCGATTAGATTCAAGTTGAAGATCTAATTAGGAGTCTAATTAGCTTTAAGACTGGGGTGAGGCTTACTGAGGCTTATAGCTCAGATTTGAATCTAACTAGAGTTCAGAATGGGGTCTGATTACAAATCAAAATGGTGTCTGATTATTCTGCATGTGTTCCAATTCATCTGAGGAAGCGTGAGTTCATGCTTGGACATACAGTATTTAGCCCACTGTTCTCACACTTTCTCACAATCTATTAGTTCTAGATATTATTTTCAGCCACTCAATGCCGCAGGGTGAGAATGCGGCAATTCCGGTCCGATTACATGACTAGGCACAATTTTAACGTTTCAAGACATCAAACCAACCGACTGAAATCCATGGCTGTGCAGCAACGTTCTCTCTCCCTCTAATTCTAGGTATCATGTCAGATAGTCTGAGATAAAGACGGTGAGAAGTTGAAACTTGTATGAAGCTTTTGGTAAGCAAGCAGACTCTTACGACTGGGATTAATCCGTGTGCAGTATCTTTAATACAAGTGCAATGAAAAAAAAAAAACGGTAGCAGCTTTGTCTGTCACCACGTGTTGGATCTGTAGATTTATATCTTTCCATGACGGAGACTGAAAAGGCGATTAGAATGTTTCTTTGGATAATCTCTATCCTCTGGCCTCTTTACAGATTCATCATAACAGAAACAGTCTGTAATGGGACTCTGAGGCCACAGGTGTGTGTTGATGTGAGTGCATGTGGGTGGATATGAGAAATGACTTGCATCTGTTAAGGTGTGCCTCTCTCACTGTATGCGTGTGTGTGTGTGTGTGTGTCAGGGGGAATGTGAATGTGTGAATGAGTGTGAATGTGTGAATAAGTATAAACGTGGTACTCACTTACTTCTTACTTACTTTAAACAATGCACAGATGGCGTAAACATCTGTAAACACACACAGGAAAAAGCCTAATCATAAATTTTAATATTTCAGATTTTATTTATTTATTTATTTTTTAAAAATATTATTACATAGAAATTGTGCCATCTTTAATCATCTTCATGCAGGTTTATTGTCTTTTATTTACATCCATCTTACACAGTTAATTCCAATCCCAAATGTCTTCCTATTCACTATATATATGCTCACTACATACTGTATAGGTGTGCATAAGCTATACTGTATAAATGATAAAATAGCATTTTCACCCCAATTAGTACTTCATTTTGTAAAATGTTATTAGAAAATGTGTACTACTCAAAAGAAATGTATAAATAAGTGAATAAATGAATTTATTCAGAACCATTTTCTTCCATCCTATGTCATGATACCTCCATGGTACCTTGAGAAAGACTGTGTTCGTGTGTGTGTGTGTGTGTGTGTGTGTGCTTGTGTGTGTGTCCTCTGCCCTCATGTTTCCTGTCACACACCTAAGATGAACATTATCCATTTCTATAAACATGCAGACAGAAACTCTACCTCTCCCGCAGCATCTGGAGAAACACTGAGTCAGTGCACCACTATAACACACCAGTGTGTCACTCATACTGTCCCACTCCACACACACACACACACACACACGCACACACACGCACACAGGTGCTGAACAATAAAAAGGAGATGAAAGATGCCATTGTTCATAGTGGAGATGTTTACTGGAAGAGAGATAATCAGCTAGAAGTGAATGAAGTGAAGTGCACACTTTGCGGTAAGGGTCGCCTCGAGTTTCAGGTAACCGGACGTGTTACCATCTCCAAACTACAACAAGAACAATCCATATGGGAAAGAGGAAGAGGATTTCAAACCCAAGTCAGTTGTTTTCATCTAGTCCATCAAGATAACTGTAGAGGCGGGATGATTGTGAGTTCAAATTCCAGAACTGTCAAGATAGCCATTTTCCACCCACATGGTGCCTAATATGGAACTGTTCCATCCATTTTAATCACAAAAATCAGTTCCTGACTGAGGCAACAGGAAAGCATTAGCCCTGTTGTCTGGAGATCACAATATGAATCCCGATGATGCCACAGTCATCCGGGGGCGGGAGCCAAGGCCTTATTTGTCAATCACAGGGACGCTAGCCATTCATAGGCATCTGTGAGCTCATGTAGGTGGAAGAGGGTGGATAGCACTTTCCTCTGAGTATGTTACGCTGCCCTGTGAAGCAGCATGAGCAGCAGTTTGAAAAGATGCATTTGTCTTGCTTCACAGGTCTCGTAGGAGCTGGCTATTGGCTGGGAATTGATCAAATTGGATAGAAAATGAGGTTAAAAAAAAGAATCAGTTCTTGGCTGCAAAATCCAATCAGCTAGAACCAAGAATTGGTGAGGTTTGGGAGTGGTATCATTTCAATTTCATTGCATTTAGTCTCTGTGCCGTGTGTAAGTTCTGAAGGTTTTAATCATAAAAATCGCTCTCAAAGTTGCAAAAAGCTCGTTGCTGTTATAGTTATACTGTTCATGAGTGAACTCCGACATCCTAGGTTCATTGGGATCATTCATGGACATAATATTCAATTTTGCTAAATTTTCATTAATAATCTTTAAATTCCTCAGGGGCATTCTGCATTATAGTTTTTCTTTTTAATTCCAGACTTGGCGCTGAGATAAGGTACCAGGACTAGCAGCAGCTTGTCAGTGGGAAAGAGGTACCAGAGACACAACTGGGCCTTTAGTACTCACTTGCTTAGATCCATGCTTGAATTTTATTCCAATTTACTATATATGTAACTTTAAATAAAAGCATCTGCCAAATGAATATATGGAAATGAATTGGGTCTGGTGTAAGGGACTTTTGGGGCAGGAAATGTTGGTCAAGACATAAACCAGAAGGAGAGATGAATTCATATCTACTAAATATTCTACTAAGTCTTTAGTTTTATGACTTGAAAATATTTCCAACAGTGAAGTGTAAGTCTTTAGTTCTCACTCTATGTCTTCAGAAAGGGCATGTGTGTGTGAGTGTGTGTGTTTGTGTGTGTGTGTGTGTGGCAGAAAGCGATGTGAAGCATGTAGGACCCTGGAGAGGTTGGCAGACATGTGACTTTGAAGACTGAGGTGATGTGAGGACTGTCACTCTCATATGTCACACACAAACATACACACACCGACAACTATGCACAAAGTGAACACCAGCAATATGTGTGTGTGTGTGTATATGTGTATGCGTGTGTGGGTGTTTGAACATACGTCATATGCTTCTTAAAGGTCACTGTAATCCATCTTAGATCAAAGTTCGCTTCAAAAAATGTCTTGTATCTTCAACAAATCACCTGATACACCCATCACACACACCTCAGTCATGTGACTGCAGAGAAAAAGAGGAGTGAGGTGGTGATGAAAAGAGGAGTGCTCACTGTCAGTGATACTTACAGTCACACACATGCACACACAAACACGAATGCTTAAAGAGGCAGGCCAGGTGGCTGTAACCATCTCTGTGTGTGTGTGTGTGTGTGTGAGAGAGAGAGAGAGAGTGAGAGAGAGAGAGAGTGAGTGAGGCTGTATGATATGAGTGCTTAAGCTGAAACATTGCAGAGACTTGAAATCTCCTCAGGCAAAGAGCTAAACACATAATTCATTCTGTAGCACTGGGGTGATCAGACCTGTTTTACACGCACACACACACACACACACACTCACCACTCTGCATTTGACACCTAAAGTGAGCTCCCAAACTTCAAAACAACTCTTAATCTCTTAATGACTTGGGTGGAATAAGTGGAATTCATTTAAATATTTAACACCGGTTATTAGTAATTAGTGAAACTAAGCACCTGACTGATGCTGAACATGACTATCGGATCAAGTTGTCTTAACAAATTTTCCAATTTTCAATGTTTCACAGATATATTTTTACACAAAATGTGATGTTTGCAATTCTCTTATAAAGTCTCTTATAAAGTCTAATGACTTAGCTTACATTCATATTACAAGCCTTATCACGCTGTTCTGATTTTTTACACATTTTCCTCTGATTTGCACATTAGAGTACCAGTAGAGTACCAGTAGAGTACCATTAGTACCATTTCAAATGTAAATCAGCATTAACTGCATGCATACATTAGTATCTTTACATACATAATACGATATAATCCGATAACATTTTAAAAAAATCGCACTAGTTTCTGTTCACACTAGGGCTGGGCAATATGATGACACAACACCAATATTGTGATAAATTATGTCTCAATACACCTTTCTGAGATATCATCAGATAAATGTGTTTACAAAATATGTTTCATTAGATAAACTTACTTAGCTTGTAATTTAAACTCTGGGTCTAAAAAAAGTCTGTCAATGATTAGATAATATCTCAGATAATATCTCATAATAATTCTCAGATAATATCAAATCACTGTTACGTTTAGAATAAAAAAAAAAAACTTAAAAAAATGGATTTGGATCTCTTTAACCCAGGAGTGTGGCCTTTATTATTATTTATTAATAATAACCTTTATTATTTCCCAACCTCACTATATCATTATCTAAAAGAAAACAACACAACTAGGACGTCTTCATAGCAATTATTTAGGTGAAAGTAAAGAGTAGTGAAGTTGGCTGTATTAATACTTTACTATAAGGACTTTGCTAATACCGAGATCTTTGATCTTGGTATTGTATCAAAAAGAAATAAAACATGGGATCGGTTTATACCTAAGTTAGGACTAAGCAAATGATTCTTTAGCCCAGTGCATACATTAAAGGCCATTTTGCTGCAAAGATCCCGGTAAATACAGTCATGATGACTATTAGTGGGTAGAAAGATCTTCCTTTTATCATCTTCAAAGCTGTTATTCTTTACATGAGCTTTCACAAATCGTGGAGAAAATTCTCATAAAAATGAAATAGAAACCAGGGTTAGGGTTATGTTTATATTTTTTCTTGCATAAATGATGAGCTATATAAGAGATTAAAGTAAATGAGTAAACCAAACACACATCACATCTGCCAATAAAAGATGCTTTATGTGTGTGGGTGTGGGTGTGTGTGCGTGCGTGCATGTGTGTGTGTCTGTCCATGGACGTTAAGGAAGATGAAAAGCTTCTCAAACTGTTGTTAGCTCTTCATGTCCATCGGGTTTCAGCTCTTTACAGTATGTTCCAGCCTCTGTATGGTCCTTACGAGCTCGGTGAAGCACAAATACACACACAGACAAGCCCACACACAAATGAACTCTCATAACCAGTGATTAAGAAAGCACGTTTTTTTAAAGGAGCTTCTGTATACTATATTACTCTGAATGTACACTCAACAAATACCTCAAGCCACACTAAGCTCCATTGCGTGTTAGTTAGACCAAGCTTTTTGTCTTCTGCAGAGCTCTGGTGCCAGGCTCACCTGTGTCTACACACACAGTGCTCATGAATTGAGACTAATCACACACTCACGCACATGCACGCGCGCACACGCGAGCACTCAAACTTTTAGAATTGTCTTCCTTAGTGTACTGTATACGATTGCAGCTAAATAAAGTTATGCATAACCTTAACCTCAGTAACCCTCATCTTAACTCCAGTAACCCTAATCTTAACATTAATAACCCTAACCTTAACTTCAGTAAGCCTCACCTTAATCTCATTAACCTTAACTTCAGTAACACTAACCTTAACTTCATTACCCCTCACCTTAATCTCATTAACCTTAACTTCAGTAACACTAACCTTAACTTCATTACCCCTCACCTTATTCTCATTAACCTTAACTTCAGTAACACTAACCTTAACTTCATTAACCCTCACATTAATATCAGTAACCTTAACTTCAGTAACACAAACCTTAACCTCAATAACCCTTACCTTAATCTCAGTAACCTTAACTTCAGTAACCCTTACGTTAGTGTCAGGAACCTTAACCTCAGTAACCCTCACGCTAACCTTAGTACCCTCACATTAACCTCAGTAACACTTACCTTAACATCAATAACCCTAATCTTAACTTCAGTAACCTCACCTTAACCTCAGTGATCTTAACCCCAGTAACACTAACCTTAACCTCAGTAACCTTAATTTTTAGAGGTGCATAAACCTCTCAATATACGTCAATATACGTCTAATGTGCATTAGACTTACTTCTTACTTACCACTTGCTACTTCTCAATCCTGCTTGGTTGTAGTGTCACACTTATGTCTATCTGTGTAGAAGAGGAGCACACATGTTCAGCCACCCATGAAACAGTGCTCATCTCCTTGTTTGGCTGACAGACAGACTCGTAAAGAACCTGGGATCAACTTCAGAAGAACTTACGAGCTAATGTGTTGAGTGAGGAAATCTGATGGCTGTTTAAATATGGCTAGGAAAAGTAAGATTAAACGTTTCTTATTCATCTTTCTTTGAGTTTTTCCAATATATGCAACAGGCCAATTCTTTGCTATTTCCCACTTCCTGTTGTGCAAATTTACCAAACTATAATATACATTGTGTGCATGTGTAGCCATACAGTATATAATAAGTAGTCATGTGACAAAAAAATTAACTTTGTAATATATTGTGATGTTTAGCATTCACAGTGTTATGGTGGACACTTCAAGAATATTGTCATGTATTCTTTTTTGGGAGTAGGCTGCCTGGTAGGTGGTGTTTTTGGGCAGCAATGTAGAAGGCAGCATAATTACCGGTGTCTTTTAAAGTCCCTTATTTGGGACGTAGTGTTAAAAAAAAGACAGCTTTCACACGGACAGGTATATTTTAACCTACAATACTGTGAAAATGTCATATACAGTATAATAAATATGGTAATTATTGACATGTAAAATCAATATGGGCACATGTATATGGGCTGTATCTTGTACGTTGCATGTTTTTGTGCTGATTTGCCAAATCAATCTATAGTCTGTCCATTTCCTTTAAAGAATACTTCATTTTGGTTTAAGGACTTACACAGATATGCCTTCTAAATCCCAGCAATCTCAGGCCTTCTCTGGCCAAGTGAGATGGTGATGACAAGTATAATGCCATAAGAAATGCATTTTATGGTCAGACTGGACCAAACACACTGAAGATGCAAGAAGGCTAAGAAAAATGGACGTGCTTTGAATAACACAGCTTAACGCAACGGCCCTTTTGAAGTTATGCCATTTTTTTCTTGACTTAGATGAACTTACATAATCCCAGCTGAGCTCTTGCATGAGAACGCACAAATGCCACTTTGTAAACTTTTCAAATCCTTAAAGCTTAACTTGAAAGCATAACTCGAATGCATGCTATTGCTTGAGCCATTCAGGATCCAAGTTTCACTTTCTGAGTAGGACACTCACACACTTTTAAGCTCCCTGACCTGCAACCGTAATACTGCATCCTTTAAATAAAAAGCTACACAGCAAACATGACCTGACTTGATGTTACCATAAAAAAAAGACCAAAAACAAGCTTTAAAGCCTTGGCTTCTGTATTGTTTTTGAACAGAACATGGAAGTGAATAGATTAATAGGGGAGAAATATGAAAGCCAGGCATTTCAAAAGTGGTTGGTTTTGAAACAAGGCTAAAAATCTAGCTTTGTTCATAATCTCTTTGATGCCATCAAACTTTTTATTTTTACACTCCCCCCCTTCCCAGTCTGTACTAAACAAGGATTCTTGTCCTTTCACCGATATGCAAAAAAAAATTACAATAATTAATTTCTTTGCTAACATAAAGCCAGCAAAACAGTAGTGCCATGTTTTCTTTAGTAATAATATCCACAATTTATTTTTATTTTTAATATAGATAGATAGATAGATAGATAGATAGATAGATAGATAGATAGATTCTACAAATTATTTGTAATTTGTGAAACATTATCAGGGAAAATGAAAAATAATTAACAGTATGACAGTGGAGTTCTCAGTGGTATAACAGTACTATTACCAATGCTACTCTGAGAAACCCGCATTCATAATATATGTATGTATGTGTATATATATATGTATATATATATATATATATATATATATATATATATATATGTGTGTGTGTGTGTGTGTGTGTGTATATATATATATATATATATATATATATATATATATATATATATATATCATCATATCATGATGTTGCACTAATCCAGGAAATGGAAACTCACTGCAAATTAGCAGTCCATCACACCCTTTTGTCATGTGACATTGAGTCAGTTTTAGTTCTGGCATCTTTGCCAGACTTAGCAAAGTTTATATTTATATATTTTACACTTCAATTTCATTACCTGAATCTGAAAGAAGCATAGCTGAACACAAAGAATAAACCAACACCCAGGTCTGAGACTCTAGTTTCTGAACATCATAAACTAGAAGGTCTTTATTAATTCTTACAAAATATGAATTTTGTTTAGAAATATATACAAAGGATTTGTTGTGCTACAAAAGAAAAAAAAGAGCTCAGTGTGACAAAAACAAACCAAAGGGCTAAGAACCTGCTGTACAAAATGCCCCATCAAAAGGCCTCTGTCTTTTACGACAACATTTAGTGCTTGTAGATTTGCTTTATGCCATGGAGGGCCTTCACAATGGCCAGTTCATTCTCTGCAGCCAACAGCTGCTCTCCAATGTCAATGTAGCAGTGTGTGACACAGCCTCCATTTCCATAGAAAGCCACAGGAACACGCAGCCGAGGAGCTCCTGCCTCAGCTCATTCACACACATATTGTATGCAGAATCCTTTTAGTGTCTTTAATGGGCCACTACAGTATTAAGAGTCTTTTTCTCTCTGTCACTGAGAGAAACATCTATTGCACATGATACAGCCATTTCCAGTGACATAACCACAAAGAGGACTCGATCCCTTTTGAAAACAAAACTTTTCAAACTCCACAAAGTTCCTTAAGTGGATAAGTAGTACAGAGCAACTGACTAAAAAGCCGGTGGCCTGTTTTCATACAGATCATTATGAGAACATGAAAACAATCTGTCCTTAGAACACTGCAGGTCTTTTTTTTTTTTTTAAGAACTAAGGCTTGTATAAAATATACATGAACTTTGTGTCCTGTATTTTGCAGAGGCTTGTTTGCCCACAGACTCAAACATGAAAAATAAACAGTGTCCCGCATAAGTGTGTTCCTTTGTTGTGCGTGTAAGATTTTGTGCTCATACACATGTGGCAGGAGCTCCAGTGGGTTCGTACTTCGTTTTGTGTCCTTTCAGTGCAGGGTGAGGTTTCAGGTAGGGCCGGCTGCCTGTGAACACGCACGCGGCCTTCCTCCTTGCCCTCTTCCTCAGCTTGCGGCTGAAGACATTCTGCCAGGACTGCAAAGTCTTGGAAGTCCAGATCCACATGCCGCTGGTGATGCCCACCACCAGCAGCATAAAGATCTTCACCATGAATATCTCAACAGCCGGGATGGAGCTCTTCATGGTGCACTCCTCTCCGCTCCCGTTGACCCCCTCCATGCAGCGCTGCTCTCCTGCCAGAACTTTCCAATAGTCCATGTTGAGACGCTCGTAGAAGTAGCAAGCAATGACACAGGTGGCAGGAACGGTGTAGAGGACGGAGAACACCCCGATCCGCACCATCAGCTTCTCCAGTTTGTCAGTGTTCTCCCCCTCTGTTTTCATAACCTTGCGAATATGAAAGAGAGCGACAAAGCCAGAGAGCAAAAATGAGGTGCCTATGATGAGGTAGCATGACAGAGGGATTAGGACAAAGCCAGTCATAGCCTTGACATCCATGCTGCCTACATAACAGATGCCTGTCAGTTCATCACCTGCCACCTTTCTCATGACCAGAATCAGGATAGTCTTTATGGCTGGGATAGCCCACGCAGCCAGGTGGAAGTAGCTGCTGTTGGCTTCAATAGCCTCGTGTCCCCATTTCTTCCCAGCTGCCAGGAACCAGGTGAGAGTCAGAATCACCCACCAGAGGGAGCTAGCCATGCCAAAGTAGTAGAGGATGAGGAAGACAATAGTGCAACCTGTGCTCTCCAGGCCTTCCTGAATGATGTACTGGACACCACTGTCACGGTCACAGGCCACACTTTCAGCCCCGACAAACAGCCGAATGAGGTAGCCAACGGAATAGACGCAGTAGGACATGGAGAGGAAGATGATCGGGCGCTCGGGGTACTTGAACCGCTGTGGGTCAATGAGGAAGGTGAGGACGGTAAAGGCGCTGGAGACGAAGCAAAGAATGGACCAGATGGCTATCCAGACCAGGGAGAAGTGCTTGTCTGCCTGGCTCCAGTACACATCCACTTTGGGGTAACACTTTGGGGCGCACGACTCGCTCTTCTGCACGTAGTGGAACTTCCCAGGGTTCCCACAAGTGTCCTTCCCCACCCTCTCCTTAATGGTTAGATCCTGGTTGTTCCCATGTCGAGGAGGGCGTGAATCTGGAGGCTGGGTGTGAGATCCTTTTGAAGAAGTATCATCGCTGCCGTTGTTGGGGGCCTCCATGCAGAGGAAGTTGGGGTCGTTCTTATTAGGCAGCCTGGAGCAGTCCAGCGAGTCGGGCCAGTGAAAATTAAACTGCTCCATAATGGGGGAACACTTTTGCCTTGCCTGCTCACACATCACTCGGCAGGCTGGGATCGGTGTGGAGACCTGCTCCGTGCACATAGGGGCATAGAGTGAGCACAGGAAAAACTTGAGGTGGCTGTGGCAGCCGAACTCGATCAGCGGCACGAACTCGTGAAGCTTTATGGAAGCCTCTAATTGATCCTCATGCCCCATCAAGTTGGGCATAACTGTCAAGTTATACCCAATGTCCTTGCAGAGAGGGATTGAGATTTCCTG
This sequence comes from Pangasius djambal, assembly GCA_022985145.1. NCBI lineage: Eukaryota > Metazoa > Chordata > Actinopteri > Siluriformes > Pangasiidae > Pangasius > Pangasius djambal. The sequence goes on along the minus strand of CM040982.1, from coordinate 25,398,533 downwards.
GCATCTGCCTTCTCCTGGTCGGTCCGGATCTATGGAGCTGATGGCAGAGCACAAGCCAGCCTCGAAAAGCAGCAGCAGGCTGAGAAGACTCCATTCAAATGCGGAGTAAAACATTTTCGCACACTGAGTTATCTCATGTAGTCCATGTAGTAATTACACATATGTTTGCCTTTCAAAACAGCATGTATTTTGTTCAGCGAGTCGAATGAGCTGCAGGACAGGTTTGTTGAGTTGCGAATTTGAAAAGAGAGAGACAGAACTTCTGGACAACTATGTGCTGTGTACAGTAATTCCTCGAGAAGTTAAGACGTAGGCGATGTACTCCATGGAGAACATTTCATAACATCTTTGATGGAAAACACACTTCCCATGAAGAGGAGCACCACCATATGAGAAAAGAAGAAAAATCCGTCCATCCCATTGAATACAGATGCATGTACTGTATGTCCTTTTTTTTTTTTTTTAAATGTAATCCAGAGATTTACTGCTTCTTTAAATGCTGACTTGCATTGCAGTCCTCTGAGTCAGTGAGGAGACTCTGTCCATCCCTCAAAAAAGTGCTGATACTTTTCACAAACAACATTCAGAATGGGATTCCTTTACAAAAACAAAACCCAAAACACAGTCATCTTCAGTGAAATCCTTAGTGAAGTCCTTTAAACACGAAAAAGTGAGAAAGTGAGAGTGTAATACTCCGGACACTTCACAGCTCCGTCTGAGAGCTTCACAGCAGTGTGAGCAGGAGTGTGTGAGTGTAACCTGCTAAAAGATCCGCCTTCAAACACAGCCTCTTTGCATAAGAAAGCCTAAACTGACACGGCGATTATATCCCCCCTAAACCCCCACAGAACAGCCTGTAGGAGCTTTTAAAGTCTAACCAACACTTTTTTCCCCCCTTTTATTTTACACTGGAGATCATAGCGAAGTTCTAGCAGACCATTTGTTGTTGTTTTGTTGGTGATTCGGCGCGCGCGAGGTGACAAAATGTCCACAACCTCTATTTTATTTGTTGTTGTTGTTGTTGTTGTTTCTTTTTCTCTTTTGGCGCGAGTTTTTGTCGCCTCAGACATCCGAGTGGCTTTTTTTTTTCAATCGAGATGTGTCCTTTTCTTTACAACTGGCAATTTTCACGGTTTGGACCATTGTGTGAGTGAGGGAGAAGAAAAGGAGGAGAGTGTTTTATGCCCTCGGATTCGCCTCACATTTTATTGTCTGACGGAACCAAGCTGGTTTGGGGGGGTGTCTAGTTTTACTAGCACAATAACAGAAGAGCCAAGTGCTTCATAGGAATTCATACGAAATGAATGAGAGAAAGGCGCGCGCGCGCACACACTCACACACACACACACACACACACACACACACACAGAATGGGAGAGTGAGAGAGAAGCAGTCATATGACAAAGTTAGACTAATTAAAGACTGTACTAAAATTAAAGATGGGTGGGTGCAAATGAAAGCATTGCATTAAATGGCAGGTATATGAGGTATATGTAGGATAATTTACCTACAACTAATATACTGATTAATAACTTTACTGAGAGAGAGAGTGAAAGAGACAGAGAGAGAGAGAGAGAGAGTTAGAGAATGAATGAGAAAGACAATGAAAGTAAAAATGAAAGCATTGCATTAAATGGCAGGTATATGAGGTATAGGTAGGATAATTTACCTACAACTAATATACTGATTGACTGAGAGAGAGAGAGCGATAGAAAGAAAGAGAAAGAATGACAGTACAAATGAAAACAATGCATTAAATGGGGCATAGGTAGGTTTATTTACCTACTAGCAATATACTGATTAAAAGAGAGAGAGAGAGAGAGAGAGAGAGAGAGAGAGAGAGGAGAAAATGAGGGGGTCTAAAGTTGGGTGTAAAACTAAAGATTTGGATTTGGTTTTGAATGTGGAGTGCAGATGAAAATACTGCATTAAATGGCAGGTATATGAGGTATACTGTATATAATTTAAATAATATTTTGATTAATAATGATGTATTCCATTATATAATGAATTTATACTAAATGAATATGAACAAGAAAGAGACTGGGAGAGAAAGAAAAGGAGGGAAAAAAGAGGGAGGAGGGTGGGGGGGGATAAAAGTAGTAATACGTATGACAGAAGTTAGGGTAAAAGAAAAAAAACCTGGACTAAAACTAAAGATGAAATTTGTTCTTTAATGTGGGTTGCAGATCATTTACAATAACTTCGCTTATTCCACTGCTAATATGAACTTCACATGACTTTATACTCAGTGGGTAACATTGCTACCTCACAGTACCAGGGTCCCCGGTTCGATCCTGAGCTCAGGTTACTCTCTCTGTGCGGTTTCACATGTTCTCCCCTGTCTGAGTAGGTTTCCTCTGGTTCCTCTGGTTTCCTGCCATGTCAGTAGGTGGCTTGGTTACTAATTTGCCCTGGGTGTGAAGAAGTGTGTGATGCATGTGTGTGCGTGGAGCCCTGTGATGGATGGGCGTCACATCTGTTGTGAATTCTCTCGCCTTACACACATCTCGGGATAGGCTCCAGATCCACCGTGATCCAAAAAATGCAAATGAAAACACAGATTGATATTGATTAATAACGTGACGGTTTATTCCACCATATTTTATTGATGAATGATACTTAAAATGTGATCTTCATATGAATTCATATTAAATCAGTACAAGTAAGAGGGAGGAAAAGAAGAAGGCAAAAATTAAGATTAATATTTTGATAGAAAAAGCAAATAAGTTCAGAGTAAATGACAGCCATAATTGTCTTTAAATGAGAGATGATTTCCCAAGATTGGTCTAATAATTACACATGATTACATTTATATTACCACATTTTAATCAAAAACAGTTTAATATTACATGCTGACATATTTATGAGCACATTTCGATGCATAAAAAACATTTATAAGTCTTTTTTTAAGTCTAAATCTTAACTTTTTTTCTCTCTAGACTCACACTAAAAAGGCTACATTATTTAAAAATTTAAATGTGAAATTCTATTAACTCTATTAGCAAATGCTAAAAGTTGACGTTTGTTCGGTATTGAATCACAGGCTTTGTGCAGTGCAACGAATGAATTAGTAAAATTTTGCCCTTTTCAGACATACAGCGCATGGCCTCTTGATGAGACACAGGCGTGTCATTACATAGGAGACATTCTTAACCTATGGCGGTTTTCTTCTTTCCCTCCGTCATCGTAAATTCTCATAGGAGGAAAATGCCTGCAGGATGAGCTGTTAGACAAAGCCCTTTCAGTCTAGGTTGAGTTGATTCATCCGCGTTTCATGCTGGTTGTGGGGTTCGGCGTGCCAGGGCTCGATCTTTGCTCACAGGGCATTAACCCTGGCATGGGTGCCAGCTCTGATAATCCTCAATCAGAGTAAACTGATAGAAGGATAAGCTGTCTAATGATTACTGCTGCTATGTATGGTGTGTTTGTTGGGATGAAATGTGAAATGTGGGTGTGTTTGCAAGCCTTTCAGTGTGACATAACCAGTTTCAGCCTTGCCTGTAATTATACACAAAGTTAACCCTCTGTGGTATGTCATCCTTTATAAATAACATAGTGATGAGAGAGGGTTAAAATTTTGGTATGCATAAGAATCCAACCCAGTGGACATGAATAAAAATGCATTTGGCCAGTTATGATGGAGACATTTGGCAACGACATCAGCATGCCGTGCGTTCGTGTGGCTTTGTAAAATGAATTTCTCAAGGTGGTAGCTGATCTACTACATATCACAAATTCCCTTGAGCCATAGAACAAATTAAAGTCATGTTGTCTGCCATAGGAATCAAATTGCAGTGTGCTTGCTATGCGTGCTTGAACGTAGAAAACTCCCACTTAAAATAAATAAAAGGGAAATATAGTGGAAGTTCAGGACAGCGTTTTATAGGTTTTCCATTCTGCAAATGTGGGTGCGCTGATAGGCAAAAAATGGTCCTTAATATTAACAAACTGTCGTGTGGAATTTCACACGTGAAGTCCGTGGAGTGTTGTTTGATACGAAGAGGCGCACTGTTTACACGTCCGGGACACGAGGACCCCACTAGACAAACTTTCAACCTTTGTCTAGCATATTTATTAGGTCTCTGCTCTTTATTAAACTACTGATTAGGATGTCTTTGCTCTAAACGTGGTGCACTTTTGTTTTATTGGTGTCATTATAGTTTTGGAGACCAAACAGTTCTTGGTCCTGATCCTACAGTTCAATTCCGGAAATATTGGCACCCCTGTTAAAGATGGAAAAAAGGGTCTTTGTGGTTTATCAGCTTAATCTCACACTGGAAATATGAAAGAATTCTAACTTTTAATTGAAGTTCAAATTTAAAAAAAAAATGTTTTAACAAAACTACTTGTGTCCCAGTTATTGGCATCGCTTGAAATTCTTATGAACAAAATATAACTGAAACATGTTTGCAGTTATATTTAAAGATCAACCAAATGTTTAAGAACTCTTAAGAGCTCATCCATGACTTCCTGTTTCCCTGAGCAGAGACAGAAGCGTTCATAGAAACGAAAGTAAATGCATTTTAAAGTTTTGATGAGAGAATATGGGAAAAAAAAACAAGAATTTGGTCTTTCATGTGATTCTTTAGTAATTAATGACCAGAATATTCCCTGGGACATGAACTAACATGTTTTAAGGATTTATTTAAGGATTTATTACCACGAGCAGTGACATGAGTTTTTCTCATGTTCTCATTTGGTTGAAATTAAACAAAATTGCTCTGCCTGTTAGCTCTAGCCTAGCCAAAGCACAGAATTATTGGCACTCTTCAAGAAAATGAGCCAAACTGATTGTATCCATCATTTTTACAGCATTACATACAATGAACTTGTTTTTTATGAAATAGTATTTGTTTTTATATGTTAGTATTAGTATCTTTCAAAAACATATGTGGCAAAATTATTGACAACCCTTAAGAATAAGGACAAATTGTCATCCTTGCATCTTGTTTGTCATCTGTCAACATGGAAAAAGCCAAAATGCTTTCAACACTAAAGAGATTGATGGCTGTTGACCTGCACAAGTCAGGTAATGGATAGAAACAACTAGATAAGGAGTAAAATAAAAACACTAAGCACAATCAGGGTTATAATATAATTTCAGAAGTGTTGAAGGTCCAAGATATTACAGGAGGAGACTTTTATGCTCTACAGAGGAGTCTTTACCAAATATCAGTCGCAGTGGCACCAATAAGTTGGAATCCAGGTGGGGCAAGTCATAGGGCCTCCAAAGGATAGCAGATAGCCTCCTGTTTGCTAGCACTCTCCAGTAAAAGTATGATTTATTGCATATGGTCTATCACCTGCTCACTCTTTTGTGGTTGCTTTGCTGGTCAAGAGGATCCCTTTGAACCAAGAATAAGAAAAATCCTATCACCCAATCACGACTGTCCGATCTGCACTATCACTAGCCTTATCAACTCCCACCTTTCTCTTTTATGTTGTTATTTCTGCATCTCCTGTTGTTCTTGCCTCACTCTGTTTCACACACACACACACACACACACACACACACACACACACACACACACACACACTCTTTACCGTTACCTCATCTCAGCTAGCAGTGGCTAGCTGGGTTCCATCTTGAAGTAAATCAGAAAGTGTGGGATAATTCTGTAACTAATAAAGAAAAAGGGATTGAGGGGGAGTGCTTTGATGGATCAGGCTGAAAAGATATTTCATGTTTTTTGTGAGCAATGTGTGATTCTATGGAGGCCGCGTGCACCCCTGCTGCTCCTCTCTGCCCACAGGCAGCCCCCCTCTGGCTAACGTTATGGAGAAAGGAAAGCATTTTATAGCGACCTCTCTCTCTCTCTCTCTCTCTCTCTCTCTCTCAATCTCTCTTGCCCCCCTCTGTCAGACCCCTTTCTTCTTTTGTTCCCTTTGAAGAATGACTTTAGACATTGTATTTACATATTTAACCATGGATGAAAGAAAGGAGGGGTGAGGAGAAGAAGGCTTCCTGGGCTCTTTTGGGAATATAGTTAAGTTGAAATGAATGGAAATCTTATTAGTTATTTTTTCCTGAAGCATATGTTTTTTGGCTTTTTAGTGAAGTCTAAAATGATATGATGGAGGAGATAAGAAAGAGATCAGAGATCACCTGGACGGAGAGTCTGCCTTCTGTCTTCTGAACACTTCCCACATCATTAAAGGAAGAGTTTGGCGAAAAAAGGAGAAAAAAAAAAATCAAATCAAATCTCCAAAGTCAAATTTCTGCTTTACCCCAAATGCAATCAATCAGCGAACATATTGGAGGGTCAGAAAAGTACTTTTTTTCTCAAATTCACACTATATCTACGAGACAAGTAACAATAAATCCCCAGTATGAAACTATTAAAGCAAACCTCAGACACTAAACATGTTTTCGCTGATTAACTATATTTGGTGTAAGGGGAAAAAATTGGGTAAATTTGATTCAGTACTTAATTCAATACTATTTCATACTTTCATTTTATCCCAAGTGGCTCAAAAGTGAGGTGAATTCAATCTGGACACAGATCTGGGCTTTTGAGAGTTAAGTGTCTTGCTCAAGGACCTAACACTGGGTCTGGGGCCTTGTTCAAACCTGGCAGTTATCCATCTCACAAGTGGACAGGGTTAAATATAGGTGTGTCCAGAGCATTTCTGGAGACGCTGTGACTGGAGACTTCTCTTGGAGATGGTCAGGGACCCATGCAGAAGCAACATTAGAAGGGTGAACGGTAACATGTCCCAAAAAGGAAGGTAGTAAAGTATCTAAAAAACAAAGCACCGGGTTACTCGCTACACAGAATTTTAACATTTTAAAATACCAATAACTTTAAAACTTCAACTTTAAAACTTTAAAATACCAAATAAACTGACAGCCTTCTGGTCAACCACTACGTTATAAAGTGATTTTTAGCATCAGACACCTTCAAAGGGTCGATCTAAATTCCAAACAAATCTAAACTTTACCAACAAGAATCAAAGCTAATACTCAACAATGTAATCTATCTGCTGCTTTGTATCTATAACCGCAGTTCAGCATTCAGCTAGTTTGTATCAGCAGAGTTATTATCATGCTAGCTAATATTTGCAAGATTAGTGACAAAGAGAAGAGAGGAGAAGCTGAAGCCTTTATTTGTCACATATACATTACAGCACAGTGAAATTCTTTTCTTTGCATATCCCAGCTTGTTAGGAAGTTGGGATCAGAGCACATCAGCCATAATCCAGAGCTGCTGGAGCAGAGAGGGTTAAGGGCCTTGCTCAAGGGCCCACCAGTGGCAACTTGGCAGTGCTGGGGCTCGAATACCCAACCTTCTGATCAGTAACCCAGAGCCTTAACCGTTGAGCCACCACTGCCAAAAAAAAAAAAAAGCTGTTGCTAGTGAAATAGGCACTAATTTACCATTAGTAACTAAAAACATTCTTCTACCTTTACTTTCAAACTTTAGGTAGAGTTATTTATTTAGGTATTTGTTAGATGTGTATTTTCACTTTGCTTGTGTAATGACTTTTATCATCTGTCTCTTTTCATTTTTATGCACTTTTTATTGGCCTGTATTGTTCTATTTTAAAACATTCTCCTCTTTTAATCCTATGGTAGGTGCTGTATAAATAACAGTATATTATTGGTTGTAGTAAATATTATTTTACTTCTGACACACACACACACACTACTGACAAGTCAGCGGATCTTTTGCGCCAGACTTTCTGGCTATTGACTTTGCATACATGGGTTTTGAATGTGTGTGTGTGTGAGTGTGAGTGTGTGTGTAAAGGGGGCTGGTAGCAATGGTGGATTTTGGCCATGTTTCGTATTGTGCTCTCAGACTGAAAGGGCATGTTGATTAAACGTATGGGAGGGGCAGGAGCTTAATCTGCTTACCACGGGCCTCTTCTCTTCTCTTCTCTTCTCTTCTCTTCTCTTCTCTTCTCTTCTCTTCTCAAGGAATCTTTGCAGACGCATTTTAGTATTTTAGAGGAGTGATGGAAAACCGGTCAGTCAAGTGGAGGAAACTCTCATGAGCTCCCTGATTAATCATTTAAGCCCTTGGTTACTTCAAACGTGTGCTGCGTTCAATGAGGACATGCGCTTTTAATGGTTCAATAACAGATCATTTATTAATGACTTCTAATTGTCCCTTTGTGTATCAGGGCAAACTTTATCAACTGTCTCTCTAAAGTATATCTTTTTTCTTTAAGCCTTTCATGCATGCCTGGTTTTTAGAAAACATTAAAAAAAAAAAATCACCTCCAAATCCCTTGCTGTAATTTAGCACAAACCGCTGATTTCTCTCGCTCTGTAGACTATTTGCATTTCTCAGTGAAGCATGTCTCTGGTACCTGTCCAAACTTTCTACACAAAAGCCTAAATCAAATAAAAACACTTCTGCGACTCTTTCGAATGTTGTAGCCTTTTAAAATGAAGATTCTTTTTATTTAATCTCCGGAATCAGTTGCATTGTGCAACAGATTGCATACATTTTGTATATGTCAAGAATATTGCTGTATTTTGTAATTATGGTCATCAAAAATAAATATTAAAGACCTGAATGTTAAAAAATGAATGGAATGGTTAATATTGGCTTTCAGATCACCTGACTGCCACAAAACACGCCACTTAAACATTTAGTTATGTGCAATGAGCAACCCAAGCTGCCATTCCCATTTCTGGAATTATTTTTAAATTTATTCTGTATTTATTTCACTTATGTAATGGATCCAATGAGAGAAATGCTTTAAATGTGACTGATTAACAATACAACATTATAAATGTATCAAACATACATAACATATAAAAAAGTACAAAAATGCTACCAATAGATGTTGTCACAAACTACATTATAACTAACTTAATGTTGCACTAAGTACCATGTAAAGGGACATAAATTTGAATTTAAAAAAATTGGAATAAGGTTGAATTGAATTGATAAATTGACCCATGTTTAAGTTATAACAGGTATTGAAAATAACCACTTAATATTAAATAAATGTTTGACTTTTTTCCAAATTTTAGGTGGCAAGATTATATGGTAATCATGATCAATTACATCATGATATGCCTTTCTGGGAGCATTCGAGTTTTCCCTTTTCACCAAATGTAGTTGATTAGCTGAGAGCTGAGATTGGTATTGCAAGTTTTTCTTTACTTTTGAACTGAAGCTATGAGGATAATATAGTTAGCAAATAATGGAAACTACATACCTAAATCATCACTAAAAGATCGTTTGGCTAGCTAATTTAATTTGTGCATAAAGTTTGACAGAAGTATGTTGTTAAAAACAATAAATATTCAAATATTGGAAGTTTGCATAATGCTAAACTAGAGGCTGTTAGAGGCATAGGGCTTCCCTTACTCCTTAGCTACATTAGCCTCTTAGCTCTAGTAAAAAAAAAAAAAAGAAAAAAAAGAGACAAACTTTGGATCACAAACACGTCTCGGCTGATCTGTTTGTGTTAAGGAGAGAATTGTGTACATTTCATTTTTGGCCAAATTGTTTCTTAGCAACCCTAATCACTGTAATCAAGTGTACATTTCTAGACACAACAACCGGTGATGTCACGCTGTCAAACTACAACTTCATAGTAACAAGTGTCTGATTGGATGTTAGACAATTATGCTATTATGCAATAGTATTTTGACATTTGTTTGATTTTATCTCGTTCATCTGGTTAATTTCTCGGTAAACCTTGCTTAGCTTTTGCTTGTACTCTATGTTTGTTAGAACACAAAATGACATTGTGATGCACATCATCTATCATAGCTGCCTTCTAGTATTACAATTATATTTTAAGCCCTAACTTTGTAAATTGATACACGTTTAATCAACCATTGCGCTACATCATGATCAAATGTTTGAAGATCAAAACGTTACTGCTTTTATGTGAATCCTGGTGCTTATAGTTGACTTTAGTGGTTTATGTACAGCTTTTCCAGTTCATTTCTCATACCATAATAGAAACCGTCCACGCTGATGTAAACTGAATCACTCGACCAGGCCATAAACAGCGCAGCCACAATAACAGGGTTAAAACTGAGGAGCAGACGGATGAGCCTTTCCATCACACAGTATGTAAACACAGATGACTTCATGTGCTGTGTCAAACAACATGCTGTCAGAAGTTTACACTTAACTACTGAGCTCCTCCAGCTTTCAACTAGCCATCATTCAGCATGGCTTTGAAAGCCAAAAATAGCTGAACAGCCAATGAAAGAGTAGAAACACGAAACAAGGCGGAAGCTAGTGTGATGTAATACTGTGTTATATACTACTGATTATAAAATAATGTTGTTTCCAGTGTAGAAATGAAATGCTCTTTATTACACAAGACAGTTTTCTTCTGAAGTCGGCTTCTTTAGAGTTGCGCTAGAGCTACTGCACTAATCTCAATCTGGATTTATGCTGTTGAGGACAAAAAAATCTTTTTTACACTAGCTACTATAGCTTTTGAGACAAGTTTTGGTTTACATGCTTTCTGACACCGCATGGCACAGTGGTATCTATAGAAATGGACAAAAGGACAGAGCTGAAAACAGTCTTGAGGCTTAATTACGTTCCTGCTTACAGTTTGGTATCAGACACAAAACTTCAAAGACGAAATGATACATTAGACGTGATTTTGGTGATAATAAAGTTCCAATTTGGATTCTAATTTTAATTTTATAGCGATTTCTAATGACATACTTATTCTTCTATTTTATCAAACTTTTCTTAAGTACAACTGGCAAAAATAAAGTAGCAAACTTCAGACATCAAGCACGTCTTGGCTGTGCAAATTTAATTTTCGGCCAAACTGTTCCTTTAAAGTCGTCCTCTTTGAAAACGTGAACTTTGATGTACTGAAGACCATGATATTGAATTTTTTATATCGCTTCAGCCCTAAGAAAGACATCCCACTCTTGGAATGAAGTGCTAGCTAAAGTTTGCTAAATGTTAAATTAAGAAGTTTGCAAACATATCGCATTGCACCAGATGGTAGAAGTGGCGCGGTCCGAGTCTGTCCGGATTACGGAGGTGACCAAAGGTTATAGGAGTGAATGAAACAAATAGATCACTTGTGTGTTCCTAAGAGATAATGAAGTGATTGAAAACTACCCGAGGTCCTTGTAAGGGCACTTGAGTGTGAATCGCTAATCAGGAAGGAGTCTCTCTCTCTCTCTCTCTCTCTCTCTTTTCTCTAATCCGTCTTTGAGTGCCAGGACTGGATTCAGCAGTGTGTCTGATGGGGGGGGAAGGGAGTGAGGGATAGAAAGAGGAGAGAGAAAGAGAGAGAAAGAGAGAGGGATAGAAAAAAAAGGGGATATGGGGACACCCCGCTGATTTTGGCTCCGGAGGATCCATTCATGCGGAGGGTCTTCACGTACTATTCCCACAGTTCACACAGACGCACACTCTCTCCACCTAAATTAGATTAGACTCCTCTTCATTCTCCTCAGTGAGAACGCTGGCCTTTCTCTGCCAGAGAGCCCTCACTCTTCGGTCTTCTTCAATGCAACGAGAACTCAGACAACCCCAGTCAATACACTCTCATGTATACACACACATACACAACCCAAAGCTTTAAGTATAAACCTCTATTGTGTGTCATCCTGCATACACACACACGCACACACACACACACAAACCTGCAAACTCTGTCTTATAAATGCATCAAAACTCATAATTTAATCTCAAGTGCAAAAAAATAAACAAAACGCACTGTCCCTGGTTAGTTTTAAACAACGAAAAAAACCAAAAAAACGAAACAATAGGGTGGTCTAATAAAGCATGTTGATTATTTTCCTGCAACAGCACATTCTGAGGTGTTTTATTCTTCTTACACCACAGCAACTTGCCAACAATTAGAATATTTTATTTATTAATGAACAACACGTCATACTTTTTATCCATTTTATATTTATATACACTTTCTATATTTAATGTTGTCGGACAAGGTAGCTCGCGTTTCTACATTTTAGCAACCATAAAAATATAGCAAAACATAGCAAACATAAACCATATCCCTCACCAGCCTCTCTTTTTCTTATTGATGTATAAATAATAAGGCATAAAATGAAAGCTTATCATGTTACCAAAGTCTTTTGCCCGGAAGACTTTGGCAGAAAACATACTGTTACAAAGCGTTGACACTGGAGACTCCTTCCATAAATGTTAAACATCTCCTTACAGAAAACCCCAACGATCAGAAGACCCCGTCTTTCCTTGTTAAATAACACTTTTTTATGATTTGAATTATGGAACGACTGTCAGAGCTGCAGTTAAAGAAAGTTACTCAACACACTGGGTCATGTTTCAACACATTCTAAATTGAGAATTCAGCGATGCTGTTGTTGTATTGAGATTAACCATAAGTAATGTTAACAAAGTAAGTTAACACATTTATTAACTGGCGTTTATTTAAATGTTAACGAAATACACCTGCATTGACTAATGTTTATTTAAGCCATGACGACTTACTGAACTCCAGGTGTACATATTGGAACTTGCTTTATTGTCAGTTCTGAGTTTTAACACAAACATGGTCAATAAAGTGCTGTTCAAGCTGGTCATGGAGCGCTTCATGGGCTTCACTGACAATATGAACATTGGTTATTGCAGATGTTGCTTATTTGGCTTATTTTCTTTAGTATTTAAAAAAATATCAATCAATACAAATGTTAATTTGTTATTGTTAATGATGGCGTATTAATGGTGAAGCACATGGCACATTCATGTTAAATAAAGCGTTAAAAATATCAAGTTAAGAAATTTTTTTAGTGTTTATATTGTGTTTTTTTAATATAGTTTAATGTTTATTATGATGTATATTAGGCTATTTCTAACCAATCAGTTGCAGAAAATGCTGCTAGCCACACCTCAAATCCCATTCAGCCTTGACTGCTGATGGAAAAAATACAGTTCCTGTTTTGTGGTGCTAAAAGTTTTGACACTGCACATAAACATAAACACACACACTTACAAGCCAACCCCTATCAAACCTCACTACACAAAACCCAAAGTGTAAGTTCTAGTTTAATTGAAAAACCACATGATTGTCAGTGCAGATGGCTCAGTGCCACTGCATTCTCACTCTGTCTCTCTCTCTCTCTCTCTCTCTCGCTATCTCTCTGTCAGATGAGACCTTAGCGGGTGAGAAGGGGGGAAGACAGGGCAGGAGAGAGAGGGGGGGGGCGGTCAGTGAGAACTTGACCAGCTGTGCTGTGTGTCAACCTGTTGTATCTCTGAAAACTGAAGAGCCGTGTCCATATATATGAGAGAACAAGGGGAAGATAGAAAGAGAGCGAGAGAGAGAGAGAGAGAGAGAGAAAGATAGAGAGAAAACCGTCACTAGTGCAATTTCGAGGCAACTTGTATGTAAGGTAGTTCAGCCAAAAATAAACTCCATACAGTTTCCCTTTTTTCCCTAATTGTGTGCTAAATCTCTTGGTAATGCGGCTCAGCCACTGCAGCAAAGTTAGTATTTGTATAACGATATAAATTTGGGTTGCACATTTGGTCCACTGAGGCTTGAAAGCCCAGGATGATGTGCTTTCCTGAGCCAGCAAGCAGGACTAATGTATGGGAATGTGTTTGTCTGGATGACTCACGCAGGATGCGGCACAGAAACCGAAAACATCTTGGTGAATGGTTGAATGGTTCACAGGCCACAACTGTCATCCCTCTGCCGTGAGAAGAAAAGGATCATCAAATGTGATCTGAGTTCAGTGAGCACTGAAGGTTTGAGTCAGGAACGCTTGAAATGCTTTGTTTGCCACTTTGCGTCTCCTTCATTACAGAGAACGTTCAGTGTACAGACATGCAGTAACAGATCGGAGAAAAGGCAAACCCTGAAATAAAAAGCAGTAATGTTAATATAATATAATATAATATAATATAATATAATATAATATAATATAATATAATATAATATAATATAATATAATATAATATAATATAATATAATACAATACAATACAATACAATACAATATAATATATACAGTCCAGCACCTCGTTTTGAGCACAGAGCGCAAACAGTAGAACTAATATCTTTAACCAGGGTTGCCAGGTTTCAGCAAAATTTCCAGCCTAACTACAGCTCAAAAACCACACAAAAGACCCGAAACTAACCCCTCAAAAATGGTAATTGTTAAAATGGATACATATTTTCCTTCTTTTTCTCAGCCTTTGGGTAGGAAACAAAGTCACCATGGTGCACATGCATTTCTGTTGTACCAACAGTATCCACTCCATAATCCCCCTTTCCCTGTCCCAATCTGTGCAAAAATATCTTACAGTAGCAACGATTCTGTACATCATAGACACATTATCTGTGCTTACACTTTGCCTTTGTTTGCAGAAATGTAGTCAATTTAATTGTGATTATTCAGTATTTACTACAAAACAGCTTTGTGATGGACTAGCGTCAAAATCCAAGGTATATTTTAAAAAAGGACAATTCTCAGTAAAATATTTAAACACAAATATCTGAGTTTAATAAAAGTTTAGAGCAGGATATTATATCTCATTTGTGTCCTTAAGAGCTAGAATGTGGTGATTTGGAGTCCCCTCAGTCCATCTCGAGCAAATTAAACAAGCAAAACTGATGGCATATTTGGAGGGGGTTATTCTGGTTTATTGCTGGAGCAAGAGACTGAGAAAAAGAGAACGAGAAGATGAAAAGCGAGAGCTTGAGAAGATGAAAATCCGGTAGAAAGCCTTCCTCTCCAGTCATCATGGAGGAGAGAAGAAGATCCGTATACGGCAGCAAATTGAGATCAAAGCCAAATTAAAGCTGACTCGTTCAAAGGCAGATAAAACTGTGCGAGCCTGCAGCGATGTTTGCTCCATTGATTTCTTTCTCTCTCCTTCCTTCCTGGTCTCTCTGTTTCCCTCTCATTGCTTGGGATGTCTACTTCCTCCTGAGAGACACAATGATCCTACAGTTACAGATGGAGCGATGGAATAAAGACGCCGTCAAATCTCCTGTGCTAGTTCCAATAACAATCATGTGGGATGAAAATTATGACAGCAGTATTTCCTTTGGCAAGCGAGACAATTTTGATTCGGACAGTTTTGAATCATGACCAAAATTAGAGACACAAAAGAAATGAAAAAGAAAAAAACGATCAAAATGCAGCTACATTTATAGCTCACAAAAGCCATCAATATGTTAAAGTCTTCCACTGACGTTTAGCTAAGCTTTCTAAAAAAACGTTTGAAAGCTATCTTTACCATGTTAGTCAGCTCAGCTATGATAGCTAGCTAGCTAAACAGACAACAACTTCATGGATATCACTGCTAGATAAAGTAAGCTGTTCTTATCCTGCTAATAAAATTAACACGTTTATACTGACCTCTGAAATTTTTTTCGTTTTAGATAACTAGCTTCCACTGGGTTTTTCTGTAACATCTCAGGAATTCTCAGAGTTTTGTAGCACTCCTAAATGAAAACTACAGCATTTCAGGAGGAGATACTTTTTTGAATTCCTATTATACTGCAAGAACCGTAGCACGGTGACACAGCAACAGAGCGAACATGGAGGAGGTTGAGACTGAAGTTGTCCTTAATTGCTTTTGCTTTGTTATGTGAGTATATTAACATTAATGGAGCTTTGTGAACAAGCTGAATACAGCATGTAGCAGTAACGTTTAGCCGTTGCTATGACTGCCTTGCCTTTACCAGCATGTACAAAGAAACAATTGCATCGCTTTTGACTTGCCTGACAAAGCCTAGAGGAAATGATCCGTTTTACCGGATATGCTGCACCACCTCTGCTTGTTGGGTTTTTTAAATAGCATGTAATAGGCTTGGTCAGTTTGTAAAGCTCAGTGGTGTACAGAAAACTCCACCTCAGTCACTACAGGTCCTCAGACAAAACACCTCTTTGGAAGCAGGACCTAAAATGGTTACTAGAACTACAGTCAGGTAACCAAAACTGGCCCTTGTTTCGTTGTTGAAGGGGTATAAATAAAGATAGCAAAATGTACTACTCCTAATCGCTGGAAAAGTTCCTTGATCCTCTAAAAATATACCTTCCCAAGTAAAAGATACACACTAAATGTACAAAAGTTACACAAGCAACAAGGAAATGTACAGATTGGTACTTCTGATAGTGTTGTAAAGCATGGAGTGTTGTGGTGCAGCCAAATGGTGACAAAAAGAAATTTTCCATGAGGGCCATGGTTCTCTATGAAGTATGGTCTGCGAAATGTGGTTATAGTGGTGGAAATCATGACTCACTATTAGCAACCATATTAACTTATTATTGAATTGTTATAGTTATTAGTGTTTTTGATTGGTCAGTTGAACTAAATGGGTTTAATCCAAACCACAATAACTCAAAAACAAATGGGACTATAATGTCAACTTGAATCTAATAAAATGTAAATGCACTTATATTCTGTAAATTGTGTTATGGCTTCGATATTATTATTGCAAAAAGTTTGAGAACCCCTGATTTAAGGCCCCTAGAAAGTTAGAACCAGCACTGCATTCAGATTAAGATTCTTAAACCAAACCTGCCGTGAAGCTCAGTGTGTGTAATTTATGCATTATAGACAGCCTTTCTTCTTTCACTCCCTCCAAAAAAACAGTGAATATTCTGATGATGTGATTCAAAGCATCAGCTAATCCTGCGGACGCCATAATTGACAGATTGTGTTTGGAAGCTGAAGAGTAGAGACAGGCGCTGCAGGCGTTTGCATAGACACACGAGCATTTTTTTTGCATTTTCCTGAAGTTCGGCATGGGCCGAGACACGGGGAGGTGTGCTGTGTTTTTTTTTTCCTCCTTTTTTTTCTTCTCAGATGTTGTCTCTTCACCCGAGGCTTGCCGCTCCCTTTCATGCAGCCACATGCGGAGAGCTTCTCCCTCTGAAGTTGTGTTTGGATTAGCCAGAACAGAGGAGCGCCACTGAGGTAGCTCACACATACACACACACAATTTCACTGTCACTCGGTGTTTACCCGAAACTGAACTGTGAAATGAGACAATGCTGTTGGGAAAAATAATGCAGTGGAGGAGAAAAAGTGGAAATGAAATATGAGCAAAACTGTGTGGGGGTAAAGAAGAGAAATTGAAAAGAACTGACCAAGCTCCCGGTCCACTTCACGTCATCTCCTAGAAGGAAACAATGTGAAAGAGTTCTTTCTAGGAGAACCAACCAAGTGTTCATTTGGCATATGCTTTTATTTTAATGTTGGCAGAATACAATCCAAGCACAGAGAGCTGTGGTTGAGGGTCTTGGGATTGGGACACAATGCTTCGGAAGTGTATGCCAGATGGAAACCAGGGAGCAAGATGAGTGAAAGACCATGATGACAGAACGGGCGGTCATCCAGCACTGGGTTACGAAAACGTGTTGGACGTTTTGTGATGTCCATGCCAATAATATTCAATGCAATTCAAACAGATTTATGTACATCAGAACCCTGAGATCTCGAGGAGTCCGCTTGCCAAACCACACTATAATGCATCCTGCCAGGACAGTATGGTATAGTGGTAAAAGTTGTGGTTAACAAATCTGCAATTAAGAGGAGAACTGCTGCTGAGAGCTGTCTCTGCCATGTGTGAAGATGTGTGTAGTACATGAGTGTATTTGTGAGTGAGAGAGAGATAATCAGCTTCATTGCACGTCCAGGACAGCATTACAAATTTGACAGCTTTACTATCGTAATAAGCCTCAGTGAGTATGCTGTGTGAGACCTGTTTTCATTTTAGCTACACACTAAAAAAACCTTATGAGCTAAAATAAAATTAAAATAAAAGTTGTAACAACCATTATTGGACATACAGTACATCTCCCTCTTACCACACTGATCAGCTAAGGCATGTTCAGTGCTTCTTTTTTTAAATTTGGACCCAACAATCTCACCCAGAATCTTTTCTGTAAATATCTGCCTCAGTCTCTGACTGTGAAGCAGCTAGAGAAATTCACAGCACTGATTATAGGAGCTATTCACAGGACAACCACAGCCTGGACATACCACAAAGCTGGGCTTGATGGAAGAGTGGCTAGACAAAGGCAAACAAAGGTTCTGGTTTGATGAAGGCACAACTGAACTTTTTTGGCCTTGGCACAAAAAACAGTGTTTGGTGGAAACCCAGCACTGCTCATCACTCTGAGAACGCCATCATTACAGTGAAGCATGATGGTGGTAGCATCATGGTTGCTTCTCTGACCAATCCACACCTTACCCAGTCACTGACTTTTTGGTAGATGGCCTCCTCTAGGCAGAGTCACGGTCTTACAATATATTTCCATTTTTTAAATAATGGATTTAATGTTGCTACTGTTGATTGATACTTTTCCAGAACTGTGTCCCGGACATGATTCAATGGCCCTGAAACTGAATTCTTGAAACTGTTTGTTTAGGTATGTTCTCTAACAAACAAGTCCTGAAGAGTTTCCAAAGAAAAATTTATAGCTATACCTCTGTTACAATCTGTTACAAAGCTGACAAAAGAGACTCCTTCCATTAATGCTAAATAAACTCCTCCTCACAGAAAACTTCACCTTCTGTTGTTGATAGCTTCACATTATCATCAATTACGTACTAAGAATTGAGAATTCAACATAACTGTGGTATAATGAACTAGCCTTAAATATGAATAAACTGTACAACTGGAAGCAAAAGGGTCAGTTTCAGTCATTTCACACTTCACTATTAAGGTCAATACGAAGGTTTTAACCCATTCATTTTTTATCAAGCATGTGTATTTGCACTTCCTTTGTAGCTATACGTTGCCAAAGCAAATAAAGCATTTCCTTGCAGCAGATACAGTTTTATCAGGAAGTAAACAGAATAAGTAAACGTCGAGCTTTGTACTTTGGTGAAATGGTTTTAAATGAGCTATAGATGTTTCACTGCAATGACACAAAGGATCTTTACAGAATATAACAAACCAGAGAGTGAACTAATGAGTCACTTTTTATACCCAGATAATGTAGGTGTGCTTCCACTACCTCAGAGCTACACACACACACACACACACACACACACACACACACACACGGTAAGAAACATCCAGGACTTAACACCTGGCTACGTTGAAAAGAGCAGAGGAAAATGCCTTTTAATCTGTCTAAGATATGGTTTCATAGCTGTGAGCGCTTACCTCATCGCTCCCCCTACACTCGCTCAGACACGCACACACATGTACACACACACATATATATATATACACACCTGTGCACATTCCTCTGGCTCTCATATCAAAACACCCTCAAATCACCTTTACTCGCACACACTCACATATACACTGCAAGAAAGACCTAGCGGCTCATTCTTGAGGTGAGAGGAGGAATAGAGCCCTGTAGCCATGACACCTTAGAGAGGCTCAGCTATTCCTTTATGAGGGCCCAAAAAGTACACTGATGCAAAGAGGTTTCTAAAATCTACTAGGTATGACCAAATTGTGGGCATTTGGGTTTTGTGAAATGTGGATTCGCTAAAGTGCTTACACAGGCAGACTTTAAGACCGATGAATAATACTGTTACATTTACAATTGTACGTTTTTTCAATTCGTAGATAGCGAGAAGTCTAATGCCACCTCACACCTTACGCAGTTTATACATTTTATAACTTGCTAGTTAGGTTAGCTAGCTAGCTAGATTATTCATCGGTCTTAAAGTCTGCTAGCTAGCTAGCTATGCGTTTTTAGAGGTACTTATCTAATTTACTGTTTGTCAATGAATTAGCATGCAGTAGTGAATAAACAAATGTGATTACATAGCATGCTGAATGTTAAGACAAATGATACCTGAAATGTTGCCTAAGGTGTGGACAAATCATAAATTCATAAATTAGCTAGCATGTAAGTGTGCTGCCTAGTCACATGTTTTGGTGACCTGGAAACCTGACTGAAAATGGCAGCTAATATAATATAATAATAAGCTATTAATGTAGTGTAGTGTAATATAATAGCATATGCTGAGCTCATTAGCTAGTTAATGCATTAATGCCAACTAAGGGAAATAAATAAGCTCATGATCATGCAGCACATCGTGTTTGCGTCCTCAACAAAAAGTCAGCAATGTTTCAGCTATGAAATGTGGTGTTCTCTTATTAGCGGTCATGTGATAAGTCAAAGCTAGCTAGCTGGTGAGAATTGACCACAATTAGAGGAAATGAGGTCAAAAAAAGCAGGTGTTGCATTTCATCAGTGATAATTCATTATAAACTGAAACATAAGCAAAAATCCCTATTTTAGGACCCTAATTTCCTCGGAAGCAGCCTCACTTCTGTATTTATTTATTTATTTATTTATTTTAGCAATCAATGCTGTCAAGGTTATTTCCATACGATATGAATGCAGAATGAGCACAACACACAGCACACTGTCAGATAACACAGAAAACTTTCCAACATGTTTGGACCGGAATTGGAATTGACTTTACAAATTTTGCAATCCCAAAAAAATCCCAATTCTAAAAAAAAAAAAAAAAAGAAAAGAAAAAAAGAATCAATAAATTAGCTATTTTGTTCATTGTTTAAATTTATGTGATACAGTGTGCTACTTCAGATTGATAAAAATTCAGATGTTAAGTACATTGTGAATATTATTACTTTAATCGGTGAATATTATAAAAATAGCTGTAAATGTTTCACAATGTTACCCCAATTTTTTTTAACGTTTTCTTAATACATTTGTTTCACTAATAAACACTTTTAGAATGATATATAAACTGTTATAATTAACGATATTATTATGAATGTGTCATAATTGCTGTTGTCTTTTATAAATTCGATGTAATTGTGTATCTTGCATTGTTCCCAGTGTTACAGGGATAGGCTCTGGATCCACCATGACCCTGATCGGTATAAAACGGCTACTGAAGATGAATGAATGATTGTAGGTATATTGTAGGTTTTTATTTGTTTATAGAATGTATTTCTTTGTGTTGTACTATTTCTACTGTGTCGTCTGTAAATTGATATCTGTTGCATTAAAAAAAAAACATCATCCATGTGGGGTCATTTCCTGTTGTGCTTCCTTTATTACATATAGCAAATACAACACGCTGTTTTAATTCCTTCTAGATCTTTCTTTCTGTCTTTTCCATTCTCCATCCCCTTGTGTGAGTGCATCCTCGAGTGAGTCCTCTTTTCAGGAGAACAGCATATTTATCCGGCGTTCTGCACAAGCACCTTGTATAGAGGCACTCGAGTGGTGAACTGTGTGACACTGTCGAGTGAAGTCAGTGGCTCAGAGATTGAAAGAAAAGAGAAGTGTTTTTCAGATGTGTGCAAGCAAAAGTAAAACAAATAGCAAGGCAAAAGAGCTGAGCGTCCTTTCCCCTTCAGTGAATTTTGTTTGCGTTTGTTTTGGCCGCTGCTTTAATCGATGCCTCCCGTATCGACGTAGCAATAGGTCAAAAATTGTAAATGCTACACCTTAATGTTGGCGCCACTGAGAGGAATATACCTTCTGGATTATTTCTTACTTCCTATGTGTCTCTAATGTACCAATGATTACTAATTTAATCAACACACAGGGTGGGTGGGGCAATTTGGAGCACCATAAACTCCAACAGCTACTGTCTAAAATCATGTTTAGATTAGTGATATTTAAATTAAAGCTGATTTTAGATTGTGTGATTACGGGAATCTTTGACGTATCACATTGTATGAAAAGATCCCAATATTATCTTTATTAGCTGAATTTTATACATGACTGTGTGATGAAGTGCTTTTTCTACGTCAGATCATCTTTACGAATTATTTTTCGTCTGCTACAGCAAAATCAGGCCAAAAGTCACACAACATAAACCTGTCTTAAGGTGGAAATAATTCCAATTCCAGTTTCACTCAGGAGCTAATGGCCTCCATCAGTCCCCACTCTGATAGACATTTGTGTCACACAGAGACAAAGACCAAAAAATCAACAAAACCCAGAAGACAGAAACAAACCGCTCTTATCTGTCCGGAGCTGCTGACAGCGGAGTGCCACATCAAACAAAACGAGGGATGACACTCATTCACGGATGAGCGAAAGATGCCACTTGTTTGTGTCAAGATTGAACGAGAGAGGCTGGGTCTCGCTCACAGAGGACAAAAAAAGAGAGCGGGGATTTCTGTGAAAGTGTTTCCGCTGGCACCTTTGACTTGGCGTCTCTCCCGAGTGTTACTTTCTCTCTGATCTCCTGAGTGGTGTCTCTCTCTTTCTCCCTCTCTTTCTCTCTCACACTCACACACACAGAAAGCCGTTAACCCTGTGGGCAAGTGTGTGTCTCTCAGAGCTAATTGGTCTGCTTGCAGGCCTTTGCTAGGTGTGTTTACCTGGCCTGGAAGACAAGCTGTAAAGAGCTTTAACTTCTTTGGTGTAAATGTAGCCTTATGTGAATTTTATACTTAGAGAAGAACCATTTTTTTTTGGTTCCCTAAAGAACCTTTCTTGATACTTGTTCCATATTGCTGCCACAATAAACAAAATAATAATTTAATAATAATAATTGCAACATATATAGTTGGATTTTTTTTTTGTGCTAGAGATGATGACATGGATGAGATTTTCCAAGTCGTTTCTGCATAAGAATCTTTTAAATCTTCTATTTTTTTAAATAATAAAAGGCCGATTTAATCGCTTTAACACTGAATGAGGACAAAATGTGCACACATCTGAGAAAGGCCCTAAAAGCTTGTGGTTAACCAAATTTGTCAAAACACCAGGCCATCAACTGAAGAGGAAGAACAGAACAAACGGAACAATATTGTTGTCACATCTGTGGCGGGGGCGTCAGAAATACCCAGGAGGATGTGCAGTAAACATTGTGTTCTGGTGAATTTCATTCACACAGAAAATCTACACCACAGCACATAATCAAATAAGTCAAGTTCCCAAGAATCCTCTAACGGGCTAATAGATCAACAAAGTGTGAAGCGAACGTTATGCCCGAATAAGGACATCCAGATGAAGTGACTAAGACACATCAGGATGTACTGCATTAGGAAAAATATTAGGAAATAATATCAGAAAGTTTGTCTATTTACCATTTTGGGAAGGAGTCTCCAGTGTCAGCACTTTGTAACAGTCAGAGGTAAGTTTTCTGGCATGGGAAAGTCTTCAGGATGGAGGGATCTGTGGTTTTTTTGGTAACACGACAAGATGCAATTTTTTTTATTTAAATGTAAGTGGATAAAGGTTATGTTTCATTTTTAATTCTTTTTTTTTGCTGTGCTATTACAGGAAGAGAATCAATTTCCGGTGGTAACAGTAACTCTGCTTCGTCATACCACCCCATTGTTGATTATTTCCCATAACAGCGCTAAATGTTTCTCTCTAATGGTGTGCAGGGTGCGATTAAAATGTCTGGGATTGTGGAAGTGGTTTCTCAGAGATTAAAGCTTCGTGCTAATGACCCGAGGGTTGTGAGTTCAAATCCCAGGACTGGCTGGAGGGTTGAGCTGAGGGTTGAGTAGAGGATTGAACTGAGGGTTGAGCTAGACCCTGAACCGTTGACTGTTCAACTTGGTGCTTAGACAGGATGCTACCTCACAGATCAAATAAATAAATAAAAGTCATGACTTGTCACATCTAAACAACTAGATTAATTAAACTAGTATAATTATCAGGTGTTGATTTCTAATAGATCTACTTATTATACGCAACCAAAATAGAACCAGGCGTCTGCTGCATACACACATATACACAGCGCATACTGTAAAGACTATGAGGTTAAAGGGCTTTATTTTTAGGTTATTTCTAGCCATACTGGGTGAACCGTATAGCAATCCCTTCCTCCACAGTTTCCTTAAGCAGTGTACATTCTCTTTCTTTTTCACAAGAGCTATGGCTTCTCTTCAGCGCACGCTCTTGATGGCATCCTGCCCTGCACATGAAAGCCTTCCCCAATAAGAACCTTCTTCTTTTTTTCATATCCGAGCGATTGTGTTTAACGACTGACTGGAGAAAAGTCACAGATGTCTGCCGCGCTTTGGTTTTTATCCCGAGGAAGAAAGATAAAGAAGCCGGAATAAGACGGAGACTCTTTTTTCCCCCCTGTGAACCCATATATCAGACAGGATGTGACATCACATGAGAACTGCTCTCATGTGTAATTAGTGGTGGCGACCTGGAAAAGCAATGAAAATGTATGATGAAGCATGGGGCGGAGATGAAACTGTTTCCTTCACCCCACTGAGATCAGATCTGCTCATAAATTACGAGTAATGCTTTCTTATGGTACATCAATTTTATTTCATTTTAATTAACAATATTACCCTTTTCCTCAACTCTCACGGATCCGGAGCCTCCAATCTTGTCATCTCTGCATCTCTTCTCCAAAATCAAGGTTATTAAAGAATTTCAATTAAATTCAAGTATATCTGAATGCCACTTACGACAATAGACATTGTCACAAATCTACCAGATGTAGATTTAGATCATTAATGAGCGATAGTGGTGAGGAAAAACTCTCTGAGATGTCGTAAGGAAAAAAAAAAACCTTGTGAGTAACCAGACTCAAAAGTGAATCCGAAGTAGAGCATCAGGATAAATCAGGTCGATCCGGAGGGTGAGAAGAGCCACAGCATTGAAAGTGTGTCAAGTTCATATCAGTCAACAGCTCTTATTTTGATCTTGTGTTGCCAAAGGATTGTAGGGTTTTACTAGTGTTTCTTAGAAAAAGTCAACTTTAGTGCTGTGACATCACCATGAACTAAGGGCACGGCTGATTTGATTGACAAGCTGTCAAACTCGTCATTGTGCTCGTCTTTCACACACAATCTAACATGTGTCCAAACAACCAAAAAGAGATGGAGGGGAAAAAAATCTAATTTCCATCTTTGGATAAAACATGATAACATAACATAACATAACATAACATGATGGACTGAAAATATAGATTGTGAGCCATTTGAAACAGTTAATCAGCAATGAATTATCTTAACTGTTACTCTAGCACACACACATACTGTATATAAATGTGATCTCAGCGACTTTTGACCACTGTGGTTGTTTGTTGGACAGCGTGGGCTGGTTTAAGTATTTCAGAAACTGCTGATCACCAGTGGTTTTCTCTAGAGGTTACACACAATGGTGTGAAAAACAAAAAAAACATCCAGTGAGAGTCAGACTTGCAGGCGGAAATGCCTTGTTGATGACAGAGAAAAATGGCCGGACTGGTTTGAGCTGACAGGAAGGCTACAGTAACCACTCTTTACATCCATGGTGAGCAGAAAAGCATCTCAGAATGAAAACATATAACCAATAATATGATGTCATTTTATTGCTTAATATTCAATGTCTGTATACAAAGTGAATGTAATGAAAGATTGCGAAGTAATGAATATATTTTTGCTTTGAAATGACTGACACTGATGAATCGTGTACAACATAACCGCATCAAGTGATTTGAAAACTGAAGTAGAGATGCTCATAGAGTCTCTCTCTCTTTTAAAGCACACTATGGATTCACACTGTAACATAAAATAACAGCATTAACATGCTATTTTCAAAAAATTGCTTCGTGGCAAAGAAATCAAATCGCAAAAGAATGAGTAGTATTTTACTCAATAAGTGAATACAGAATAGTATTTTTCTCAATAAGGTGATGAATACTTGATTATTTTAATAACAGATGCTGGAATGACTTTTAAAATTCGCTGACCCCACCCTTTCAGTAATATAATACTTCATGTCAGCTCCTCTGGAAAGCACATAATCAATCATTAAATCATCACTTTAATCTGAACCACGCTGAAAGTCCGTTTTAAATGCAGCCCTAATGGAAATGCTATGTTTCTGCATCGCAGTGCAAAATAGCATAGCCAAGAGCTCTCTGCACAACTCCATTATAGCCTTGTTGAAAACAAGGGTTTTGGGCTGTTTTGGGCTCTTTTCTCCCTGAGAACAAATTATTCCTAGGATGAACATGTGTCCTTAATTTCAGCAAGGCTTTTGGCCATATGTTTTTGAACCCTGAGATCTACGTTTGCTGCTGTGGACACACACGGGGACACAGATGCTGGGACTTGCTTTGATGATGCTTTTGGGAAGGGGGGGGGGTCATTTAGGGTGACAAACATCTGACTTATTGGGACGGCGGTAATGATACAGAGTTAACAAGGATATACGGACAAACACACATCAGGTACAAACACACACATGGTTCAAAAGAAGCAGGAAGGAAGCTCAGGCTGCACCACTATAGGCTTCAGCTGGCTCTTTTATGTCTTTGTGGCTTTATTATTTGTTGTCATTAGAGTTTTTATTGTCACTATTTGCCCCGTTGTGTCTCCTGTTTATGAGCCATGGCTTTTGGGGCCAGCTTTTTTTCTTTTTCTTTTTTTTTTTTTTTTTTTATTATTGCGATATGATCCCTGTGTTGCATGACTCTTTTCAATGAGCAGCTGTTCAGATTTGAACTCTCCTGAGACTCTCTGATGTCTTTTCTGTCGCTCTAAGGCCAGTAAACACTCTTCTGTCCCTCTCCGAATGGGAATAAATATTCTCTGTTTGTTTTTAGGGTAGGAATCTCCTCGGGGGACGGGTTGCTTTTGAAAAGGCGACTCCACCCAGCAAAAAATGAAGTTAAAGTTTGCATAAGCCCGAGATGAATAGAAGCCGGTGCAGAACGTTCTGTCATCATCCACATACACATCCGCATGACTAGGTGAATTCAAATGAATGTGTCTTTCAACAACATGGAATCATTCTGTCTTGTTAAGACTCAAAATATTGTCAGCCTTGGTGTGCGTTATTATATCAAAATATCTAGCTAAAATCCTATGGTTTATGGTTTAACAGAAAATTACATATTCACCTGTATATGTTCTCATTGAGCTACATTAGCCACATAGACCAAGTACTAAAGAAACTATGAACTACTCTGGACATCAAACACATCATGGCTGAGTTTTTAATTAGATTTTTGACTGTGTCAGTCAACCAATCATAAATAAGTATTTTTGTACAATGCAATAAGTTTTTTAACTGTTTATTGGCACATGCCCAATGGCCTTTAATCTTGTCTTTTTACTGATGAGTCACAACGTCAGAATAACTCCAAGAGGGTGAGTTAAGCATTAGCATATATTACAATGCTCTCTGTCCAGTGATTCTCTGGTAAAAGTGTGTGTCTGTAGGGGGGGAAGTGTGTGTGTGTGTGTGTGTGTGTGTACGTGCCATCATGCTCACACTTCCAATAACGGCGGCGAACACAAAGGAGGACTTCTAGCAGTGTGTCATTCCAGAGCGAATACCAGGCCATAGCAACCTGCAGGAGAAAGAAACGGGGGAGTCGGAGTTAGCTTAGCCGCGCCGCAGTGATCGACCCCCATGTGACCCTTCAGCGCTTCAACAATCGCTCTCACCCAGCTGGAGATGAGGCCTGTGAGTGCGTGTGTGTGTGAGACAGAGTGCGTGTAGGGGGGTTATGGGTAGGCTAGTGAATGAAACCCAATCAGCTCAAGTTCCTGCTCAGCGTGAGTCCCGGACACTGAGAGAAAGAGAGCTGTGAGGGACTGAGCGCTAACGCTGCCATGACGAGACGAGAGGCCCTCTCACACTCTCACTGTTAAACACACACTTTCTCTCGCTGTCTCACACGCACACAATCACGGCAATCTGATTGATTGGAATGATAGTTTTTCAAAAAACAAATTGTTTTTACCTTATAACAAATGTAGAACATCAACCAAGATATGTTTGACCTCTAAAGTTTCATTAGTTTAGCACTGGAGCTATGTGGCTAATGTTGCTACCAAGTAATGGAAGTAGCTACCTGTGTAGCCTTGTGCAAGCTGACTGCCTAAAAACTGAACAAGTGAACACACAAACCTAAGACTCCAAACATGTCTTTCCTGTCTATATTTAATGGTGTGGGAAAATGACATAAAAACTAATTTTCTATCTCTTTTTGTGCACTTTTAATTTGTCTTATAATTATCACCTTACTTTTTTTTGCTAACTCAGCTGAATCATGGTCATGTCTTACTGTACTGTTATCTGGATATCTATAACGCTACGTAGCAGCTGTATCTAAGCCAGCTTTCGCACGAGCAAGCAAGTGACATTTATTTTGCTTTTATTTCAGTTTGTGGCACAACGATGATTCCAGCAATTAAAAAAATCAGGCCTTTTTGGCTACCTTTTGGCTACTATGGTTTCAAATTTTTAAAAAAACAAAGCTAGACAGGCCATGCCCACAAACCATAGCCATAGTGGTTATTACACGTGCAATACAGACAAGCTGTTGCTTTTATGAATGCAATGTATGGAAGTAGAATAAAATCAAGGAAAGAGAAAAAAGAGATACATTGAAATTATGATTATAACTATTATTCAAGTCATAGTTCAAGTTACTTTACTGCTGATATTACATTTGTAGTGCGTGCTCAGCTATAGATTTAAACTTTAAAGCTTCTCCTTTCCATACTTTGGCTATATTGTACTTCATATAGTTATTCGAATAAAGCTATTTTGAACTGAACTGCTTTGAGAGAGAGAGAGAGAGAGAGTATTAAAGCGGCTGTGTGGGTATCGGGCTGTAACGCCCCGCTGATCTATTAGCATATCAGAATCGTCACGCAGCGTGGGGCTGCCGCGCATGCACACGCTGCTAGGTGGCACTTCTGAGAGATGCTACGCGCCCTTTGAAGGCGTGAGCAAGAGTGTGTTCTGAAACCCTTAGAACATCCGAAAAAAGGCACAAAGTTCAAACCCAAAAAAGAAAAAGGCATAAAAGTTTAGCTTTTTCTTTATATTATATTATTTTTCCTTATGTTTTTTCATGGCAAAGAAGAACCGTTTCATCTTTCGCACTCTCGTCTTTTTAAACTAGTGATATGAAAGTTGATGTTTAATAATTCTCTGTGATGCTGTTTATGGGGCTGTATTGATGAATCCTGCAGGATTCCCATTTGTAAAATATCAGAAGGGCATAAAAGTCCAGCTAATTTTCTTTAAAAAATTAAGCAATTACAAAGTGACCTACATGAATCCCGGATGAAGTCAGAGCTAATTTATTCTGATTGGACGCTGCCAGAGATGGTATGAGTAGAGACAACATACCTGATGTATTACGTAAGTTCCACCCTCAGTAAAAACAGTCAGTCATCTTTTTGCTTAAGACATTAACAAAAAAACATCTAGCCTATCAGATTCTTACACCGATGCAGAGATAGGCCACTTTGCTCTTTTAGTTATGGAGAAATTCACTTACGCAATAGACCTGAGAAAACAATGTTTTTTTTTGTTTGTTTTGTGAGTCAAAGTCCATGCATTTCCCCCTTTTTGGTTAGATTTTAAAATCCATTTCAAATCTATGTTTGAAACTTTATTTGAAACTTTATTTGCTTCACCCTGTTCATGTAGACCGGAGCCTTGCCAAGATGGCTGCCAAGTAGACAGCGATGTGTGAAATGCACATTAGCATACACGAGTGCTAAATAGTCTGACAGTATAAGATGAAACCATGCTTATAGGTTGTTCTTCCTTTTTTTTTTTTTGGCATCAGACAGTAAATGGAAACTAATTGCAGAAGGTTGTGAGCTGGGAACTGAAGAAACACCAGACCACTTGGTCTAAGGAATAGTTCGATTTATAGCTTTATACCTAATTTGCATAGAACTGAGAAAACCTAGACTCAAATGTCGCTTTGTCGATTTTGATGAACATTTTCTACCTACGTGTTGCACATGTAGGTAGAAAATGAATGATCGTCTGTCACTATCACATGCTCTTGTGAGAGTAGGGTGAAATGGACCCTCTCCGCTAGGGGGTTTCATTGACAAAATGGCTGAACACCTAAAATAGTTAGCTAATGAATGATACCGAGAGATAAACAGCTTGGTGAAAAACATCACGCCACCTCACACTAACAAGCATCTTTATCAGGCATATGGCCTAGGCCTTATTTGGTGAAAAACAGGTCAGGTTTCTCTCCTCTCTCTTCATTCACCCCCTCTTTTTCCCTCCCTTTTTTTCAGGGTTAGCCTTGAAGTTGGTCTCCCATCAGTCACGAAGCGCGGCTCTATTGACGGACTCCGGGGTGGGTATTGACGGCTCCATAATTTGGGCAGGGGAGCACAAAAAAGCCGTGCCCCCTGCTGTGCCCAGCACGGCACCACGGGCAGCGGGAGCCCTCGCATTTTATTAGCCTGGGAGTGCAGCAAATAAAGCACATTCAGCCAGCTACTGATCTCTGTCACCGAAACAATACCGCCGTATCTCACAGCGCTCCCTCGCTCACTCTTTCACACACAGATGGAGAGAGAGAGAGAGACAGAGAGGGAGAGAGAAAGAGAGAGTTTGTGTAACTCTATTCTCAGCACTACTTTCACCCCATTTTTTCTCCTCTTGTTCATCTGTCTTCTGTACATTACTTCAAATATTAATCAATCTCCATCTCAGGGTCTTTCTCTCATTCTGGCTTCTCCTTTCACTCTGTTGCTCAAACAGTCATTCTTCCCAACATTCCTCATAGTTCTTTTTCAATAGCTGTCCAGTGGCTTGGTTTAATAGATTGCCGCTTGCCTAACTAGCCAGAATAGCTGATTCAAAAAAAAAAATAAATAAAAAGGCAGACGTATTAATTTAGCTCTCCACCTACCATAAATCACGCTATCACATTTCATGGATATTTTCTGCATTTAAAACTGCATTTCAGCTGAAAATGAAAGCTACACACTTTAATGCCATGTTCAGTGTCCAGAGTTTTTTTTTCTTTACTTCAGCACTGGAGCTACAAACTAACATAGCTAGCAAGTAAACAAATCTTATTCGTTTAGCATAGCTAGCATCAAACTGCTGGTGTAAATCATCATAATCCCATCATTTTGCAGTAGTGATTGCTTATATAACCTCAAAAAAGATTAGCTATGTGTGTTTTCTGACAAAACGTTAACTATAAAAATGGACAAAAGGATCTCACAGAGCTAAAAACATATTTGCCAGAGCTCCAGCTTAAAGCTGAATCACTTTTTTTCCCCTCAGTTTATAGCTTGGGATCATTTAATACAGCATTAGACTCAGACAAAGTTTAGGACTTGTGGCCTAAAGTTTGAAGGCAGAATAGTGCATCATAAGTGATCTGGATGATAATTGCAGTTTGGTTTATATAGAGATTTTGTAAAACTATATAGCCTCCTTGTGCTATTGAATATGAATCAATTTATGTACAAATGATGTTTCTGAAAAAGATGATATGATGACCTGCAGTTTGCAAAATTCTAAACCGGTGGCCACAAGCTTCCATTACTTGTTAGCAACTTAGGTCTTGTAGCTTTACTGCACAACTGAAGAAGCACCAAACGTGACCTAGCTGACTGACACAAAGCACCGGGTTTTCTATGAACACGCATTTTGTGTGGTTTATGATATTAGATTTTTTTTTTTTTTTTTTAAATTCACTGCTTAAAAAATAGCTGTTCTGTTCACAATGCTTTTCAAACTCTTACTGAGCTCTCATCCAGTGAACAGAAATATGGTATTGTCCAAACACTTCAAATATGTTCATGGTAAACAACATTAAAAGACATTATGTGGTCCATATGCTGTCTTCTGAGTTGAACAGTATTTTATCAGAGAACTCACTGGAATCACTGAAGTCTGTTCCACACGTGATTTTTTTTTTGTACATGTGTGGGGTGCATGGAGGACTTCTCCAGTACTGTGTGTGTATCTAAAGAGATCTCCTTCCTGCTTCTTCCTGCTGCAATTACACAACTATCCTTGTGAGGACCTATTAATGCAAGAAATCATTTGGCTCTTTTAGATTTTTATAAAAGCTGCTGTAAAAAAAAAAGAAAAAAGAAGCAGTTTTCCTTTTGGGGACCAAGGATTGTTGCTACAAGGTCCTATCCTCGTTGGGGGCATTTGGTCCCCACTAAGATATAAAAAATGTGCTCACACATTGGGGTGAAGTTACAGAGGTGAAGTGTGTCCTTATAACTCTGGCGTCTCTGAGTCCATTAAAAATAAAGATACAGACACACAGACAGAGGGCATGGGGCTCGATTTTTACACCACATGGTGTCTTCCTAAAGTATTATTGGTAAAATGATCCTGCCTATAAGGCACTGTGTGTGTGTGTTTATGTGTATGCGTACTCATGCTCACTGAAGTCCTACTCCACACACTGAGACAACTGAGCAAACAGTGACATGAAACTCCCCTTACGTGACCCAGGGGATTTATAACATGCACATACTTGTTCGTGAATTATGAGCGGAGATGACATGTATCCTTTGTTTCCTGTTGTTCTCTGTATATTGTATAGATCAGGTGTGTCTTTTCATGCTTATATTCAGTGTGTTTTTGGCCAGATTTGATCTTTATTGGCCATAAAAATACACAGTAGCGTCTAATTATGTGGATGCTCCACATAAACTGATTTAAAAACTTGTGTAATTGAAGGAAGGAGTCTCCAGTGTCACTGAAGCTGTAACTAAGTTTTCCAACAGCTTGCTTCTCAGAGTTTCTTGGTAACATGTCGAGCTGTGTTGTTTTTTTTTACTATTAAATTCAAGAGCTGACAGAAAATATGATGTTTCCTTCTTTAATATATTTTTTTAAATATCAGAATATAGTCATTGACCCTGCCATACATTCAGGAGGAAGCTGACATGTTTTAAAGGACAGCTGTCTTTTAACATTAAATTGGTTATATTTTGAAGGCAGCATAATTAGCTTCACTACTTAAAGCCAAAAATGATGCAGCAAAGACTTTAAGGCAGTGAAGAACTGGTTTACCTTTAATGATGGAACAGGAGTGCAGAGTAATTACAGTAACTGAATAATTAGCATAAGTAGATCATTTTCAGGTATTAAACCATCATGGTCAGTTAAGAATTTAAGAGCTTTTCACACACAATTAAAGAAAGTTAATACAATAATTAT
Source organism: Pangasius djambal (assembly GCA_022985145.1). Taxonomy (NCBI): domain Eukaryota; kingdom Metazoa; phylum Chordata; class Actinopteri; order Siluriformes; family Pangasiidae; genus Pangasius; species Pangasius djambal. Next base: position 25,365,731 of record CM040982.1, on the reverse strand, counting down.
TATTATTATTATGACATGATAATAATATTAAATGTAGCCAATTCATCAGGCAGGTCCCCAAATGATTTCATAATTATATATCATTATTTTATTTATTTTTGTTATGTATATATATATATATATATATATATATATATATATATATATATATATATATATATATATATATATATATATATATATATATACACACACACACACACACACACCTGTAGAGTTCTATACAGTGTACCTGCCTTGTGTTATTCTAATCCATGTTTACTCTTGTTTCTTTGGTAATTTTATTGCTTTTAACTTCCCGGAGTTCTTCTACTTTAGCATATATAGCAAAATGATGAATAGTTGTAAATATAACAGAGATATGAAAATGAGTCTTATTGTTGAAGCAACAAGAAGTCCAATCTAATAAAACAACAATTTTGCCAAGCGAGCTTTTCTGACATGGCCTGAGAAGACAACACTGTGAGCGCTTGTGTGCTGTAGAGGGAGAGAAGAAGGTGGCCGTCACAAAAGCACTCTTCCGAAGGTGCTTTAACCGATAACAGTATACAGAGAAATTAAGAGAATACATTAAACAGAAATCAAAGTGACAGAGAACAAAGAAAGGTTAGGGCAAGAAAGATGGAGAGAAGTGGAGTACAAACGGGGGAGAGTGAGAGAAGAAAACATGAGGAAAGATTAAACAAGAGCTACGGAGGTGTGAAGATAAAGAGGGAAGACGAATAAAAGACCTGGCTACTGTTTAATGAATAACTTACAGAATTAACAAAAAAGTGATGTGTGCAGAAATCCAAAGTCAGATACGCAGTCATGATATTCTTGCTTTACAGCCATGTAATTCCTAGTAGGCATTTAAATCCTAGTGCACTTTTTATTTCTAACAGGCATTTTACTCCTAGTAGGCATTATATTCTCCTAACATGCACTTTTCATCTAACAGGCATTTCAGTCCTAGTAGGCATTTAAATCCTGGCACACACTTTGCTTCTAACTGCCATGTTATTCCTAATAGGCATTTAAATCCTAGCGCACATTTTATTTCTGACAGGCATTTTACTCCTAGTAGGCATTATATGCCTAGCACACTCTTTGCGTCTAACAGGCATATTGTGCCTAGTAAACATTTAAATCCTAGCGCACACTTTACTTCTAATAGCCATGTTAGTCCTAGTAGGCATTTAAATCCTAGCAGGTGCCTTTATTTCTAACACAGGAAATATTTTATTCTTAGCAGGCACTTTATTTATAACTGAAATTATATTCCTAGAAGGCACTGAAATCCTAGCACAGGCATTATATTCTTAGTAGGCATTTAAATCCTAGCAGACACTTTGTTTCTAACAGGTGTTTTATTCCTAGCAGGCATTTAAATCCTAGCAGACACTTTGTTTCTAACAGGTGTTTTATTCCTAGCAGGCATTTACATTGTAGCCCACACTTTGGTTCTAACAGGCACTTTAATCCTAGTAGGCATTTTGATGCTAGCAGCCACCTTTATTTCTATCAGGTGTTTTATTCACATGAAGTATTTTATTCCTAGTACACATTTCATTCCTAACAGGCACATCAGTCCTAACATGTAGTCTATTTGTAACAAAATGTTACTCCTGTAAGGAACTTTAACAGTAATTTTCATTTATCGATCAGATGTACTGTTATATTCCTAACAGTGTGTGCCTGCAGCTAACTGCAAAGCACAGTGCCCCTAGTGGAACCAGTGCAACCAAGACGCATCTTAAAACGGATATAAATCTGACCACTCAAACCAAATTAGTCTCAGAAGTCAGTGAACCTGTGAACCTGTACACCTTTATCGCCATCTAGTGGGCAAAGTCTGTCAACAAATACCAGAGAAACGAGCATCTATGTATTCTTTCAGAATTTAGCTGTTATTTATTCTATTTTTCTATTATTCTAGTTTTGATATGGCAAAGTTCATATCTAAAGCAAAAGTATTCTTATTCTTATTCTTATTCTTATTCTTATTATTATTATGCCATTCCTCTCAAAGTACTTTTAATTCTTAGTTACTTTAATCATACATTAGTTATTATAACTATAATCAGTGTAATAAAAAAGTTATTAGTTTCTTTTGTCATTACTATTTAGTATAATGTCCAGCTTATGGCATGAGAGTATATTTATTTAATGTAGTGAAAAGCATGTTCTACATGTTAGTCATACAAAATGGCATGTTCTACATTGTTTTGATAAAGCACTGAATACAAATCTATTTTAAACAATAATGTGGAAGTGTCCTGCAATGATATGTAACATTTAAGTTGTGTCTATGTTGTAAACAAATATTGTGTTGTAAGTTTGGAGGAAGTGGTGACTCTGTGGTTAAGGCTTTGGGTTAGTAAGGGGAAGGTTGTGAGTACAAATTCCAGCACCAACAAGCTGCCCTTAACCTTCAGCTGCTTGTATCATGTGATATTAGGCTGGGTGATCATCATACCTTGTATTCGTCATACTGATAACAGACGACAGATGACAGCTGAGCTTCTGTGCACTTTCCCATGAACTGCAACATTCGAAACTGTAATCCTATGAGCAGTAACCATTAAACTGCACCAAAACTGGTTCTAATATGACATCCAGAAGTCCAGATATATTATGATGCCTCTGATGGTTTACAGAATAAAACCCACAGAACGTACATCACTTTTAGTGAGCATAAGCAGATAAATGTCTAATTTGCAACAATCAGTGTTTAACTAAATATCGACAAACAACACCATGGTGCTGGTGGAGTACATGGATCATTTCCTTTGTCTGCACATATTACTTAATGTTATTGATTTGGTTTTTATTGCTACAGGTATACTCCTCCTCCTCCTCCTCCTGTACAAAGATGCATGCATCAGCTTTCTGAAGTCGCAATATACAGTATATCTCACCAAGTGTTAAATTACTGTATTTTCTGGACTATGATTTCCATAAGACATAAGACATACCTTCTAGGCTAATTTTGTATCTATAGCCCATACAGTATATTGCATAAAGGTCACATTTACCTATATACCAGGCAACTGTTTGCATAATGTTTATTTAAAAAGTAGCAGGAAGCATGAGGGGTATGATTAACAATTACAAGCATAAGATTTGCTAAATGATCTTTAGCAAAACTTTGGTTCCTTGTAGTCTTTCCCTGTCAGAATGCTTGGAAGCTAAGAACCCTTAATTATCCAATGAACCTGTCACAAATTTCCTCCTCTTTTGTTTCTACTCTAGTCCTGTCTCCACTCTGTCCTGCTATTGGTTGTTTACCCTAAAGTGTTCACCTGTTCTCTGTTAAGCGTTGGATTAGTTTGTTTATTGTTTCTGTCCCTTGTTTTGGCCAAGTCTTAACCTCGCATTTGTCTTCTTTTGTGTTTCCTGGTTTTGACTCTTGCTCTTGTTTTCGTTTTCTGGCCTGTGGACTTCGACAATGATTCTTGTATTTTACTTGTATTTGTATATAATAAAACACACATTGAGTCTTGCCTCATCTAACCCCACTATGTCTGTGCTCCTGTTACAGAGCAAAAACAACAACAACAACAACAACAACAAAAAATGTGGTAATGCAGAATCGGCTTCAGATGATGAATATGTGCCACCTTAACCCACTGCATTGGATTTTAAAGTTAACAGCTTAGCCTGATCATGCCACTAAACCTGTTAGACCTGAACAGAAGCTGATCTGTCCTCAGTTTGTCTGGCCAAATTCCATTTTAGATCATAATCGCCATTAGCATCTAGTTGACATTGTAGTAATATTTGACTGTCCATCACAACACCTTAAACATCTGAAATGGCAGTGTTTAAAATGTGGTAAAGAAAATGCTATTGTAAAGAATCTCGCTTTTTTTTCTTTTCTTTTTTTTTTTTTTTGTATTTTCAGTATTATCTGTGTTATGGCATGACTAGAGACTAAACCTGGGGAATTTTGACCTGGAATGTTGCACTGATGCACCTTCCTCATTTATGGTGGGGGAAAAAAAACCCCAGCACCTTCAGGGAGGAGTTTGACTGTGAAAAGGTGAAACAAGACTGTTTTCATTTTTTCGCTGAGCTTTACAGTGTGTTGAGAACACAGGCAACATGAAGAGACTTCACGTGTTCCTAAACCTTCTCACAGTTTTATCATCTGCCAACACAGGTACGTTCTCTTTCAAGTGAAAAAAAAAAAATTTAAAACAATTTTAATTAAAAAAAAAATTTAATTTACATTTTTAAAAAATTTAATACTGTCCTTCTGTGACTTTCAGAGTCTCAAACTTCATACAGCACTGAACCCTAAATGTTTGGTGTATATTATATTTATCTTTATCACATTCGATATATTTACTGTTTAAATGATTACACTATAAAACGATAACATGTAATGCAAAAAAAAAAAATAAATAAATAAATAAATTTGTAACAAATATTCACATACTTTTGAAAATAACCAAAAGTTAAGTAAGGAATAAAACACTTCCAGGCATGCTGTTATAGGAAAATAATCAATGTTTCTATTGGAACCTCAGTATACTGTATACAGAATTGTTAACTAGTTATTGTGTTAACTAACAGGCTCATTTCAATGCATTCTGGGTCAATTTAGCTTAACACTGACCCAATTCACTGGGACTCTCCTCTAACTAAGTATGAGCACATAGGGGGATAAGAAGAAGTCAATGAGTGCATGTCAGAAACAATACTGGAACGCAGCCCTGATCTCTGGTTCTCACAGGTTCCCACTCGCTGTGCTCGGTGGCGACGTTCATCATAGGAGAGACGCCTTTCCCCGAGTTCACCGTCCTGATAATGCTGGATGATATAATAGTCTCATACTATGATTCAGATAAGCAGAAGACAGTTATGAGAGTAGACAGAATGATAAATGATGAAGAGCAAGATTTTTCTAAATTGATATTTGGAGCACTGCACAAAGAAATGCAGACACGGGCCCATCTTCTTAAGCAGCACTTTAACTGCTCTAACGGTAGGTGACAAAGTCAATACATATGATCTGTTTCGTGCCTCTGTATACTGATATAAACCAGTTTGAACTTAATCATGAAGCACAAGTGTAGCCTGTAAAAGATTGTGACGTCTCTTAGGAAAAATAATGCCACAGTAATAATTCTTTTTTCCTAGGTGTCCATGTGGAACAAAGGCTGGAGTGTTGTGAATTGCTGAGCAATAATGAGCAAGGACAAATGAAGATGACTGATGCTTTCAATGGCTTGAGTGGATTTGTGATGGACTATAATATACACCAGCATTCGCTCCACACGGACGTAAAATGGCCAATAGGCTTTGACACGTTGAAGTATGAATATCACAAGGCACTTTACCTCCATTTTCTGCAACCGACGTGCACTACAGCTTTACAAATATTACTTAAAGATCTGAGGAATTATGCACTGAGAAAAGGTAAATTCACTCTCAGGAATTCTGTGTTTGTTCAATCTGTGCTTCCCCCCATCCAACATAACATAGTTATTGGAAGAGCTTTTATTTGGAATAGTTTATCCATAAAATAGGAAAAAAATATAATTTTTAAAGGTGGTGAGTTTCATTATTGTGGTTTTATCTTGCCCAATTATCTTGTATCATATACAATATTTATATTTGGTGGATAAAGATTAGATTACATGTATCATTATCAGGATTTCCTCTTCTCTTATATACCAGTGAAGCCCAGAGTGAGACTCATGAAGCAATTCAACTCGCACTCCGGAGGGGCTCGTCTGACCTGCCTGGCCACTGGTTTTTACCCACGACACATTAACATGACCCTGCTGAAGGACGGCCAGGGCATACCTGAGCACCTCGTCACTGTGAAAGATCTTCTGCCCAATGGAGATGGAACCTATCAAATGAGGAAGACTGTGGAGATCAGTGAGGAAGAGCTCCAACAGAAACACAACTACACCTGCACGGCTATGCACCTCAGCCAGGACAACAAGATGGATGTCTACTGGGGTACGACAACATCGCTCTGTTCCGTGGCTGTCAGTTCCCCATTAATTAGATCAGTCTTTGCTGTAAAAGCTCCTTATTCTCTTGCAGAAATGCTGCTCACGGACGACAGACCAGGTCCAAACATTACTGTCATCGCCATCAGTGTACTATTTGTGTGTGTGATCGCACCAGCAGCTGCCTTCCTTATATGGAAGAGAAGGCGTGCAGGTAAGAATGCTGATATCATGAATATAGTAATTCTGCGAAATGACCGTAAAGTGCCTTCTGAAGCTATAAAACGTAACAACTGACTTTTGTCTGCATTTTATCTTCTAGCTTCTCAAGCGTCCTCTCAGACGGACTATTCTGCTACCTCGAGTGAGTGCTCCATTCGTATTAGCCAACGTTACCTAAAACCATGAATTATCAACATTTACACGACACTAATATTTTAAATCTAGGCTTTGAAATAAGAAATTTGATCATGCACCCTACACCACCACGCACACATACACAGTATACTATTTAGTTATCTGTCTCCAGGCTCCCAAAATGCATATTAAAACAAAAAGTCCTTATAGTCTGTCCACTTTTCGGCCATCTTAGAAATGCTCCTGCGTAGTTATTTTCAGTCATACAGGACCAAGCTGACAAGATGATGTTTTAAACAGGGATTTCTTCAAATCTAACAATAGGTAAACTTGGCTCTAATAACACACACACACACACACACACACACACACACACACACAATTCAGGTTGCCCCAGCTACTGCTCATACATGCTTCTCCATAACTAACGGAGCAAAGTTCCTGCACATGTGATAGTGTACATAAATTTAGGTGGAAAATAGCACTAGTTGTAAAAAAAAAAATAGGTTAAACGCTTGAAAAAAACAGAAAGCAATAGGTGCAATCTGCACGAATAAAAACTATTAAATGAATATTTACCTGTAAAGGAACTCCATGATAATTTCCATCCTGTCCTTTTTTTTTTATTATGTCGGTCTGAATGCAAATGCTATGGTGCTATGTTGGTCTGAATGTGGGTACATATATACGCTGTACGTTTTACTGTAGGTTTTATAGACAATTACTGGCAACCTGGATAAAATTTACACTAAACACCTGTAAAACATTTACAGCAAAGTGCTGTAATATCTTATGCAGTAGATTTGCTCATTTGGCTGATGCAAGAAGCAACCAAGCTGAAGGTTATGGGTCTTGCTGAAGGACACAGCCATGCACTGATTCAATGCGGTCATTTAGTGGAGTTAATTCAGGCATGGTTAAATCAATGCAAGCTAGCTGAGCTAGAGGTTAAGGCATTGAGTTACAAATCAGAAGGTCGTGTGTTTAAATCCCACTAAACCTTCAGCTCAGTTGTATCCTGCATCAGCCAGAAGATCAGATCTACTGGATTATATGTTATTTGATACTGCGAAAGATATTACTGTGCTTTACTGTTAACATGTTTTACAGTTGTGCACTGTAGATTTTACAGTACTCAGGTTGTCAGTAAATTACTGTAAAATGTACAGCATTTTTTTTTTAAACAAAAATAAATTCCAATCAGTAACAGAGCCAATCACACACATTTGTTTAACTTACAGAAAGTTTTAATTTTGGTTTTTACTCATTTGTCCGTTTAAAACTTTGACGTTCATCCTTGTGTGTTTTTACATTTTTACATTTCAGCCACGGAGCAGGAGACCTGTGAAATGTAGGACAAGAATGTATGGGACTCTGCAGTATATAATCTGTGTACGAAGTTGTAATGAGTTTTGTATTCAATTATTTTTAGATATATACTTTTTACTTTTTTTTAATGAGTAGCCTATAACTTTAGGTGGAATCATTTACACTACCTTAACTTTCATTTGGTATTATGTGCTTGTTAATTTTTTTAAAATCAGTAATAGATTTCAGCATAAATTTGGCCAACAAGATTAGCACTAAACCATACTACAACTATTTTCTTCCTTCAGCTGTCTTGCACTTGCATCCAGTCACTTGGTGGATATTTACTTCAGCAACACCTGTACTAGGGTTTCACAATATTGTTTGTGAATTATTGTCAATATTGGTCTTTGTAATCCTGATATTACAAACCACAAACAAAGCACTTTCGTTTTACTCTGGTCCTTGAGCATTTTCGCCATCTCAGAGATTGTTTTAATTAATTGTATATTTATGTATATGTACAATGACAATAAAGTTTTTTCACTTAAAAACAAATTATGTAATCCAAATTGTTTGTCCTTCTAAAGCATCAGCATTTTAGCTGCTGTTTCACATTTTAACAACAACAACAAAAAAAAAAAGATAATTAAAAAGAAAACGTTTTCTACTTCTGTAGATATTAAGACTTGCTTCTGACTGCGCGTCTGCCTGTTGCCAAGCAACGGTCGCTGTTACCTAGGCTACGGGTATCCAGGTAGCTGGTTCGCTAAAACTAGTCAAGCTGTTAGCTTGTTAATAGCTGGGATAAGGTGTCAAAACAATACAAAAAAACTGATTAATAAATAAAAGACTCCTCTAAATCTTTGCATTCTTTCTTTTTTTATTTGCCTTTTTTTGTTTGTTTGTTTTTTTAAGTAAGAGGCTAATTAGCATCTCCATGTTTATAACCGTCCCCGAATTTCCGCATTCGAATCATATGATTGGACAGAACGCTACAAAATGTCGTGACGTAGCACCTTTTTTTTTTGTGGTCGCCAGATTGATTTATTGGATGGTGCTCTGTTGCCTGGTATTGTAGCAACGGTTTAGCGTCAGTTTAAATGTTTATATATATATATATATATATATATATATATATATATATATATATATATATATATATATATATATATATATATATTTAAATTATTCTATACATTTAAAACTCATAATTCTGTTGAACTCAAATAATAATTTCTTGTGTTACATTATACAGTGAGAGAAGGGATCAATCCCAATCTGGCAACACCGGACGCAGCGTAAAGGCAGGGTGAAGCACCTGTAAGGCGGGGCGCCAGGTGACTCCCACTTGTTGTGATGCTGGTTTATCCCTCGGGAGACAGCAGAAGTAGCAACAATGCAGCTCAAAAACAGCGACACGAACCGTTTATCTGTGCGTTTGTAAGGGGAAGAGTTTCATCTGAACGCGAAGTGGCTGTTAATAACAGTGTACAATGAGTGCAAATGATGAGCGACAGCGGCGAGAAGGAGGGAGATAACGGTAAGGGATGCTGTGATTCCGCCGCAGGCCTGGACCACTCCATTCAGCATGTTTACCGTCTCTCTTCCGCTTAAATGTCGTCTAAAGACGGGTTATTATTATTATTATTTTTAATATACTGTTACATGTATAATAGATATGGAGATTAATTTACAATGTACGTTCTTTAGTTTATTATCAAACCAACAGTTTATTCTGCAGTGAATAGCTGCATCTTGTAAGGTGTTAATGGTGTCGGCCATTTTTACCAGGCCTTAAGGTTTACACCTTTATTAGTGTCTCATAATTGTTTCATATTTAGTTTAATAGTAGGTTAAAATATTGGTATAAGGTTGGGAGGATACAGCAAAAATACACAATAATACAAGGCTAATAATGCTAAAAGTTTGGAGGAGATGCTTTTTATAATATTCATATAATCATGTTTTGCAGTGTTGTTTTTTTTTTTTTAAATCTAGTTTTGCAAACCTGCTAGCCCTGCTTGCTAACTTCTTATCCTTTAGCTTTCTTCAGGCACTCAAAAAAGTTGTCATATTGTATATATGCTTATTTATTTAGTTAGTTATTTAGAGTACAATATTACAGGCCACTCAAGAATTAGACTCCAAAATTTAAGGTACTCCGGTTTCTTCCTCCAGTCCATAGACTTGTGTTTTAGGCTGACTGGCATCTCTAAATTGTCCGTATTGAGTGAATGGGTGTGTGAAACAAAATTACATTCATGCACATCAGAGCCTCACAAATATCAAGTTGTTAACCAATTATTTAAATGCTAATGGAGACCAGAACAGTTCTAACACTTGTTGCTTCTAACACCACCGTGAAGTACATTATTGTTAACCATAGCTACACACTAAGTGAAGCGTTTTGTTTTGTCAACGTGGAGTAGGTTTATTTTCGTTCTCTGGTTGTTGACTTGTCCGTCAGGCAGCTACAAATAAAATCACAAATACCCCGGACATGAAAAGTGTTTGCCCCAGGTTTCTGGGCTACTGATTTTTCCGAGAAGGAGGTGAAGGGTAGCGCAAATAAAATATTGTTACAGTTTTCCATTATTCTGTCCACCTCCTGTATGATCTGTCATCACAAAGAACATATTTAAGGTGTTACGGCCATCAATTTACAGCTGTATTCAGACAATCCTATTTATTAAAGAATACTATTTTACTAAAGAAATAAAAAAGATTTTTTCATGTAAGACATCATCTTGTAATATTGATTGTATTAATAGTTAATAACTGTTGTAGTAATAGTAATACTGTCAACTCATCTCTCGTCTTATCGATCAGCATCAAAGTGAATATCTTGATTAAAACATTTCAGTAACCTTTTTTTCCCCCCAAACACAGAATGTGTTGAATCTGAAGCGGAAAGAACACCGAACTGGAGCAGCTACAAACTGCTTGTTGATCCAGTGTTGGATGGTGGAAAGGAAAAGCTGTACCGCTATGATGGACTGCATTTCAGCGCGCCTGTGAGTTTTAAGTGATGTTCCTAGTCGATGGCTTGTTAAGGCTGTTTGTAAGAGTGCAGCTCTTTCTAGAGCTTCCTGACCATCCGGGCTTTGAAAACACTGAAATATTAATATGGCCATTGCAAATAGATGTAAATACAGAGACCATAAACGTCAAGCTGAGCTCAACAATCAAATCCATTCACTACACACCATCATCATCATCAATTTCATTTCCAAATCCATGCCATATACGCTGTTTTTCCAATGGGAATAACCCAGAGGGAAAGCAGGAAATTACCTGAGCATCCCTGAACCATGACATCCCTCAGGTGCTAAACCGCATCGTTATGCTTATGCTTTAATTCATCCATACAGCAGAAGGCCATGGGACGAGGTATTTACATTTACATTTATTCATTTGGCAGGTGGTGGTTGTCATAAATGACTTAGGCAAATCTAATCTAAACACAGGTTGACTGCGATATGAGTGACGCAAGGCTGAGTTTCCACCAACTGTCACAAAGCACTCAGTCAAACCTTTAATCCTATATTCTTAATTGTGTGTGAAGGCTAAGCGCAACTACACTGCTACGTAGTTCACAAGCGTTGCTGTTTTTCCACAGACATAGAGCCGGTGATGACTCTCTGGTGATGAGACTTTAAGAAGCAACTTTACTGGTTTAAATCCAGGCCTAATAATAATAATAACCCTGAAGAATTTTTCCACTGGGTTTGAGAACATATTTTACCACACAACATCAAATTGTTTATTGTCTGTTATAGCAGAGTCTGTTACAGTGTAGCTTTAATTCAGCTCACTGTAGTTGCTGGTGAAATGGTTGTTTCTCTCAAATGACCAGTGATGATTAATTGTTTTAAAACTAATATTCTCTAATTATTTCAGAAATTCATTGTAACCCGTTTTAACGAGGGTAAACTCCTACTTAAATAACATTCGTTTAAATAAAACGAGCTGCTCAACTCGATATTATTCAATACCTAAATTGATTCAATACCTGTTTTTGTTAATATTACTAATACAAGTTTTTTGTTTTTACTTTAGCTCAAAAAAGTTCCACATGTGATGGATGTCACACTTAAAGTCATTGACTTGCAAAATACCTCACTGCCTAGCAAAAGGTCATGTGACCATGTCAGCACATAAACCAATATTCAAAACTAAGCTATTAATTTTTATGCCAAAACTGCAGTTGAATTCTCAAATCAGGATTGGTCGGAAGGTATTGATTAATTGCAAGGCAAATCGCTGTTTATTTTAATGTGCTTGTTTGAATAAGCTATGATTTCTATAGTAACAGCTAATTCACATGGAGGTGTATGGCGGTCTCTACATGTAATAATAAACAAATTAAAAACGTTATATAACAAAGAACAATGTGTGTGATTGTTGACAAGGTGAACTTTTCTGATGATTATTTACCATTTATGGAAGGAGTCTCCAGTGTCAGAATGGCCATTTATATTTAAGTGATAACAGAAATGAACTTGCTTTGCAGATGTTTCACAGTGTTGAATGTAATTTTAAATGGATAAAAAAAATACGATGTGTGGTTTCCTTAAAAAAAAAAACTGTATGGTATGAGATGAATAAGACACTTTGGAGAAACAGAGCATATTAGTGAAGTAAGATTAAATATAGTTGGTGTATATGTGTATATGTAAATTTAAATATGTTAACAATGGAAATCTGGTGTTAGGGTTACGACATGTCTGAAATATTCATTTACAGTAAAAGAATATGACTTCTATGCTAAAATATACTGTTATGTGAAAGACCAACCAAAATTATATAATATCCTTGAAAATTCAACCAGAGTACTTAAATGTAGACCTAAATTTGTGTTCAAATTTTTTCCATTGTATTGTTGATATTTGTACAGAATTTCCCCTAATCATATTTAATACTCATTTTAGTTTTCTTAGTCGCATTTGTTATTCACCTACAGTGAATTTTCCACAGAATCCTGGAATTCACCCGCCAGAAGCCAGAGACCCCAGAATTGCTCGCTTTTGGACCAAGTTTAAAGAGACGAACCTTCCAGTCCCCAAGTTCAAGGTTATAACAGGAAATTTGTACCATTTTCTGGGTCATCACTGGTTTATTACTGGTTTATTAATAATAAATGAGAATGAATGATCAATTCACCAGTACTTCTTTTTTTTAGATTGATGAGAATTACGTCGGCCCACCAAAGGAGGTGACATTCGCCAGGCTGAATGACAACATCAAGGCCGGGTTCTTAACGGACATGTGCCTTAAGTTCGGAGAGATCCAAGAGGTGGAGGTTTTGTTCAATCCCAAGAATAAGAAACATTTAGGGATAGCCAAAGTCATTTTTGAAACTGTCCGAGGGGCCAATGACGCGGTTCAGAAGCTTCACAGTACTTCAGTTATGGGAAACCGTATTCACGTGGAGTTGGACCCAAGGGGTAAGAAAACCGTTCTTACACTCCTCAGTCTCTCAGGTTCAGAAAATTACATTTTCACAATTTTCTTGTCAGCCAAAACACTTTTGGCATCCAACATTTGCTACTTTAGTTTTGCATTGGAGCTCTGAGTGGTGTGTAACAAAGTAAAGGAAACCGTTACCAGCTACCAGGTTACCATCATGCAAATTGTATGCCTCAAACATCACACACACCTTAAAAATGACATGTTGTCGAGTATCTTAAACAGAATTATATATGTGGTTTCTGACAAAAGGACAGCGCGTATCTACACTATATGGCCAAAAGTTTGTGGTCACATGACCATCACACCCATATGTGCTTTTTGAGCATCCCATTCTAGATTTAGTCCCCGTTCGCTGTTATAATAACCTCCACCCTTCTGGGAAGGATTTCCACTAGTTTCTGGAGTGCAGCAGTGGGGAATTGCCCGTTCAGCCGCAAGAGCATTAGTGAGGTCAGGCACTGATGTTGGGTGAAGAGGCCTGGGGTTCAGTCAGCGTTCCAGTTCATCCCAAATGTCTTCATGGAGCTCACTTTGTGCACTGGGGCATTGTTATGCTGGAACAGGTTTGGGCCTCTTAGTTCCAGTGAAGAGAAACTGTAATGTTACAGCATACAAAGACATTCTATACAATTGTGTGCTTCCAACTTTGTGGCAACAGTTTGGGGAAGAACCACATACAGGTGTGATGGTTACCTGTTTACAAACCTTTGGTCATATAGTGTATGTACAGCAGCTAAAATAATGAAAATAAGCATCAGACTCAGGTAGGAAATGTGGCCCAGAATTTGAATGTGAAGTACTTTAGAGGTGATACAGATGATAGTATAGTTCATTGATTTCATTTTTAGCTATGCAGCCTGAGATGGTGTTATAATAATATAATTCTACCACAATCTCTACTTCCAGGAGAGAAGAGGATGCAATATTTCCAGCTGCTTGTCAGTGGGCTATATACACCCTTTACTCTTCCTTTAGGGGAAGAGGTCTGGGGACCACAGTCACCGACCTACAGCTCTGACTCCCACAGTGTGAGTTTGACGTGCATGGTTATCTAGTAGTGACGAGTTCTGTTATGAGTTCTGCCAAAAATGGCTAGAATGTAAATGCAAAACATATGAAGCGTGGCTATGTGTCTTAATTTAATGATTAAGCAGACAGAATTAAGGGACATATCTTATAATCCAGAGGGTCTCATGTGTTAGCCCTCACCCTCCCCGCTTGTTAGCTGCTGCTTGTTAGGGGAAATAGCTACTGGTTGGGAATTGGCAAAGACCAAAATACCCCCCCCCCCCCCCCCAATCCTGATTAGGAATGAATTTCTGCACCTAAGAAATTAAGCATCTTTAGTTTCACTGCTGAATCTTCACTCTCATTAACTGTAACCTTTGCTTCTCATTTGCATATCATTAAACTATCCACGACTTTAATACGTCACTTGACCCCACCCACTTTGTAAGATTTCACTGAAAAGGAATTTTGCATCACCGGCATTTTGAATGCAAGTTTGAGTTCATGCTGTCTGTCAACTAATTAATCAACTTCAATCTTTTGCTTTATTCTATACAGGAGTATGACCCGGTAAAGCGCCTATCTCACGGGTTGCTGTCTTCATCTTTTGCTCTCCTTGGCTCCACCCCATTTGATTGCTCCACCCCTATGTCCATGGACACAGCCTATTCCAGCATGCATCAGGACACTCCATGTAGTTTCTGGCAGGATACTCCACACGGCTCGCCTATGTCTCATAGTAACCCAGGAACCCCACCGCACTGCGAGGGTCTTACAAACACAACAGATGCACACACTGACACACACGCTTCAAAAAACATCCCGCATTCGACTCCATTCATCACCTCTGAATCCCAGCACACCTATCACAATCCTCACCTGGTCCAACTAACGCCAGCAACGCCAAATACGAGGCAGGGGTCTTTAATTAGCATTACTCAAAAGTCCTGGACCTCTAAAGGGCACATGGTATCAGGAGGCCAGTCCCACAAAGTCGGGAGGGCTCCTCGAGGTGGGCACATGGATCGTGCCTGGGGCACTAAATACCAAAATGCATATAACCGTAGGCCGGAGCATCGCTACGTGCACAGACCTGGATTCAACAGATCACACTATCGCTCGGGATGCACAACCAATCTAGTGCCTTTAGTTACATTTCAGGAACCTTCAGCTGCTCAGACACAGCTAGATAAGTCTCTGGCACCTCTTATCCACTGCAGTAGTAGCACAAATAAACCTACAGGACAAACAGCCATGGAAGCACCTATAGGAAATATGGACAAGGAACCAAGTCAGCCAGTATCCCAGAGGGGTAACTTGCGTCAAATACAAACATTGTGCTCACAGTCATTGGGGAAAACTTTGGATGTTCCTCAAAAAACACCTCATAACATCTTTAACTCTCCTCCTCACCTGCCTGAGGTACAACAGCAGGACACAGCTGTGATAAAAACCCCAGAACGGTGTGTCTCCCCTGAGCCAGAGAGAAGTCCCTCAACGGAGTCACTTCATCCAGAACCAGTGCCAAGCAGCCTGGATTCTCGTATCAAGATGCTCCTGGGCACTCAGAGTCCAGATTCAGAAGAGAATGTGGAGAACTCAGAAGATTGGGCTTCCCCAGCCATTCCTCAACTGTCCTCCAAATCTGGTCCCTCTTCTCCTCAATCCCCTGATGCCACACGTACCCTGAATTTCCCTGCATCTCCCAGTCACTGTAGTTCCACACAGCAAACTTCATTTACGTTGGGTTTTGAAGATGTGAGTCCTTTTCCACTGCCAGACTCAGCAGAGGAAGGAGAGGAACCTCAACCAAGTAACAAGCATCTGTCCAAAATACCCGTTATTTCAACCTTCTGTTCAACGACATGCCCAGCTCAGCAACCTTCTCCGGTAAAAACTCCTTCATGGTTTTATCCCATATGTGCTTATCCCGTATGAGTTTTACTAAAAAAAGGAACTGGGGCTTTCACGGCAAAAGCACGGTAAATTACTGCTGTTTTGGTGTTATTAGGCAGAAAAGGTCATTACGTATAAAAAGTCATCATTATAATGCGCAATGATACAAAACAGTTTTCGTTACTTTTTCATCCTGCTCCATGGTTGGCTTGAAGTTCTTACTCTCAAGAAGCCAACTGGACGTTTGAGAAGTAACTCAACCATGAGATTTTTTGTCCCACCTGTATTTGTTACTTGTTGCTGAATATTTGTCTCAATTAAAAAGAAAAATACAGAAGAAGATTACCAAAACTTATTATTAAAGGTTTAATATGAAAATTCCATGGTGTTATCCTGATCCCTTATTCTCCAGGAGTCTCCAAGTGTGTCTTGGCATATCTTGATAAAGTGTTTACAAGTGAATGTTTTTATATCTCTTACAGAATAAGCTGTCCCTAAGAGAAGCAGAAACTTCAGAGGAGCCCACTGGACCTGGGACCTGCTCTTCACCTGTTCCTCTTGTATTCCCAGTGCCTCCTCCTCCTGTTCTCCTGCCTCCACCTCCACCTCGCTTTCCTACACTACCACCCCCAGTTTTGCCTCCTATGTGTGGACCCTCCCCTCCCTTACTGCCCCCTGTACCAGTTCGAATCACTTCTCCTCCTCCTAACTTCTCTGGATCTCCAGCACCTTTCTGCCTGCCACCGAAGCTCCCCATGGGACAAGTGAACAGGCCCCCAAGGTGGCCTAACCCCCCTGCACCTCCTCCTTCTGCACCTCTTCCTATTCCGACCAGAATAACCCAGGGGAAATCCCACACTGTTTTCCCCCCTCCTTTTGCCATCCTTCCTCCCCCGACACCCTTTCCAGGTGTGGATGGAGTCAGACAGGCACCATGTCCGACTTTTAATTCAGCTGCTTTCCCTGGCTACAGAGCACCGTGGCCACCCGCACTCCTTCCTGTGTTTGACCCCTCGGTGCCGCCTCCGGGCTACTTACCTGTGAGTGAGTCACTCCACAAGGCCACAGTGGATGGAGTAATGGCTGCTGTAGCTGCAGAACTCAGGGCCATAGTGAAAAAAGACATTCTTCGCAGGATGGTTGAAGGCGTTGCCTTTGCAGCATTTGATCAATGGTGGGATGAGAGGGAACACTCAGCTAAGGTAAAATATGTATATTACCACAACACTGTCGAATTCTTGATTCTGAATGGTCAGAAGGTGATGATTAATTTTTTGTGGTTTGTAGTTATACATTCTCCCCTCTAGTAATTATGTGCCTTTCCTATTAGTTTCTTCAACGTGTGAAATATACAGTATGTTTTAAATCAGTGATATTTGTCTTAAAAGTGAGGATATATTTTCATCTCTCTGTTGTATGCCTACAGATATCAATGGTTCCTTTGAAATCTGGAGAGAGTAAAGAGAAAGGGCCTTTGAAGCTCAAAGTTTTGGAGCCATGCCAGACTGTGGAGAGTACGGGGTCAGAGGGCACAAAATTAGGCACAGGACTGGGTTTGGGCCTTCGCTCTGCCCTCAAACTGCCTTCATTTAAGGTACCACCAATCATAAACACTTCTGTTTAATCTCATAATACACTAGCACACACGACTAAAGAGGCACCCTTTATATATATATATATAATGTGTATATATATATATATATATATATATATATATATATATATATATATATATATATCCAAACATAGTGCACTATTTTGACCACCTAATTTATATAGTTGTATGCAGTTAGGACACAGACTAAATATACAGTAAGTGCAATAATCTGAGAAGCAAATGGGAAAAATGGATGAGAAAAAAAGTGCCACAAAATACATTTTTACGTCAATAGTTTTTTTGCTGCAGTTTGCTGCTGGTGGCTCAAGTTCATATAATCAAAAAGAAGGGTTAATCCACTTAAGTTTGTGCTGAAAAGAAATATGCCATGGAGTGATTTTGGGTGTTAACCATGGGGGAAAAGTGAAAGTTTAGCAAAAACCATCTAAAATCTCAGGATTCTGCTGCCATCAGCTTATTAGCTGTGCTTTTTGTGGTGGTGGTGGTGGTGGTGGTGGTGGTAGTGTGTGTGGCTGTACTGTGTTTTGGGCTGCTGCATATCTATTTAAGATTGTCTCTGGTATCATTATTGCTTTTATTATTATATTTAGGTGAAACGGAAGGATCCATCTTGGGAGGACCCTGTGGAGGCTAAAAAGCCATGTCCCTCCTCTTCGCCTGGTCACACACTCTCAGAGGAAGCAGGTCAGCACTCTCAGTACAGTATTGTGTGCAATAATACAGTAACGTAGGAAAACAATTACATTATTAACAATTAAATTATTAATAATAATGATTTATAATTTGATTAAATCCTGTTCAAAAGTTAATTTTAAAAATATCATCTCTCATCAGCATTGTTAGAAATGTACAAATCCTGACTTCCTTAATTCCATCACAAACGTGCTGAGTTTTATCTTGTCATCTTCTGATGAGTGTGAATTGTTGCCATGTTCAGAAGCAGGGAGGGAGACACACATGCAGGATGAAGAAGTGGACGAGCCCCAAAAGGAACAGGGAGTCCCTGTGGTGAAACGGCGTCATGCCAGACCTCTGGAGCTGGACAGTGATGATGAGGAGGAACAGGAGGAGGAGGAGGAGGAGGAGGAGATCTCTGGGAATATGGAGGAGTTGGTTTCCGAACAAGAGGAGAGAGATCAAGCAAAGATTTCAAATACTGATCAGGTATAACACACCTAGCTGAGGTAAGAGTTTTTATTTCGTCAGATAACAGCACTCATACAAATTGTATTTTTTGTCCTGGTAGGAAGATGATGACGAGGGAGAACAAGAAGGTGACAGAAAGGAGGGGAGGTTTTCAGCTGTGAAGGGAGAAGGGAGGCTTTCAGCTGTGAGAGAGGATGAAACTCACTCAGACAAAGGTAAGAAAAATAGCTATTGCACAAACATATGTAAGAATTGTCGGCTGTGTAGAATGTCGTAGTAAATGTAGTAGTAGTTAACATGTAGTAATTAATAATTAACTAGCTAGCATTAACACAACTCTGTCTGACAGGAGAGCAACTTTAAATAAATAAAAGTTATTAGTATGTTGCATGTTAAGTTCATGAAGTTATATGTGAAGTAAATTTGGTTTTATTGTTCCTCAGAGGTAATTAGCATAGCGTCATCAGAATCCTCCTCCATCGTGGATTACGAATCCACATTCTCCTCAAGATCTGACTTGAGCTCCTCTGATGAGAGTCGTTACTCCTCGGAGTGTGAGGAGTATGAGGAAGACGATGAGGATGTGGGAGAAAGTCCATCATCTGAAGCTCCTGAAGAGGAGAGAGCAGTGGAGGAGATTTGGATCTCGTCAGATGAAGATGTTGAAGAATATGTATCTCGCACACCCGCTTGTTCTTCTGTGAACTCCTGGGAGGACGAGCTCGACCCACCTCTGACTCCGTCTGCTCCACTGTCTAATGATGGCGACCCAGACGATACACTGCTAGGTGAGAAAATCAAATTCACCACTCACCGATGGCAAAAACATCTAATTAAACACAGTGTTCTCTGTTCACCAGATGTTGTCAACCAGCCAAGACTTGTTTGGTGTCTGAAGGGTTTTTTAATTTATTTTATTATTTATATATATATATTTTTTAGATTTGTACTAGAGTTATAAGGCTAATGTAACACTTCCAAAATTTTGGAAGTATATTGTACCCAAAATCTTCTTTATAAATATCTGCCTCAGGAGAAATCCAAAGGTTAAGGACATTTTAGGAAAGAACTAAACATGAACTAAGCTGAATGCTGTAACAATCTACAGGTGGCCATCTTGGACAACTGGAATTGCTGGAATTTGTTTTAGCACATTTAGGTATCATTCAGTGCAAGAGGGCAAGCATGCCTGACCTAGTACTACACTAAAAATTGGCTACTTGGTGGTGGCATTTACATTATAAAACATTTAAAGGCATAATAATAACAGAAAGTAGAAGTTAAGTGGATGAACTTATGGATGAAACTTACTGTAAAATGTGAACCACCACAGAAGAGAGTCTTCAGGACAGAGGAGTTTATGCTTTGTTTTCTCAGAAACAAGCATTTTTTTATTAACTTCAAAAGAAAGTGACACATGAATGACATGTTTCTAGCTGCTATAATGTAAATGATAACAGGAGCTATATTGTATTGCAGATGTTCCACACCATTAAACATAACTATAAACAGATTAAAAGTAAGACATGATGTTATTTAATAAATAAAATATTGTTAGTATTGGCAAATTGGTGTTACAAGAGGAATAAAACACTTGCAGTTACAGGAAAATAGTCATCTTTGGGGCAGTTTCAGGAACTTGCGCTGGGCTGTATCACCTAGCCTGCCGTTGATTATTTTCCTTTAAACACATGCCCCAAATGTTGTATTCCTTACTGAAAAAAAACTACATCTATAGCATGTTACCATTGCGCTGAACATAATGATCACATTACGATTCTGTAGCAAATTGATTAAATAAACAAATTGAGAACGGACATTGTGTTTAACGACTACGTATGACTGAGGAATGTTATGATTAATCAATAATAATTGGGCTTACTCTGTTATTAGCCATACACAAACACCCAGTAGGTGTTACACTGTGTGTGAAGAGTCACAGCAGGTCTCAGGTCAGATATGCAGTGTGTGATTTATTTATAACATTTATTTATATCCTTTGCAGGCACTGATCCACGGGAAGAGCTGCGAGTACAAGTGTTTCTGCACAGCTATGGCTGCCAGGATCCAGTCACACAGCACTTATCTAACAAACTGGAGCTGTCTGACCCTGCTCTGCTTTCTTCAGCCCACGAGCCGGAGCTGCAGCGTCCGCCATCGCCAGCTTATAGAGAGCTCTCCTCCGGTAAGATACACATGATTAACACTATGATAACACCATGAACCAACATGAAACTTGTTCCTGTAACTAACGTACACCAACATTTTAATCGTATTTATGATTATATTATATTTATAATGTGTTGTTTTTAAACATGTGACTTCATATTGTTAATAATTGAGATGATACTAAGATATACTGATATTTCAAAATAAATTTGGCCATCAAGTTACATTACAATCTCAAGCTGTGAAATATTTCACCATAGTTAATGCATTTCTTTTTAATATTCTCAGATGAGGGGTTGGAGACAGACCTGGAGGATCCGGGCTACACAAATGAATTACTGGAGGATTCTGGGAACCTCAGACCCCCCACACCAACAGGGTCGCTGTCAGAAAGCGAGCCCGAGCTCGAGCTCAGGCACGGGTTAGCGCCCCCTGCTGCTGACGAGGTGGAACGGCCCTGTACTCCCGGAGGAGGTTTCGAAACAGAGACTGAAACTCTCGTTTTATCCCCAGCTCCTACTACTCCTCTCCCTCTTCCACCTTCTCCAACAGGCTTCCATCTTTTCCCATCTCCTCCACTGTACTTGTCTCCACCTCCTCTCCCATCCTCTTATCCTGCCTATGAGGAAACTCCTAAAACTCCAGGCAGGAATAACAGAGAGGAGCAGAGACATCATACAGCAGCAATTACGCAGGACGCAGTACTCAGGATGGCAATGCACAGCCCGTTCTCTCCTACCTTTCTGTCAGTATCACCTCACACAGGAAGCGGGGTTCCCAGAACTCCAGGACGAGACACGGATCCATCCTCACCTCTTTCTGAGGACAGCGAGGCCAATTTTCAGCAGAGGGAGCATTGGCAAGGTTGGCGTCCACGCTATTCGCACCAAATTCACGTCCACAGCACCAGCTCCTCTCCTTACTCCTCTGATTCCTCAAGTTCACAGACAAGAGATTTGAGTTTCTCTACAAATCAGCTGGCAGGTTTTGATGTTGCACATCTCAGAAAGAGGAGAGAACGGATGCAGCGTAAAAGGAGAATGATCCTCTCACAGAGAAACAGACGAAACACGGATGATTTTCAACACATGCCCGTGAGAAGTTCATTCACTAAATCATCATGTGATGCAGCTCCAGATTTGAGCATGGAATTGGCAGCTCAGGCCAAAAAGCCACTGCAGGGACTCGAGAACCGATTAGAAAACAGGCTTCACCAGGGGCCACTGGAGAGCCAGAGACTCTTCAAACCATTGTACCCATGGAGAAAGAGAAAGTCATGGCCTCACACTTCTTTGTTTGCCCCTCGGTCCAGACGGAGAGAAAGGCTGCTGATCGATGCTGTCTGGACTAAAGGAGTGAACATGGAGGAGATCGGCCACCTGAAGGCCACGTATGAGAGGATGCTGCTGCAAAACAACACCTTCGACTGGCTCAGAAGCACACACTGGGTTCCTCATCCTCATATCCTTACCTAGACCTATGTGTCTTTTGCCTCTGTTCACAAGGTTTGTGAGAATGTGACTGTCAAAATGAATTTTACTTGTTAAATACTATTTGAGTTTCATAATACTTTTGAATGCAAAGGCCAATAATTATCCACATTTCAGTATTTAAGATCCTATTAATTATTAACTTAAATTAGGGCAGCTGATTTTCCCTTTTTTTTTTTTTTAAACTATCATTTTTAGAATTATGTACAGCATGAACTGTTATGGGACGGGTCAGTGTGGCCCCGACTGCAGAGTGAAAACGACTGCTTGCTTATAAATAAATGGGCAAGCAGGGTTTATATATAGGGAAGATGAAGATTTAGGGAAGGGTTTGGGTGTGTTTTGTGCACGTTGAAAAACAGCCCTGAGCGAGGCTTGACCCGGAAATCTCCATGCACGGAAACAATTCAAAGTGAGGAAAAAGGTGGGGAAAAAACAAAGGAGACACCAAGAGATACTGTTAGTTCTCTCTTCTTTTCGTCTGTGTCTTGTATCTTTTTTTTCCTGGCCATGCCTTAAATCTCTCTTGTGCCTTGTTTCCTCCACTTTCTTCCTGTCTTTCTTTTCAGCTTCTGTTCTAATTCTTTCTTATTCTTATCTTCCTTGTCTTTTTCCTTCCCCTCCTACATCAGGCAAATCTTATGAAAGCGTGGCCTTAAGTATCTTGCCTGGCAGGTGCAGGCAATCCAGGTTAATCAAGCCAGAGAATTCTGGGCAACTGAGTTCTCCTGCACTGCTACTCTCACTGTGCGCAGCTGCTGCTCTCTGCTGGCTGCCGGTGGTGTAGCGCAGCCTCTTACATGAACAAATATTACATACGACTGTTTATTTTCAGTAGAAGTTATAAGAAATTTGTGTTATTTATTTTCTGTATCAGAATCTCAGTGGTATTTTATTGGGAATAAATACCTGTAGCCACTATGTTATACTCTGTGTAGTGGGAATATATCGTGAATAGTAGGAAGGCGTTTGGGAGTTGGACAGCACAGATATTAACATGGATCCTGCACATGGACAAAGAAATTTTTAGAATCTGAAATGTTAAGTTATTGTTTAAATTAAATTATGCTCAGGACCAGTTGGAGCAAAGTAGGAATAGAACCTGGGCAAAGGCTTCAGTCTGTAGCAGGGCATGGCACACACACACACACACACACACACACACACACACACACACACACACACACACTCGTTGATTTTGAGTAGCTTTAATTTATAAAGTGGTTTCTGAAGGATACAATTTCGTTATCACCTCTTTGTGATTTTCTAGGCTTTAAAAGCCTATGTATAAAATTAAAGGCTTGTTAATATTCAAATGCGTTTTCCTTTAGTGACTGAAATCCAAAAGCAGTGTTTGTAAGCAATTTGACAGCCGTAATGTGTGTTCCTTGACTTCACCTCACCGAGCAGCGTTCCTCTGGAATGGCCACCAAAATTGCCAGGTGGCGTTCGCTATCACATGACTGGGTCTGCACGCACAGAGGGGTTTTACATCATCAGCAAGGGGGACAAACTGCGCTACCTCCGACACACACACACTGCCTCGGGAGAACTGGCTGCAGACACTCAGGTGGGAGTCGTGAGTGAAGGCAATTTGTGAAATTACTGAAGGTATCCAAAGTTTCTCTTCGCACTCACAAAAGAAACATATAGATGGACAGATGGAGAAAAAAACCCTTTAATAATACCAGCAAAACGTAATCATTTTACACAAGCTACTGTAATGTATGTAAATAAAATAGAAATTAATCAAACCTATACCATACATCTTTAGAGCAAATATTACATTTTCAAAACTGCGATTTTGATTAATTTGATGAGTTTTATATCCATGTAGTATAAGAACGCTCCAGCTCAGCTTCCCTCGTCATCCCGTTCTGGATCGGATTTCCGAGCTGAACAACGGCGCCTGCTCTCCTCCTTCAGCTGTGACAGCGACCTGCTCAAGTTTAACCAACTGAAGGTGCAAAAACTTCTACAAATCTTATCATGAATATAACAATCACTTATTTTTTACACAATACACTGAACTGGTTTCCATCCAGGGTGTATTCCCACCTCGCTGTTCCCAGGATAGGCTGATACATATACATGGCTAGTTTATTTATTATTATTATTATTATTATTATTATTTTCAAGTGTACATTTGCTGTGTGGTTGAATTCAGTTCCGTAAGAAGAGGCTGCGCTTCAGCAGGAGTCGCATCCATGACTGGGGATTGTTTGCAGAGGAGCCGATAGCTGCTGATGAGATGGTGATCGAATACGTAGGCCAGAGCATACGGCAGGTGAGATGAATAAAACTGTATACGAGCTCACGTGTCAAACTTTATTCCTGTCTGCCACCAACGTGGATTCTCTAATCTATCAGGTATTTAATGACCCGACGTGAAAAACGTTTTCCCTTACTAAAAATATCTAGGATTTCCTAGATCTCCTTTATATCCCCTTTCAAGAACAGTTCTTTTTTGGAATTTATATGCACGTAGGCCACTTGCTTTTGTGCCTCTTGGAACATGTAATGGCTAATAAATCAATTTTACAGACCTGGTAAAGTCCTAGCTAGTTCTCAAGCTACATGCAAGACATCTTGCTAAAATAGTCTGGAAAAAAACTGCTGGATGAGATTTCAAAAAACAAAGGTTCTCCAGCAAACCAAATAAATGTAGTAAAATAAATGTATTAAATATAGCAAATGTAATCTTTAAAGTACTTCTCTTTGCACTAACAAATGGGGAGCACTTTGGAAGTATTCTTTTGCCTTAAGCAAATTTTTTTTTATTTTATCTCCAATGATGCATATATAGAAGTACTTTATTTTTCCAAACATTCCATTTAAAGCAAAACTAGTTTACTCACCGTAATCCTATTCCCATAACACCTTTCCTCCTTTGTGATAACATTTCTATTCAAGTCTTGTATGAAAGAAAGTGGCCTTGTTTTGGAGCTGCTGTCGTTTTGAACGCTGTCTTCAGGTGATAGCAGACATGCGTGAGAGACGCTACGAGCAGGAAGGCATCGGCAGCAGCTACCTGTTCCGGGTCGACCAGGACACCATCATCGACGCTACCAAGTGCGGCAACCTGGCCAGGTTCATCAACCACAGCTGTAACGTGAGTAGTGATTAGTACTTTGTAGTACTTTGTGCTTTGGTTAAGAATGAATGTGGAATCAAAGGTTAGCTATTCAGTTGATCTAACAACCACAAATATAAACCGTGTTTAAAAAAAATAATCATTTTAATTTTACAGTAAAGTTAGTTTACTGTCAGTAAATTTCATTTAGGGATTCCGTTTTATTATGCAACAGAGATGTTTTAAATTTTCAAAATGACAGCATATAGAGATTTTGCTTTTTATTTTTTAAACGTTTTTACTCAGTAACTAAGAAAAAAAATAGATGATGATTGAGCTCAAGAATATTATTGTTGCTGCATTAGTTTTGACTTAACAGTCCATCATAGTGGACAATTAGAAGTAATTCCCAGTTTGGGTTTTAATCTGGTATTAATGTTTTAATCAGAGGTTAAAATTTCAATCAAAGCTGAAGGTTTTTAAAATGTGGTGCAATACAACTTGAATGAAAATAAAACCTAGAACAAAGCTCTCTATTCCACTCTCGATGCTGATGAGTGTTGGCTCGTAAAGGCTCTGACAGTTTGTCTAAATTATAATTGTTGTTGTTTTTTTTTACCATCTTTTTATTTTCTCCTGTGTTTACCTTCAGCCAAACTGCTATGCTAAAGTCATCACTGTAGAAGCCAAAAAGAAAATAGTCATCTATTCTCGGCAGCCGATCAGCGTCAACGAAGAGATCACGTATGATTATAAATTCCCCATCGAGGACGAGAAGATCCCCTGCCTGTGTGGAGCCGAGAACTGCAGAAGAACCCTCAACTAGACAGCGACTGATTGTGCCGTGCAACATGATGTCATTGTTTTATTAGCACTTGACTTCCTCCAGCAGGGTGCACTAACCCTCCATTACTCACAAAGACATTGCGATGCTATTTTAATCACCACAAGTGATGTAAGTATATGCACAGTCCATCAGCTACAGTACATGAGGGACTTGATGTGTAATGATGTGGTTACTTCTTCTAAGTAGATAAATTTAATAATTAATGACACAGTGTGAGTCACATCTTCAGAGATACACATCCTAACAAAGAGACGGTTATCATGTAATTAGAAAACTTAACCAAACGTCTATCTCAGGATTTAAAACCAGAGGTCGTGTGTACACAATTTATTGTACAGCGCTGTACAGTTGGTTTTCTTTAACATACATAAAACATTTGACTTCAGAACATCACACATCAGTCTGTGTGGTATTACACATCAGCATGCAGGACAAATCTTCTTCTTCTTCTTTCGGCTTTTCCCTTCAGGGGTCGCCACAGCGAATCATCACTCTAGCATGCAGGACAAATAAAGTATATTTTCTTGCAGGAAGTGAGTTCATGTCATTTCCTTATTATTATTATTTTTTAATTCAGATGTTTTACATATAAAATTTTTTTTTTAAAAAAAGAAACGTCACTCCATTCATTCATCTCAAACAGTCACTTTATCCAAGGCACCAGACGCACACTCACTCACACCCAGGGGAAATTCAGAGCTTCCATTCCACCTAGTGGCATGTTTACAGGAGGTGAGAGGAACCCGGAGAACCCGAAGGAAACCTACATGGACACGAGGAGAACATGTGAAACTCCACACAGAGAGTAACCCGCTCAGTAACAAGCTCAGGATGAAACCTGGGATCCTGGAGCTGTGAGGAGGCAGCTAGTACCGCTGGAGATTTATGTGGGTTAAAAATTCTGGAGATAAAATGGATAGCAATAACCGTTGTTTGTTGCTTTAAAAACTACAACAATTATTTGTGATGAAAATAATGAGAAAAGTGCATCTATTGGAGAATGCGGGCATCGATCCCGCTACCTCTCGCATGCTAAGCGAGCGCTCTACCATTTGAGCTAATTCCCCGGATGAGCGATAAACGTTCTATCTTACCTACTAACCTAGTTGGGGTTGTTACTCTATTAATACGTCTATTATATTGAACTGAGTTTACACTAGTTTCACAGCTCGCTTAGTTTGTCAGCCTAAGTGTATATTATCTTACAAACTCATATACAGTATACTAGCTTGCAGATATACCTGTACTAGCCTACTAACTCACCTAGTGTACTACTGTAAAAAAAAAAAAAAAAGCCTAATAATCTGCTGATTCTAGCCTAAGGCTGTATTATTCCACTAATGTACATAATGTCTTAGTTTAGGAGTAAATGAGCCTGCTTATTCACCTAGTACATTAATGACTCGGAACAACTTAGTGCTTAGCCTAACGTATAGTAAAGTATCCCTTATTCATAGTATATTAGCCTAAGGGTGTATTAGTCTACTCACTGGCTTTGGAATTTTTTTTGTTAGAGAGAGTGAAAAACATTCGCTTGGAGAATGCGGGCATCGATCCCGCTACCTCTCGCATGCTAAGCGAGCGCTCTACCATTTGAGCTAATTCCCCGGATGCACACTGGATGGTACAACACACGTGTAGAAGCTTACAATAATATATAATAAGCGGTGAACCGGACAAACAAAAAACACATACTTATCAAAAGCGTTATGGTTTTGAAATATAAAGATTAGAAAGAAGCCTCATCAAACCAACTTTGAGTCATAGAATGCCTTCTTCTTCTTCTTTCGGCTTTTCCCTTCAGGCGTCGCCACAGCGAATCATCACTCTCCACCTATCCCTATCTTATGCATCCTCAACACTTGCACCCACTAGCTTCATATCCTCATTTATTACCTCCATATACCTCCTCTTTGGCCTTCCTCTTCGCCTCCTGCCTGGCAGCTCCATGTCCAACATTCTCCTACCAATATACTCACTCTCCCTCCTCTGAACATGTCCAAACCATCTTAATCTGGCCTCCCTGACTTTGTCCCCTAAACGTACAACATGAGCTGTCCCTCTGATGTACTCGTTCCTAATCCTGTCCAACCTCGTCACTCCCAAGGAGAACCTCAACATCTTCAGCTCTGCTACCTCTAGCTCTGACTCCTGTCTCTTCCTCAGTGCCACTGTCTCTAAACCATACAGCATGGCCGCTCTCACCACTGTCTCGTACACCTTCCACTTGATTCTCGCTGATATTCTTCTATCACACAGAACTCCCGACACCTTTCTCCACCCATTCCGACCTGCCTGCACTCGCTTCTTTACCTCTTTCCCACACTCTCCATTACTCTGGACTGTTGACCCCAAGTACTTAAACTCCTGTACCTTCTTCACATATTCACCCTGTAATCTTACTGTTCAACTTCCCTCTTTCATTCACACACCTGTACTCAGTCTGACTACGACTGACTTTCATTCCTCTTCTCTCATAGAATGCCTGAAGATGCAAAAAATAAGCTGTGTGTGTGTGTGTGCCAACTGGCAGTTGATATGGACATTGACAAGGCAACACTGGAGCTTTTTTGCTGGAAATAAAATGTAAAGGAGCTTTTTGTGATAGAGATTCCTCTTAGACGTAACACTCATCACCTTAGCTAATTGTTTGCTTGTTGATAACTGAAAAGGGATTCAGCAGGATAACTGTTTCGTTGTTTAGATGAAAACGATAAGGGAAAAATTTTGCTTGGAGAATGCGGGCATCGATCCCGCTACCTCTCGCATGCTAAGCGAGCGCTCTACCATTTGAGCTAATTCCCCAGATGCACAGACAGTGCCAGTACAAGACTCACTAGTCTACAATGTGACAGTGTGACGATCTAGTTAAAAATATTGTTACTGAATCGGCTATTTAGATGGCACAAACAGTTCGAGATATTTACAGAAACATTACTAGAAACAAGTAGTAACATTAGCCAAAATATGAGTATAAATTTTCTTCAATTATTGAAACAAAACCTGCCTAATTCATCCTGATGCTCAACTTCTGCTTGGAACCTCTGTACTCTAGTGACTCAAAAACACACCCTTCCTTCAGTGGATAGTCTTCCCTGAATATTCTTGATTTTTACCTGAGAGCTTCTGCTGTAATCATAAAGACTGTCTTGTTGGTCATCCCAGGACTCCTTTTCACAATCACAATAACACTA
>CM040982.1:25293316-25336099 GCA_022985145.1 Pangasius djambal | reverse complement strand
AACAAAACCTGCCTAATTCATCCTGATGCTCAACTTCTGCTTGGAACCTCTGTACTCTAGTGACTCAAAAACACACCCTTCCTTCAGTGGATAGTCTTCCCTGAATATTCTTGATTTTTACCTGAGAGCTTCTGCTGTAATCATAAAGACTGTCTTGTTGGTCATCCCAGGACTCCTTTTCACAATCACAATAACACTACTGCTTGTTTTTACTCTTCTACACCTGTATACTCTAATGATTTATAATCCCACTATCTGGTGTCACCCAGAAGAGGACTCTGGGTCATCTCAAGGTTTCTTCCTCATGTTATCTCAAGGACTTTTTCATTGCCAAGGTCATCTCTGGCTTGGTCATTAAGGAGCTAAATCTACATAAGGTTTTCTTCAAAGCTGCTTTGTGGCAGTGATTATTGCTAAAAGTGCTATACAAATAAAATTGAGAGTTGAATTGAAAAATGTCGAATGTATAGAAGGTCAGATGAACAAATTAATGAATATTTCATGTTTTATTGCTCTGCTACATTTTTTCACATAACTCCATTACTGAAGGTCAGGAAGTATGATTATTCAAGGTGAACATAAATTTATTTTTACTGTTTTCTTTTTTATTACGTGCTTTTTAAAAAAGCAGTTAGGTATCTTGACTGCTGGAAGCTCGAATAAACAGATGGAGACACAAGGAGTTACAATCCCCAGAGTCAAATAACACATGCACCGCTAATAAGACACAAATGAATACCTAATTTGGTTTCTCACACTTATGTTATCACTGGCAATGTTCAAGAACAGCTGTTTGGTAAAAGAGACAGATTCATGGATAATCTAAAAAAGCATAGCCTCAGTGATACTACAAAACATTTACAGAATACAGCACTATCCTTAAAAAAATCACAGCTTTCAAATATAAAAAGATGAGTGGATATGTTGCTAAATAAAGCCTGTTTCAGATTTTTTCTGATGTCCCATTGGGCATGATGACAGTGAGGTTCCCCCTGGCTTGCTGGTCTGCCTCGATGGCCTCAAACAGAGACTTGAAGTTCCCCGCACCAAAGCCCTGGAACATTAAAGTGGACATTGTGGGACATTACATTATAGCATTTCTCTCTCTCTCTCTCTCTCTCTCTCTCTCTCTCTCTCTCTCTCTCTCTCTCTCTCACACACACACACACACACACCAGCATTTCATTCTCTCTCTTGAATTTAACAAGCCAAAAATGCAGCTGTCATTTAACAGAGAAACCTCAAAGCATAAACTCATCTGTCCTGAAGACATTCCCCTGTTTGAACGATTAAAGTTACAGCTATACCTCTGACTCTTAAACAGTGTGGACACTGGAGACTCCTTCCATAAATGCTAAATAAACCTCCCTTCACAGAAAACTTCACTATGTAAGTTGTTGTCGTCTGTGTAAGCTGTTACGATAGAAACGAAATGCATTAGAAACAATGCATTAATATAAACCTGTGATCTACCTTGCAACCAGAGCTACCGTCAGCTGTTGTTATAGAAAATTAATCAACATCCTGTGGTATAAATACAAATAATTTTGGTAGATTGGTAATATGTCCACAAACAGTTTTAGTGAACATTCAACAGTATATATAATATATGTTTAATTAGGTATATCTTTGTCAGTTCAGATTGGACAGACCTGGTGGTTGTTCCTCTGAATAACCTCCAGGAACACAGTGGGTCGATCCTGGACTGGTTTGGTGAAGATCTGGAGGAGGTAACCTTTATCATCGTAGTCCACCAAAATTTGCAGCTCCTAGATGAACAACAACATGTAGTCATTTTGTTGCACTGTGAATGTGTTCACTGGTGCCAAGACCAAATAATTCTTCATTCATTTCCTGTTTTGTCAGAGGAAAAAAAAGAGGAGAATGAGAGGAGAAACAGACCTCTAGGATGCTCAAGTCCTCATTGATTGTGACCTTTGAGTCTTTTAGTTTCTCACGGAGCTGCTGGTAGTAGGTATTTGGCACAGTCATGAACTCCATGCCACGGTCCTTTAGATTACGGATCTGTACACATGCACACACACACACACACACAAGCTCATAAACATGGAAGGAGTATGTACATGTATATATGCATATACAGTTAGATGACAATTTAAAGCAAAGAATCTAAAAGTAAGTGTGTTAATAAGGTGTTTGGTCACCACAAGCCACCAGAACAGCTTCTGTGCTCCTTGACATAGATTCTATACGTCTCTGGAAGTGCCCTGGAGCGCTGAAGATATTCTCTAAGATGGTGTTTTGATGATGGTGATGAAAAGCGCTGGTCTCAATGCAAATGCCACCCAATGGTTTTTCCTTTAATTTGTCACCCATCTGGATATACAGTATCTAGGTATGCTCTTGATGGTCGCATGGTTACATTTTGAGGCAAACTTGCCATTTGTTAAGGTAATTGTGGAAATGTTTAATAGAATAATCAATTAGCAAAAAGGGTATGGAATAATTAACTAAAAAAATAATAATTCGTTGATGCACTAGTTGAATTACACTGTTAGTTTGGTATAGTCACCTTTTATAGATATGTTATATGTCCCATGTGTGTTCTAGCCCTAGTTTGCCAGTTTTAAAATAGTTTTGGATTAAAAAATCCTTTTTGG
This sequence comes from Pangasius djambal, assembly GCA_022985145.1. Classification (NCBI taxonomy): domain Eukaryota; kingdom Metazoa; phylum Chordata; class Actinopteri; order Siluriformes; family Pangasiidae; genus Pangasius; species Pangasius djambal. The sequence goes on along the minus strand of CM040982.1, from coordinate 25,333,478 downwards.
AGCACATCCTAGGCCTGGATGTCTGACAGACGCAGTTTACTCACAGCTTTGATAATGTTCGAGGTGTTCATGGCAATGTGCTGAACTCCTGGGCCACCGTAATACTCCACATACTCCTACACACAAACACACACACAAATACTGATTAACACATGACTGTCTTTTTAGCTGCTTCCGCGTAACAGGGACTAACTTGGGATGGTACTATTGTAGGAAAATAATTAACTTCATGGTGGTAACAGCAACTCTGTGTGTGTGTGTGTGTGTGTGTGTGTATCGCTGCTTGCCTGGATCTGGGACTTGCGTTTACCAAAGGCAGGTTCATTGATAGGCATCTTCACTGTCTCCTCGTAGTTCGCCACCACGATGGAGCGCAGAGCGCTGAATTCCGTCTGCAGCTGTTTATCATCAACAGACCAGAAACGGTGGAACAGGAGGTTCCTCTGGTACCTGTACACACACACACACACACACACACTGTGTGAAGGCAGAGTTGTCACTGTCAGTTAGCTAAAAGGAAGGTTTGTGAATTATTTGTGACACACTGATAGGAGCTGTATTATTTAGTGAACAAACCAAAGCTCTGTCTCTCTTTCTATCTTTCTCTCTCTCTCTCTCTCTCTCTCTCTATCTTTCTCTCTCTCTCTCTCTCTCCGTGTGTGTGTGTGTGTGTGTGTGTGTGTGCTTGGAAAATTTCTGTTTGGGTGATAACTGGTGTAAATGGGGTGTGTTGGGACTAGCCCCAGCGCTCTCCTCCATCCCACCCCTCTCTCAGTCCTCAGCCCTTTAACTGCTTCCAGGTGCAGATTGAGACCCCCAGGTTTTTGCGCAGTCAGAGCTTGATTTAGACTCGCCCCTTTCTGGAGCCCCAGAGGCAGTGAAAACGCAACCACCCCCTCTTTCTCGTTCTTTCCATTCATAATCATTCTGCAATGTGCATTACCTCAACTCCTTGTGTTATCAATATTCTAATGCATTTTATTACACAACAGTTTTCAGTAAACATTTAATATATGCTTACACTGTTACACACATCACAAGGTGCATTTAAACATACACATATGAACATTTTGGAACTGACTTCTTACTCTGTATTTTCTGTCAGTACTGAGAAGATTTGAGCCTAGGGAAGGAGCACGAGCTGCACTCTGATTGGTCAGGAGCATAGAGGTAAGTCTCTGCCCTCTACTGAAACCCTGCTTTCATTTGTGGTCTTTAGACTTTACTACACTTTGCTTTCTGACCTGGTGCTTAACACATCGCTTTCCTCTCTGAAGGAGGTGTGGTCTCTTTGTCTGTTAATCAAAGTGAAGGAGGTGTGGCCTTTGTGTCTGCCAGTCCCGGTCAATAAGGCGTGGTCTTTGATGAGGCCACTTCTCAAATGGTAACCCATTTTTTAATTACACAATACTCAATAACATTATTTTACACCAAAACTGCTTTAAAACATTGGCTGATTTGAATATATTTTACACACTGGTTTGAGAGTAAAGTATTGAGATACCTAAAGACAGATACACACTCCTACATGTCATTTGGAAGAACCTTCCTGTACAGTAAATAAATGATAAAATATAAGTGAATTAGAAGAGCAAGGGGAAACCGCAGGAGGAAGTAACTCTCATGTTAGACAAATCTACTTTCTCACCATTCCACCACAGGCACCATCTCATCATTGGGCTGGTTTCCCACCACATGATCAATAAAATCTAGATGGCCGCTCGGCCTGTGAAAGAAGAAAAAACAATTTCAAAATTCTCCCTTCTCACTTACACTTTATACAAACTATCTAAACATTACTGAGACTGGTAACGTTTTGGTAAACATAACACCACTATATGTCATGTTTTTAATGCTTCCTCACTCACAGCTGAGCCAGGAGAGGATCACGGAAGAGCGGAGTGTGGAATCCTGGGAGGAAAAGTCCCGTGTATCCATTTCTTTCCACCAGTGTATGAGTTGTGTCTCCATACTGAAAACAAGAAAATAAGAAACCGGGGCTAAAAAGAGAAGTCAGGTTTGGCAGACAGCAGTAATGTTCATGTGGCTCAGTTCTTCTGCACTAATTAATTATTGAACATTTGTCAAATCCCAGGACTGCTAGAGCGTCACCATAGGGCAAACACCATAACTCTCATCTACTCAGCTGTATAGATGGCCTGCGTAATTCCTTACTGGTACAGCTGGTCTGTATGTTTTCCAAACTAATAAATGCAAATAACTTTAATGGAAGTCTTATCACTATAAGACTGATGGTTTAGAAATAGATTAGTAGATAGAAGAGGGTATTAAAACTATTTTGCAAGAGACATGAATCCATACATACTGTCTGCAGCACAGCCAATTTCACGCTGCCAAACTCGTCCTCCAGCACATGAGGTTCCTTGAGGATGATGGCACCTCGCTTTCTGGCTTTCTGCACACACACACACACACACACACACACACACACACACACAGGATGGAAAAGGACATTCATACACACTAAAAACGTTGCTGTAGTTTCAGCTCTTTTTAGTGAGTCAGATCACCAATAAGAGTCGACTCCCAAATGACTCATTTCCATTTCCCCCCCTAAAACCAAACAATGTTATTGGTCTTTGCCAATCAATCATAAATCTATACTTCGCATTCTGCCTCAGACACATAAAGATGAGAAAGTATGTCAAAAACCTCCTACTAGAACCGGCTCTAAATGATTATGCTATCCCACACAACTCAGATGTTGATAAGATTCACTGGATGTGTTTCGGTTAAGGTCACACTGTATACAGTTAATGGCATCGTGAATACAGAATGCTGATGATTTTTCAATGACAGCATCACGGGATCGTTTTGTCTTATCCTCATATATATAAAAAAAGAAACAACTTCTTAGAAATACGAGTCGACTCCCAACACTCACTTAAAAAAGCAGGCTCAAAGAGTTGACTCGTTTCGCAAATGACACATCAGTTTCCAGATGGGTGTTCAGAATCTTTTTCTAAGTCTCCCACTGGAATATGTTTTTAAGGCTGTGCTCATCAGATAACTACAATGACTGGATGAAGAAGTGAAGATGAAAAGTGGTGCTGATCTTTACCTGCACTATGGATTCACAGTCCTCTACAGCAAAGGCGATGTCTTTGACTCCATCTCCGTGTTTCACCAGGTGCTCCCCCATCTCTGATTAGACAAAGCCAGGGTGGGTTTGATTTCATCAAGATAAAAGTTTCATTTCAAGACATATACATATTTCAGGACCAAAAAATTTACATTACAGGACAAATAAGTTTATAAATACGCAAATTCATTGAAATCATGGTCGACTCTGTTTGCCCTGGTAAATTAGTGTAAGGTTTCATTTACTGTTTATTGACTGTTTATAGCTGCTGTAACATCAGTGATAACAGAAACTAACTGTTAGTGTTGACAAAATTTCTGTGGAATAAGAGGAAAAAAATGCATCACAATATTCAGGTATTGGAAAATAACTGGGGTTGATTATTTTCCTAAACTAGCATTCCTGGTAGTGTTTTATTCCTTACGTGACACGTGACACGTGACACTTGACGTTTGCAGATACATAAACCACAAGCAAGTATGAGTATGAGCTAACCTTTGTTACCAGGATTCAGTGCAGAGGAGAAGACATAAATAATCTGCAGTGGGGGGAAAAAAAGAAATATAAATTAATGATGAAACATGAAATAAATACAAATATGAGCAATAAGCACTGCTTAAACCAGGTTGCCTCATTCACAACACAGTACAGGAATGATGGTATGTTGATTGTCCACAATAACAGTATTATGGATGTAAAACTTTGTGGTTTATCATTTAATATAGCACGTGACTACGTTCCAGTTAGAATGAATGGAAAAGTGTATTAGTGCTATAATTTAATTAACTCTCACAGTGTTGATTTGTGTCAGCACAAATATAAATATACACTCTAAATGTTATTTCACCACTAGCAGGGTAAACATTTACTGTATGTGATCAGATGTATCTGATGTGATCAGATGTACTGTATGTGCCCACCTTTCCCTGCTTAACCACATGAGAGACAATATCACGGCTGCCCGTCTCCAGACCGCAGTATGCCAGAGGCTCAAAACCCATCTTGTTGCAGTAAAAGGAGGCGGCCTGGGACGAAAACACATGACACAATGTCAAAATTCATTCATCTTTAGTAACCGGGTGGTCAGAAAGAGTGTGTGAATGTGTGTGTGCAAGGTGAAGGACTGGCATCCCAAATTTTTTATTTTTTTTAACCAAATCCATTCAGTTTTGTTTCTTTGTTATTTTCATCCCTCAGGGCACAAAACATGAACAGGTCAGCTTTTCAAAGACTTTGAAGAGAGCACCCTCAAGCGTTCAAAGGAGTCAAGGATGTGAGAAAAACTCCCAATATGGATCAAATTAGCCAGAGGATGGAGTTTTAACCCCGAGCTCTCCTCCCCTCTAAAGAGCCAATAGCATCCTTCAGCACAGAAACTCCTCCGAGGTTCACTGAGTTTAAGGCACAATGAAGTAAAAACAAAACAATTCCACCTTGTTATAAATAAATAGGCTTACCTGCTTGGCATTGCCAACCCAGAAAGTGAGGTGGTCAAAGCTGATGAACTTGCCCTGCCCGTGCTGACAGTGTGGCATGAAATAATCCAACAAATCAGGGGAATAAATAAACATTGATACAGTCAGATAAAACATAATGAATGGGGATAGGGTTTAAGTGGCAAGTCTTCATTCAGTAAACATGCAGGAGAATAAGTAACTGTAATTATTTAATAACACAAATATAATTAAACAGACCATTAGGTAGGGAAGAGTTAATGCACCTACCTTTTCACCTTTATCGGTGTAGGAAGTCTAGAAAAAAAAGGAGGAATAATACTTTTCAGCATCATTTGCAAGGTTGTATGTGATCATAGTCATACAGAACATCTGCAAAAACGTCAAAACATCGAAAAAGGTTCAGCTTACCATTTTGGTGTATGCTGCAGCTCCTGATTTTTAAGATACAAAGACTGTTCTTGTCCCAAATTTAACCAGAAGGAGGGACTTGTAGCTCTGCCTCACAGAGGGTGGGTCAGAGGCAGAGATTATATAACAGCTTAACTATAACTCTGACCAAAGCAATATTTAAAATTTTGTTTTAAATTAAAAACTAAAGATTTGCTCATATTTTAAAGTCAGTTAAACTATTCCTAGATGACTCTAAAAGCGTTAAAACATTAAGGCAACAAACAATTAGATTTGTACTTATTCATTAGAAAAGAAAATGAAATAAATTAATAAAGCCAATGAGCCATACTCAAGCGTTTGAACAGAAAACTATTTTTTTTAAAAAAGGCTAGAAGGCTATCTATCTATCCATCCATTCATCCATCTATACATCCATCTATTTATTTATTACGTCCATCTACCTTGCAGCTACCTTGCATTAAACCAATAAATCAGCAGTCACCACAATTTCATTGATACTACATATAAATTCCTCTTATTATTATTGTAAATATGATTTTTTTTTAATAAAGATAAGGTTAGAACTATGGAGAACCGCAATACCCAGTGTAACTCAAACAGCAAATCTTTTAAAGGTACCCAGAGGCTCAGTTTCATGTAAGTATCTAAATATTTAAATAAATTTGTTTAAGACTTTTCTTCATCTTTGGATAATACCATGTGTTATTTCATAGTTGTAAGATCTATGGCATGATTCTCGTATAGTAGGAAATAGTAAAAACAAACAACAATTGATATAAAAATAATTATTTACATACATTGTTATAAAAAATGCTCTACTTGAACATGTAACATTTATCAATCGTTTTCTTGAATGATCTGTAAGCATCTCAGAAAAAACTCATGCTGGTGTTCACTTCAGTTTATTTTGAATACTTATAGTAGACCATGTGAAGACATTAAAGACATATCTGCATCTGGATCTGACCTGTGATGATATAAAAGAAATGCTTTTCAGTCAGTGTGTTTTAAAAGAACATGTAGAGAGCAATGGCATTTTGATCAAAACAACATGGATAGTGAAAAAACTCAGCATGTCTCTTTTCCCCCGTAACATGCATGGGTTTACATGGGTTTTTATGGTCATCCAGCCGTTGGTGCACAGAGAGAAGAGGAGGTGCAGCTGTTCTGGTTTCTTATTGGCCGGCTGGATTTGCTGCTTTCTGGTTCTACATGCCAGAAAAAGGACATGTGATGCAGGCTATGGAGTTATCCTTTATGACATAAATTATTATGTAAAATCTTTTATCTGAAAATGGTTCATCCTCATTCTCCAGGCATAAACAAGTTCAATTTCACAGATTACTAGAAGGAAGAAGCTTTGGGGGATCACTGATAACACTTCACAGAAAGTGCAATGTCATTCTGAAGTCAAGCTCCTCCCAATCACTCCACTCTCAGCTCCATATGTGTGTGTGGGTTTTTTTTTCATTACTTTCAGAGTGGATATACAGAACAATATAATAGTCTATAATGTCTCCATTTACATGGCATTCTGGTCTACCTGGACTCTCTTTCTCTCCCTATTCCTCAGTGCTGTTATTCCCAGAAGCGTTTTCACCCTTGTGCATCATGGGACTTCATTATGAGTGGTTAAGTGCACTCATTTCACATGGTGTAACAGTAGAAAAGTGGTTCTGCATGTGCACTAATGAACCCAGCATCACTCTGGTTGTAGCATCATTTCTTCGTAATACCAATGCTCAGGGGTAAAAGCAAACAGTGATGTTCATGCTGATACAGAAAAAATAATGACAGCATCGTCTGTGGAGAGTAAACGAATGGCTTATTACATAGTCCTTAGAGTTCAAATACACAGAAACTTGTATGAAAGGCTGGCAGGCTTGATCTGCAGTTGAAATGTGTGTTTGTGTGTCTGTTTTGGGGAACAAGTGTTTAAGTGCATGTGATAATGGTATATTTCCCCTGAGAAGAGCGTGTAAGTTTCTCAGAAGGGTGTTGGTTAGGTGGCAGCTCTGTGGGGAATAAGTCCCTGTTAGGTTACTCCATCTGTTTTATCCTATCACAAAGGCACTCGGGAAGAGAGAAGGGATCAGTGAACAACTCGAAAATAAGAGGAAAGAATAAAAAAGGAAATAAAAGAGGATAAAGAACAGCTCATCATGAGTGAAAGGACGGCTGAAAATGAAGTGACAACCGTCCCTGATCAGCTGAAAGAGGAGGAAAAAAACAGAGGAGAATGTGAAGGAGAGGAAAAGGTGCAAGCTAGAGAAGAGGAAAATGTCACTGCTTTTCCTGCCCTTACACCCGACCAGATGCAGGAAGACAGTCAGGAAAGATCTGAGTGTCAAGTTCCTGCTTCCAAGAACAAACCAGGGAGAGTACAGTCTGTTATCTGTCTAGTAAGAGATCAGATTCGAGGGCAGTCAGGTCGCGAGGCGAGCAGGACAGGAATGCTGCAGCTGGTGCAGCAAGTCACCAGGCAGCTGGACAGGGCCAAAGTGGAACAAGGATGTTTTGAGGATACCTCACCTAGGAAGGAGATTCAAGAAACTCTGGACATTCAAGAAGAGACTACAGTGGATTTGGAGAATGAACGGACAAAGGAAGAGAGTAAAAAAGATGAGTGTGTGGTTCTTCTCCAGCAGATTCTGAACAGCATAGAGGGTCTTAGGAAGGAAGTGGGAGAGGGGCTAAACTTGCTCAGACAGGAGTCTCGGAGCAACACGGATAAGATGCTGCAAGAACTGGCCAATGCTAACACGAACACGCCTGTTTCTGTCCCTCCGCTTCCAGGCGCGCCCAGGAGACGCATCCTGAGACGCACCTTGACCACCATGGCTCCAAAGACCTCCACGGCACACGCATTCCGGCCTCGCTGCATGTCCGAGCCTGTGGCGGGCCAAAATGTGGAAATTGCGAGCACTGGGAGCAGCACTTTACCGATGTCCAGTCTAGAGCTTCCGTCCCTTGTTGTTACTCAGCAAGGTAAGAAGCCTGTACGCTCTAAACCGCATATGAACAAACCCGCAGCTTAATGTTAACCACAAGATCCTGCTGAGAATGCAACAAAAGAGCACGAATTCCCGTCAAATAGTCATACAAAACTGCATCTTAACTGTCCATGTCTAAGAACTAGGACCTGAAGCAGCCTACGGAGGACACAGGTGTGAATAAATGGACATAAATAAATAGAACAAGACGCTAAAAACTGATGCACCACTTGCCTCTTGTGATTTTTTTTCACTTTATACTGTTGCACTATCGATGACAAAAGTTTACATGAAGATCACCTCTAAATGGAAGATACTAAAAAGACCCTAAACTCCTCTAAATCTCGTACGGCTAAATCAGTGCACCGCAAAATATATTGCCTGATGTGTCTGTGATGATTTTGAGCCTTTGTGTTTGTTGAGCCTCCCTTAACACTAACTGTTTACTGATCATGATGCAATGTGTGCTGCCAGAGCCGTGTGTTTTCCCAGTAGCGCTGTAGTGTAAAGACACCTGTCATCAACAAAGCACTTATCAACACGCTTTTTACGATGACTCATAAGTAACCATTACATCTACAAAAATTATAACTAATCTATTAATTTATGCTTTAATATTTAATCAGTGTAATTACTTAATTGCGATTATTTTGTTTAGACTGATATCTGAACTCACCAGTAGTAGCTAATAGCTACCAGCTAATTTTAGTTTCTTCACTAAAGACACCTATAAGGATGGATAAGTATTTGTTTGGAAAAGTCATTGAAATCTGAAATGGTGAAATCTGCTGACTTTTTTTTTTTTTTGCCTTTACAGTGATTGGAGTAGCTGTAACTTTAATAGTAAACTAATTTTATTGATAATCGGTGAAGTTGTGCTGATAATAGAAGAAGCATTTTTTTTAATGATCATATTGCTAGAAATCATTAAGTCTGTTCACAATAACTTTTTTGAAACACATTACTATTTTGGAATATATTGGAAAGTAGGCATGTCTATGTATATGTAGCTACAACAAGCTGTGTAGATTTCTTGATATTTCTACATTATTTATGTTTTTTTGCACTCTCATGTTTAACTGGATGATCTCCAGCTTGTAATGGATATTTTATTATAATGCCTTGTTTGTGGATTTCATGTGGTGCAATAAACTGTTTGATCAGATATATGGATTTAAAAAAAAATTGATGTTCACTAATAACTTCTCAGACTTTTGTAGGTGGGTCCTAATGAATAACTTCTGCTCAGATTTTGATCAGAGTAATACAGACTAAAGATACAAATACTGAGAGAGAGAGAGAGAGAGAGAGAGAGAGAGAGAGATAGGAGTGACAACTTGATAAATTACTGAACTCTGGCCTTAAGGTGTCAATATTGGCCTCAGTTCAGAATTTTGCCACTTATTACATATTATTGCATATTAATTATTACATATTTCTTTTAGGATTTAATGTCCTTTACATGGAGCTGATGGTGATAATGTTACATGGAAATAAACTGTTAGCATTACATTAAAGCTGACTTATAGCTGCCTGGAGACTTTATAATTTATATACTTTATATATCCATTTTGAATCTATTCAAAAAATTTTTTACATTTGATGCTATTTAAGATATTATACTATAACTACAATGTTTTTGGTTCTACCATTCTGTTTGCAATCTGTGGTTGTCTTAATAACTAATGACCTAAATTAGCTAGCATGCATTGCTATTTCCATCTAAGAAAAAACATATAAACAAATTTTATTCGAAATATCAAAGAGAAATGATGTATTTAGTATTGACGTTTGCTAAATATGTTTGCTAACTTGAACTAGATACCCGGTGTAGGAAATAAACACGATCTTGACTAGCCTAAGAATAACGAAATGCCGACCACCGGAAAATGCCGAAGAAGCGCCGAGTGATGCCGAAGAAAGTCGAAACATACCGAAGAGCATGTTCACCATCGTGCAGAAATCCTACTGAGGCTTTTGTAGGTGGGTTCTAATGAAACTATTTCCTCTGGTTTCGTGGTACTGGTTATTATTGTGTGAAATTACTTCATAAAACATCCAGTGTATCGTCAGAGAAAATATAAAACTTATGTTAAACAAATTTATATACATTTACACAGAAATAAATAAGCAAATTTTTCCTAGTGCTTGTATTGCTTGTAAACAAGATATATAATTCTTAGGAATAAAAATTAAAAGGTAAGAATTGGTAGAACATGGACTATACACCTTCATGGACAGGAACACACGAATAAAACAGCATTTTCATGATGTGATTGCATTTTTCATTCTGCAGGTTGCCCATAAATGCACTTTTAATTATATTTAAAGCTGATCATTTGATTTAATATTAATTAAATAAAAATAATTAAACTTAATATTTGTAAGTGGTCCAATACTTGGTGGAGGAATCACTCTTAATTTCTAGAAACAGCAAGTGTCTATGCACACAAAAATGTTTGAACCATGTCAAAAATGGTGCATATATATATATATATATATATATATATATATATATATATATATATATATATTTTTTTTTTTTTTTTCTGTGATACACAAATTTACTAATGGTCGGTCTTTATTCAGCTCCTCTGACCTGACTGCTACTGCTAAGGCATAACTACAGCATAAAGTCTTTTATGTTCTGAAAATAGAAACAAACCTCCCATTTGTGCATGCTTCATCCAGCCTGAGGCTTCTCTATCATATTTTCATGCCTGCTTGCCATAAATTGCTCTTTGGAGACAATTAAAATTGTATTTAATTAAATGAATTATTCATTTCGATGCTCATGCATCTGATTCCTGGTCAGTTTTAAACTATTCCAGACCATGTCTCGTCCTGCTGAAAGCTCTAAAATAAAAGCATAACAAGGAGTAATAGTGACAAAATAAAAGGAACGAAAAACGCACTTTTCTGTATTGCGCAGCTTTTTAATACTGATAACGATGTGTGTTAAGTAGTCAAAAAACAGAACATAAATATTAAACTGAAATTATCTGAACATTGTTGTTAACATATAACATTCTTAACTGACATATAACATTGTTAACTGACATTTCACATTCTTAACTGACATTTCACATTGTTAACTACTAGCAGTCAATAAAACAAACAAATACTGCACAGACCTGAACTGTAAATTTTTTTTTTAGGGATGACTAGGGAAAAATATTACAATAGTAAGGCGGTTTGAGCTACATTCAGTGCTAAGGTGCAGTGGAATACCTGAAATTAGCAATTTGACTCCAACTAGCCCACAGTATTCAGTGAAAGCATTGTTTATAGTACTGCTTAAACTGCATGTTTATAAGCATGCCTCATTTAGTTATCCTTCATTGTTGCTTCCGTGCACATTCTCTTAAAACTGTTAATGCTTTATTATTGAAACTGGTGACTGTTATTATAAATGCTTCATTGTTTATGGCATCGTTTAAAGAGACAGCTCGCTGGTGAGGATGAGGAGGGGGATGAAGAGTTTGTGCTGGCTCAGAGCGGCCCCTCTCGCTGAGCGGATCTTCACAGCAGAAGAAACAAAGATTTGGCGGTTCAACCTGGGCTGGATGAAACGATAGTTGTCCACCAGTAACTTCTTCACGGTGTCGTGTTTATCGGAGTAATACAGATGTGTGATGAACAGCAAATACTGAAACAGATCAAAAAATAAAAGTCTTTCTCAATCATTTCTGACTGATAAGCAACCAGGCAGTATAATAAGTAAATAATAGGAGTGTAAACCTCAGGCTTCCACAAAATATGACAGAGTCTCGATTCTTAAGGAAACAATTCAATATTTGACAATACCACCCTTAGTAAGTATACCATATGTATAGCATATTGCGCATTGTTGTGATATTCAGACATGCACAATATCGTTATAATGCCTAGGGTTGCCGCAATACTTATACCAAGTATAGTACCATATTCAGTATGTTAATGCTGACCAGTCAGAACTCTGGATGCTGATGTCCAAGCGTAACTAAGGAATAAAACACTTCGGAGCGTGCTGTTATAAGAAAACAATCAATGACAAAGTGGTGTGATAAAGCGGAAAATTACTGGTTTCCTATAACACCACAAGTGTTTTATTCCTCTTATACCCCAGTAATTTGCCAATCATTACAAATGTTGATTTTTTTTTAAAATGATACGACATACTTTTCCCCCCCATTTATAGTTTAAGTTACAGATTTACCTCTGACTGTTACAAACACTGATACTGGAGACTCCTTCAGTAAATAATTGTCTCCATATGGAAAGCTTCACCTCGTTTTTATTTCCTTCTCTTCCTCTGAGACAATGTGACAAGCACCTCAGTAAGGGAATATTTGAAAAAGTATGAAAGATACAGTATATTTAAAGCAGGTAACGATCCGTGGCAATAATTTATAGCAGTTCTGATGTGATGTAATGTAACTGAGGCTACGCCCCTTTCACCGGGATTGTGCAATTTACAATTAACTCCACTTCGATGGCTGGTATTCCCTAGCTGAATAAATTCTATTAGTTTTCAATATCTAATACAAAGCAAAGCCATTCCTTACTGCTGGAGGTCAGTGTGTATTTTTCTGTTTGTTTGTTTTTGTTTTTACCTGCTCTTTGGAGATGAAAATGGGCTTCTCAAACACAATCCAAGTCACAGTCTGGAGGCAGGGCGGAGTTGTCTGGCCTCCGTGATACTGATAGAATTTATAATTATCAGGAAGGAGGTGCGACAACGCTGGAGGAGTCACACTCACTGAATCGCCTGGAAAACAAAACAGGAAGTGGTTGGAGTGGACGGCGTGAACGATTGACACTGATGTGTGCTTTACGGACTGTTTCAAGTCACCTGGGTACGGCACGTTGAGCACAGCATGAGCTATGGCTTTAAACGCTTTATTCTCATCAGAGGCGATCTGAAAACAGAGCATGAGCAAACAGGTGCAGTCGACCATTTCATGATCATTCTGTCATGTTTACATTCAAGGGGATTTGAGCATTAAGGTGGCATCTTACTAATGTTCATAATATTTTACACCATACTCTCAAGGACTTTAACCAGTGTGCCTCAACTAAATTGGTTAAAAAAAAAAATATTTCTGTTCGGGATCAGTGAATTCCTCCTCTAAGTTCCATGATAAATAGTAAAAGATTATGATGTTACATCAACAAAGATTCCTATCATAAGCAGGCCTGACTGCACAAGAGAAGCAGCTTCCACATCAGAGAATCCAGGAGCGAGACCCACAATCTGCATCTAATAACACACACACACACACACACACACACACACACACACACACGATGTAAACAGTAATCAGTTTCAGAAAAATGAATGGACACTGAATTTGGGTTGTAAAATGGCGTGCGTGTATGCATGTGCACCTCCATAGGAAACCTGCGATCGTCAAGTTTATGCTCTGATCCGTTGGTGGTATTTGAACCCCAGTGGAATCTCATCTCTACGATTCGGTAATCATGCTTTATACTGCCACCTTTCACAGTCATGCCTGCTTGAAACTTCACAGCAACTAAACACACACACGCAAAATCACAAAATTAAATCTGTAACAAAATTGTGTGAAAAGTAAATAAAATAAATGCTACAATATAAACCAATTTGTTAACACATAGTGATCATTAATATAATAATAATACTAATAAATAATATTGCTATTTAAATTAGTTATTTAAATTCTTGTTTCTGCTCTTCCCCTTTTAACAGTGTTGTGCTTTAAATGCTATATATACATATAAGTCTACACTTTGATCACATCTTGATTGTTTTATTTCAAATCCATTGTGGTGGTGTATAAAGGCAAAATCACAAAAACTCTGTCATTGTCCAAATACGTCTAGATCTGACTGTATGTATGTATGTATGTATGTATGTATTATATATATGTATATATATAAACACACCGACACAGGTGAAGTGAATAACATTGATTATGTCGTTACAATGGCACCGGTCAAGGGGTGGGATATATTAGGCAGCAAGTGAACAGTCAGCTCTCAAAGTTGATGTGTTGGAAACAGAAAAAATGTGAAAGCGTAAGGATCTGAGTGACTTTGACGTGGGCCAAATTGTGATCGCTTGTCGACTGGGTCAGAGCATCTCCAAAACAGCATGTCTTGTGGGGTGATCCCGGTATGCAGTGGTTAGTACCTAGCAAAAGTGGTCCAAGAACAGACAACCAGTGAACCGGTCACAGGGTCATAGGGGCCCAAGGCTCACTGATGCATGTGGGGAGCGAAAGCTAGCCCGTCTGGTCCGATCCCACAGAAGAGATACTGAAGCACTGAAAAAGTTGCTGAAAATGTTAACGCTGGCTATGACAAAAAAGTGTCAGAACACACACTGCATCGCAGCTTGCTGCATATGGAGCTGCATAGCCACAGAGTGGTCAGAGTGCCCATGCTGAGCACTGTTCATCTACAAAAGCACCTACAAGGGCACATGATCAGAACTAGACCATGGAGCAATGGAAGAAGGTGGTCTGATCTAATGAATCACGTTTTCTTTTGGCCGGGTGTGTGTGCGTTGCTTAACTGGGGAAGAGATGGCACCAGGATGCACTATGGGAAGAAGGCAAGCCAGCAGAGGCAGTGTGATGCTCTGGGCAATGTTCTGCTGGTAAACCTTGGGTCCTGGCATTCATGTGGATGTTACTTTGGCACATACCACCTACCTAAACATTGCTACAGACCAAGTACACCCCCTCATGGCAACGGTATTCCCTAATGCCAGTGGCCTCTTTCAGCAGGATAATGCACCCTGCCACACTAAAAAAAATTTTCAGGAATGGTTTGAGAAAGAGTTCAAGATGTTGACTTGGCCTCCAGATTCCCCAGATCTCAATCCGATCGAGCATCTGTGAGATGTGCTGGACAAACATGTCTGATCCATGAAGGGCCCCACCTCACAACTAACATGACTTAAAGGATCTGCTGCTAACGTCTTGGTCTTGTGGAGTCCATGACTTCACAGGCCAGAGCTGTTTTGGCAGCAGAAGGGGGACCCACACAATATTAGGCAGTTGGTTTTAATGTTATGGCTGATCAATGTGTGTGTATAATATATATATATATATATATATATATAATACCATTAAATGTTCCATCACTTTCACTTTTTTTTACTTCACTTATAGACACTGTGTTATGGTGTTGCTATCACTGTCAGTGGAGTGTACCAGTGTCCCGGACATTGACTACAGTCCAGGACTTCTGAGGCACACCGAAGCCTCGCAGCTCCAGAGGTTCGATGGAGTCGTTCTTAACAACAACATGTTCCAGGTTGATGGGAGAGTGCAGCAGGGTCTCTTTGGCGATGCAGGTAGGAAACGTTTTCACCCAGTTATATGGACCTGTCATTTTATGTTATTTGCATTAATTGAAGAATATAAAAAAAACAAAAAAAGAGGAGGAAAACAAACCCATTAAATTAAGACAAATAAAACTAATTGCTTAATTATGACAAGAGAAATGATGCAGGAAAAACAGAGAATGGGCCGTTCTGTCTGCGCTTAGCCGTATTCCGTAAACAAATGCCTCAGCTGATAGAAGATTTAGCGCTCACTTATTATTATTGATATATATTATTAAATATTTTTATTGGCATTGAAGTGAGTCAAAATAACTTCCACTTCTTCTTTTTAGCCTTTACTCTAAACATTTTGTGGTCTGCCTCCAAAGGTGCCGTGCTCTAAGTTGTGTAACACATCCAGATGTAAATACCAGGAAATGAAAGCTGAAATTCTGATCTATCGTCTCATATTCATCTTTTGATCTCAAACCTGAATGTCTTCAGTGTATAGCAAAAAAAAAAAAAAAAAAGAATTGGCCTTGCAGTTCCAATACTTTTGGAGGAGACTTTATGCGTGCAAGCAGGAAGAAAATCAGCGTTTCCAAAACCTTTGGGTAAATCTGGCTGAAGATTTTAGTTCAGTGTGGCTTATGCAAACATTTACACACAACTCTACTAAAAGACTGATGAATGAGGTCCAATATTGTTATTATCAGTAAAGGTCATGTGACTCTGTATGTTTCTGTATTTATTTTTGGTTTACATTCTGATTGAAAAAGCCCAACTGATTAAAAAAAAGGAAAAGTTGTTGGGACTTACTACAGGTGTCTTCTGTGTAGCAGTAATTAAGGGGTGGAACTGGGACACCAAGAGAACAGAGTTAGCAGATAAAATAGCAAAAGATTTGTTGCACAAATCTTCAGATAATAACTGTGTCTGAGGTTAGTCTATTTTGTCATTTTACCCCTTTATGTAAACATGACAATTTTCTACCCAGGTTTGAGAGATTAAAAAAAATAGCATTAAAAACAACTATGAATATTTTAGATTTATTTAGATATTATATTTATTTTTGGATTACACATGATATGTCTTTAAAAGTGTGTGAAGAGAATTCAATAGCACTTTGGTGTAAGTACATTTATCAGATCCTGCTGATGAGCAATAAACCAAAATTATGTACAAACCTTTAAGGGGCGAAGCACTGAGGGCACTTAGCGTTAGGACAGATATTAGAGCAGACATCCAGGACTGCATACTTCACTTCCTGGGAAGAAAAAAAAAAAAAAAAGAGTCAACAACAGGAACATGTCAGTTATACTAGGGATGTATTAGGGAGGAGGGAAAAGTACTCTAGATGTCCATTACAGAGAACAGCACAAACACATTCGCGCACACAGAGGTCAACAGAGAATGGCCGGACGGGTTTGAGCTGACAGAAAGGCTACAGTAACTCAGATAACCACTCTGTATAATTGTTTTGAGAAGAAAAACATCTCAGAACGCACAACATGTCAAACCTTGAGGCAGATGGGCTACAATAGCAGAAGACCACGTTGCGTTTCACTTCTGTCAGCCAAGTACAGTAAGCTGAGGCAAGGGCAGGGGCAGGGGCAGCTCAGTGGTTAAGACATTGGCCTCCTGATCAGAAGGTTGAGAGTTCAAATCCCAGCACCACCAAGCTGCCACACCTTGAGCAAGGCCCTCAACTGCTCAGTTGTATAAAAAAATGAGATAAAAGTAAGTCGCTCTGGATAAGGGTGTCTGCCAAATGCCATAAATGCAAATCTACACAGCTGAAGGCTGGAAAATGTAGCCTGGTCTGATGAATCTTGAGTTCAGTAGAGGCACACAAATGGGTCAGAATTTGGCACCAACAGCATGAATCCATGGACCCAAGCTGGATGGTGATGGTGATGGTGATGATGATGTGGGGAATGTTTTCATGGCATACTTTGGGCCCGTTAATACCAATTAATCATTGCTATTTGAGTATTGTTGCTGACCATGTGCATTCCTTCATGCACATCTTTACCCATCTTCTAAGGCTGTTTCAAGAGTAAATACCCAGTATTATTAGTTATTAGTGTTCCTAATAAAGTGCTCAGTGAGTGTATAACAAATACACATGATAGGAAATGCTTCATCGCATTATAACAATAACTACAAAGAAATAATTATATAAACCCGAAATATATACAGTACTGTGCAAGTCTTAGGCAAAGAAATGTTGTAGAGCAAAGATGCCTTCAAAAATAATGAAATTAAATGTTTCTACATTTAAAAAAAATACTATTAAGAGCAGTAAACAGTAATAAATGAAACAAAGTCAATATTCGGTGTCACGATCCTTCACTTTTTTAAAAATAAAAATAGTAGTCTCAGTGCAGTGTGTGCAGTTTGATAAGGAAATGAGCTGTAAGTGTTACTGAGCATCTTGCAGAAGCAGCCGCAGTTCTTCTGGAGACTTTGACTGTCGACTCGCTTCTTATTTCTGCAGCGAAACCCAGCAGCCTTCATTCTGTTTTCATCTGAAAAGTGTCTCTTATGTCATCTGCTGCTTTCTTTACTGACATACAAACATTTTTCTCTAACATTTAATTTTGTGCTGGAAAACTAATGTTTGGAATTTAAAATGTTTTTGTACTGAATCAACAATGTAGAAGTCATGAAATAAACATCTATAACAAAGTTATAATATATAACTATAATATAAAAATAGGGTGCCTAACAGCTGAAACCAGCCTAAACTGGTTGGCTTTAGAGGTGTTTTGACAACTTTTTTTTTTTTAGCTGGTCTTAGCTGTTTTTTTCAGCAGGGTTTGCACAGTACTGTATTTATATACACATAGGTTGTTAAGATAAATTAAAAAACTGTCAAATAAGTAATGTAGTTTTCCTAAATACTGAAAAAGACATTCTTGAACTTTGGGTGTCTAGCCTAGTTGATTCTTGGTTTCTTTGCTAAAATATAAATGTAAAAGTAACTAAAATTACTGGGTAAAAAATGGGCAAGGAGAGTCTGTAAACATACATGCTGAAGTATATAACGAGTGAAGACTTTTTCACGGCTGTTTAAATACTTTATAAATATAATCTATGGAGGATGCTAAGAGCTGTTTTACGGGTTATTGCTAGGCACAGAAACATCAAATACTGCAGGCATTAGCTACTTTACATGCAGAAAAGCAAGGGGCCTTAGTCTATCCATACTTACGGAAATAAAGGAAAGCCAATTTAAATGGAAATAAGGATGGATATGAACTGTATTGGTAAATACCCGCATCCATCACAGCTATGAACCCTACATATTCAGGAGAACTTGCTTACTCCTGCGGCGCGTGCGCACCATAACAATAACGGCAACGATGGCTAAGGGACCGTGTACAAATTAGTTCTGTTTTACGTTAAATCCTGAAGATGATCAAACTTTTAAAAAGAAAGAAAGAAGAAAAAGCTTTATTGACTACGTTTACATGCACATCAATATTTCGATATTAATCAGAATGTGGCAATATTTTAATTAGTATTGAGGCATGTAAACACCACAAATCCGATTGCAATCCGATTCAGATTAAGACACTGGCCGTGTTCACATGCACATCAATATTCTGTTTAAGGTCCATATTTCAGCCATATTCCGAATGCAATATTTATATGCATATAGGCATTCATATTCCTGTATACATTTTGTTGTAAGTATGCCTGAGTTGCCACCAGGAGGTTGCACTTGTGTCACTTTATATTCAAATGTTTCAAAATCCACAAATGATTGCCAGGCAGAATTGTGTTTGTGACATAAAAACCTATTTATAAATATTTTTTCTATTTGCAAATCTCATTTGATTTATTTGTGAATGTAATTCATTTTTGTGAAACTCCTAACATACATTTGTGGGTCTCATTCTGTTTATTTGTGAATTTGTTTCATTTTTGTGAATCTCTCTCCAATTATTTGTGGATTGTAAACAATTCTAACCCAATATTTTCCTCACTGAGTTTTGTGTGTGTTCACCATTTAAAACAAACCAGTCCATTCCATAGTAGAAAACAAAACTCTGACCAACAAATTACAAATGTATACACACATTTTTCAATACTGAATTCACTTTTTTTTAAATGCTTTGCACAGTTCTCTGCAGATTCACTAATATTCACTAATATCAATCATAAATGGTGCACTGTGCTTCATGTTTGTTAGTTGTTTTGTTTTTTTCCCATTGCATAGAGTAATTCTATTTGTACATACACTATACATACTGTACATAAATATACACACACATACAGCTTGATAAAGCTACACTATATGGCCAAAAGTTTGTGGACACCCGATCATCACATTCATATGTGCTTGCTGAATATCCCATTCCAGATTTAGTCCTCCTCTCCACTGTTATAATGACCTCCACTCTTCTGGGAAGGCTTTCCACTAGATTTTGGAGCGTGGCCGTGAGCATTAGTGAGGTCAGGCACTGATGCTGGATGAGGAGGTCTGAGGTGCAGTCGGTGTTCCAGTTCATCCCAAAGGTCTACAGTGGGGTTGAGGTCAGGGCTCTGTGCAGGACACTCGAGTTCTTCCACTCCGACCTTGGCGTACCATGTCTTCATGGAGCTCGCTTTGTGCACAGGGGCATCGTCATGCTGGTTTGGCTTCTCAGTTCCAGTGAACGGAAATTGTATTGCTACAAAATGCGAAGACATTCTATTCATTTGTGCTCTTCCAACTTTGTGGCAACAGTCTGGGGAAGAACCACATATGGTTGTGATGGTCAGATGTCCACAAACCTTTGGCCATTTAGTGTATACTGCAGACATACAGTGACACGCAGCAGCTGCTTTCTGGACCATGCATGCGCAATATCATGACTCCTGAGAGCTCGAACTTCAATTATATCCTGGAGACATAATATTGTTAGTCAATCAGAGCAAACATTAAATAACAACATGTTATTTAAACTTAAAAACATTTGAGCTATTAAGTATAACTGTATTAATCTTTATTAGAGTAAATCCTAGCCAGCATGAGTGCTTCTTCTGAGGATGTATTTAGTGACTTTATACGGTGGTAAACAGTTATAAAGTTAAATGACCAGGATTCTTAGTTTGAAAACCTTTATACTTGAATAAAAGTTAAGCATGAACACAGAAGACTAATATAAAATAAAATAAGATAATAACTAAAAACTAAAATAAGATAATAAAACTACTGTATTTATCAATGCACATATGTAATGCCTTGCTGTTTATATAATTTTTATATAGATTTTTAAAAATTCTATAACAGCACATCCATGAGTGTTTTAGTCCTTAAATAATATACCAGTTTTCTATATTACTGCATGCAAGGCTGTTATTTTTGGTTTGCTTTGACAGACTGAAATAGTAGATTATAGATCTGAGGTCAGCAAATAGGTTTAGCAGCAGGGAGAAAGTATTTGTGTTTACCATGTTTGCCATTGTAGTTCAAAATGTGTCCAGGAGGTGGGAACATTGCATTATGCTAGGCAGGCCAACCAGTGATTAGAGCTAGATATCCCTGCCAGCCCCACTTTCATGAGACAACAACTGCGGAGGTTGTCGTAGGCCCAGATCGGGCTGAGACCCAAGGGATTTACTGATACTGATACTTTACTGATCAAACTATAGGTTTTATCCTGGGTCCAGTCATGTACAGAGGGCCTGGAATAGGTGGGACTGGGCGAATAGTGACTAAACCAATTCCTCATGGTTGACATTTAGTCTTAATCTTAGTTCTTAATTGTCATAGTCTCATAGAAATGAGGAAACACCAGAATGGCTTATGTCTTCATTCAATCCAATTACAAGTTCTCTTCTAGTCTAGGGTGATAGCAATGTAACTAGCTGACTATTTAGCCTCACAAACCATTAACAAAATAACTATAGTGATTTTATCTACTCCAACCTCCCAATCTGTGCTAGCATATAAAACATTGTTGGCACAGTGTCTGTGTGGTGGTTTGAATGTTCTCCCCAGGTTCATGTGGATTTCTTCTGGCTTCTCCGGTTTCCTCACACCTCCCACAAACAAGTCAGCAGGCTGATTTGCCCAAAGTGTGTGAATTTGTGTGTGGGCATGGTGCCCTTTAATGGGCATCCCAGCCAGGGTATATTTAAGCAATATCACATAAGAGTGTGATTATACTGAATATCTGAATATGTTACTTTTAATCGCATCCACAGACATACGAGACACGCATTTATATTCATGAAAAAGTGCAACCATCTGTGTAAAGGTGTGCAAAGATGTTCAGGATGGTAAGTGATGTCCCCATTAATTCATTACCATATTGGTATGCTACCCTGGTACTCTAGATTCTTTCTCTCTCTCTCTCTCTCTCTCTCTCTCTCTCTCTCTCACACACGCACACACACAACTTCCCCTCATTTTGTAGCTTTGATGGGGTGCCAGGCATCGCTCACACTGGAGGTCTTTTCATAGAGGCACCTGTCAGGAAGAGGGGAGGGAGGGGTTGTTGTTACAGGCAGAGGATTCACAGATGAGACAGGTGTGTGTGTGTGTGTGTGTTTCAGGATGTCTTAATAGGAAAGAGAACGGTCCGTCCTTGCATGAGCCTCTGAGGCAGCATGGTTTAGCAGAAGTCCTCTATTCACACTAGCCTGTCACACCTACACACATCTGTGTGTGTGTGTGTGTGTGTGTGTGCGCATGTGTGTTGTGTGTATGTGTAACATATTAACTGTACAATTTGTCACACATGAGAAAAGAGGATTGAGGAAGGTGCATGAAAACGGCGATGTCTGTGAGTGTGTGTGTATGTGTGTGTGTGTGTGTGTGTGTGTGTGTGTGATGAGCACCGGATCTGGATGTAGAAGGGACTCATCCTCCTCCACAGGGGCCACAAAGGGTCCGTTGATGCTGTGCTGAGAGACCAGCATTATGAGCATTACAGGGCTAAATAAGTCTCCTGTCCATGTCTCAAACCCACTGCCAGTCCAGCTGCACACACACACACACACACACACACACACACACACAGAGGAACGCACATCCTCCCGCCAAAAGCATCGTTGGATGCGAGCACATCACAACCCAACAGAGTGGGATATGTGAATATAAAAGCGGGGTGATAGAGTGAGGAGGGATGGATGGAGGGATGCAGGAAGAGAGAAGAATCCTGCAGAGATTAGCATATGCACTGACTGGCCTTTTTGTGTCACATTAGTAGATACATTGAAGGTTGAAGGACTGTTAAATAAACAGAAGTGTCTGTGTGTGAGCTTAACTGCTTCTAACTCCAGGTTTTAATCAATAGATAGAATAGATTAAATAACGCTTGCTGGCAAACTTAAATCACTAATAGTTTTCATCACACAATACAATAGTCTATCCACGTACAGGTGACGGATTTAGGCTTAAGTTAAATTTGATGAGCTAATTAAAACCTAACATTGGGTAGATTGCTTACAAACCTGGATAACTACTTAACTCAGGTAAACTACTGAGATAGAACGTTAATGTTAGCCAAACTAGTTAGCTGGCTAATGTTAAAGCTGAGCTGAGGTTAGGTAACTTGCTAGCTTAGCTAAATCGTCATACTGTGTAATTTTTTATGCTAAGCAGTATGTAAAGATGCATTAGGTAAGATTAGTCTTTTTTCCCAGGATTAGGTCTTTAATGGTTAGCTGGGTTTGAGATTTGAATGATTCCCTTCCATGTTCATGAAGCTCCGCCCCAGGATCTACGATGGCCTATAAAATCTAGCGTCTATAAAATGACTGAGAGGAAGCGCATCCAAACACAAACAAGCATTCCGGACCGGAAATCAGCTTTCCAAATGGGTTTATTAAGAGATTTACAACACTTTTGCTAAGGGCATGGCTTAATGCATTGTTTTTTTTAATCATGTTCTACATATTTTCCAGGTATTTTGTACAAGTAATGAATAAAAAAATCAACGATTGCACCTTTAAGCCAAAAGTACGTTTATGACGTAAGTTTATTATGTTTAAAGATCTGGAACACATGAACATATGGAATATTCATTCGTCGAGCTCCATCTATGACTAAAAAAACAGCAATTCTTTAATTTTTTTTTTTATTTAGCTTTTAACTAGCATTTATTATTTGTTTTATTTGCTGGCATGCTAGCTTTATGTACATTTCGTTTATATTACTGTAGTTATTGTATTTTTATTCTATTTTTTTTAACGTTATTAATTAATTAATGTTATTTTATTATTTTCTCACTTCCTTTTATTAATTTATTTCTGTTTTACTTCGTGGTCTGAGCTGTATTTTAAATGTATGAAAGGTGCTATATGAATAAAGTCTACTATATTATTATTATTATTATTATTATTATTATTATTATTATTACAAATGCACTGGAAGGATGAAGCACCATTCTATTAAAAGATATTCCCTCCATTGGTGTTTTGATTATGGTGATAGAGAGTGCTCTCACATCGATAGAAATGATTCATCATAGGTTAAATAAATTTGTATTTAGGTCTAATGTGAGCAGAAAAAAGGGGATGCCACTCAAATTTGAACGTCAACTTTTAAAAGCTACAAAAAACTTCTTGAACTACTGGTTTAGAGCACAAGTACATAATGAAGGATTGTGTACTTTAGACTCACTATGTGGGACCCTTTGCAGCTGTGAGTGTGTGTGTGTGTGTGTGTGTGTGTATGGGTGTTACCTGTCCTGCACAAATGTCACAATCTTAACTGAGTTCATTCAGCCTGCAGGAAACTGCATGTCTAATCCATTAAGCAGCACAATGAGAGAGGAAGACCTGACTGTTCTCAGGGCAATCGGAGAGGGACCTCTCCCCATCTTAACTTACACTCACACATACACACACACACGCACACAGTGGTTTGAAAGGTTGAAGGTGCCTTTGGCAACATTCTTCCTTATCTTAAACCACATTTAGCTGGACTGATGTTTAAAACTTGTTTCATTATTTCATTAAACAAATGAAATGGAACACATTTGAAAAGAAAAGTTTATTGCAGTGGTCCTGCAAAACCTCTGCACTGCATATTTTGTTGGTTTGTTGTCCGGCTCTAGCACACCCAATCGTTCTGAGCAGAGAAAACACCAAAATAGGAAGGGTACGGCGTGGATTTTAACATGGCTTCCAAGATGAGCGTCTCGGAAAAAATAATACATTTTAAAAAATAATAATAAAATAATTTATTTCAGTTAAATACAAAAACCTGATGTTTGATGATATTGATGTCTGCTAGATAAAGTGTTAAATCATTATCCAACTATGAATGCCTATCCCAGACCACTATAACTACATATTTTAACTTGACAACATATACCTTAACTTGAAATATTTTCATTAAAACACTTCAGAAATCTTATTAATTTTGCATTATTGCGTGAATCCAAGTATCCTTTTCCATGAATCGTCCATTATACATTATGAAATGTACATTTACTCAACCCTGTTATATGAACACATTCAGCCTTATGATATGTTTAGAATATTCCAGTAGTCACATAATCCAAATTTCCTGAAGATCATGGGAAGAAGAAAAGTTCCTGCATTTTCAGTGATATTGTGATATTGACTGATGAGGTCACTTTGAACATACAACCCCGTTACCTGGATTAAAATAATGAATTCACCCACATCACAGCTCAGTTAGACAAAACAAAACAACTACAATGCAATATGTAAATGCAAACATTACTGATGATCACTGAAACTGTCAATCATCCAGGTCAGGTTTCGTAAAAGTGACAGAAAACACATTCATCAACACATTCAAAAACATACCAAGATCAGTCCTCAGAGGCCCTGTATAACTCCTCAGGTAGTTTAAAACCCTTGATCCGCCAAGTCGGAAGTGACAAAGCAGTAAAAACAAAAAATATGCTGTGCCTTTGAGAAACACTGCTTTAACATGACTGTCCTGCTGTGTTTGTGCCCCTAAGCAAGACATTTAACCCCAAAACCCAAGTCTGCTGCAGCATGTTTCCTCTGCTCTTCTTGACAAGGAAGGATGGAGACTCATATATTTGATTAGTTTGACAGCTTGAGGTACAGCAAAGGGCAAAAGACCATGACTAGGCTGATAAAGATCTTTTCTGGAGCCAGAAGTGTACGTTGTTGATCATTAGAGGCACTAAATTGAACTATTTGTATATAGGATTTTCTGTATATATAAAATGAGAATCAAAGTGTTTTTACAGGATGTAGAGTACCATTCCGGGTGAGTTCCTGAGCCTGTGCTGTAGACTCAGATTTCTGTCTGACAGGAGTGAAAGCCAAAGTGTTGTTCTGCTGTAGTAGCCTAGTCTCCTCAAG
Organism: Pangasius djambal; assembly: GCA_022985145.1. Lineage (NCBI taxonomy): Eukaryota > Metazoa > Chordata > Actinopteri > Siluriformes > Pangasiidae > Pangasius > Pangasius djambal. The sequence continues at coordinate 25,307,909 of CM040982.1, read as the reverse complement.
ATTTAATGTGTATGCATTCTGAGATGCTTTTCTGCTCACCACGGTTTTAAAGAGTGGTTATTTGAGTTACTGTAGTCTTCTGGCAGCACAAACCATTCTGGTCCTTCTCATCTGACCTTTCTCATCTATATGGCGTTTCCACCTGCATAACTGACGCTCACTGGATGTTTTTTTTTTTTTTTTTTTTGTGCACCACTCTATGTAAACTGTAAAGATTCTTTCCAAGGAGATTTCTGAAATAATCAAACTAGCCTTTCTGGCACCAACAACCATACCACGATCAAAGGAACTGAGATCACGTTTCCCCACATTGATGTTTGATGTGAACATTTACTGAAGCTCTTGACCTGTATCTGATTTATGCATTGTGCAACTGCCACATGATTGGCAGATTGGACAATTACATGGATGTGCAGGTGTATAAAAATGTTCCTAATAATGTAGATGCTGTGTGTATATAAAAAAAAAATTGCATGAAAAAATTTTTTTGGTAAAAATAACATTGGCCCATTTATTTTGCTTGTAAATATTCGTTTTCCAACATAGTAACATAGTAGAGCGTTGTTCATGCTGTATTTTTATTTTTATCAGCAATAAAAAAAAAACAATTCTTTTTGCCTTAACCTCTATTCTTGTTAGTTGTGCTTATTGGGGCTAGTTAACAGTGTGCTCCTCTAACACACTCACATACACATTAATGTGGTTTGTTGGTTGTGTTTGGTAGTACAGATAGAGATCTGAACTGGAGGTTAAACTTTAATGTAAAACATTTCCTCTGTCCACATCATGGTATAATCATGATGGATAAAACAAACCAAGCCGGTGAAAGTGAAAGGAGGGTGTTCACACCTTTCTCAGACGAGAAACGACTCAATATGTCGAAAAAGACACTAAAATACTCACACATCACACACACCCGGATTGCAATCACTGCCTGAACTGGTTATTCATTCAAGTGTTTTGTCGCTGCTTGGCTTGGATTAATGGATCTATCAATAGATGTGTGTATTGGCACTCGGTTTCTTCTATTGTCATGGATGTGAGAGGGATAACAGATCAACGAGCTTTGTTTGACCCTAATGGCCTATCACAGGGCGAGTCCATCTGAGAACAAGAGATGCCTCAAGGGAAGGGGGCAGCACTAGGGGCAGGTGTGACCCCTCTGGCTCGCCATACGGGTCTGAACCCAAAATTGGAGTGGAAAAGGTTAATTTACGAGCAACATCTGACTCTGAGGGAGAGATAACATATCAGGACACTCATGCTACTCATTAAAATGGACCAGACACACACACACACACACACACACTGCGATCGTATCAATGGGGCCATTTCACAATTCTTCTGGTTATTCCGCAGGTGCCCCATAACGGCCAATTCAAATCTTTAACAAGGTATACACCATGAAATTGCTGGAAAGTGATCTGGTTTCAGACTCTTAAATCTTCACCAGGGCTCATGGAGCATGTTTAACAGCTACACACACCGAAATTCTGGTCATTTTGTCTTTTCTCGTACCACTCTTTCTGAGTTCATGTGGCTTGCAGTGCTGTTTGTCACTAGATTAGTGGTCTGGAAACTCATTAGGGTGTAAACAGAGGAGGTGGAGATCTCACATGAAACATCAAAAGAGAGCCTAACCACAGGGAAGAGAAAAGAAGGGGGGGACAAGAGGTAGAAGATGGAGGTGAGAGACATAAAGAATGATGGAAGAGATAGAGAAGGAGATAAATGTGACCAGACCTCTGAACATGATTAAAATTAAATACAAATGCATGATGATGATGATGTTGATGATGGTGATGATGATGTAAGCCTGTTTCTCAATTAAATCATTTGAAAACATGTTAGATATTTGCTGATGTATTTATCTTTATGAAACTGCAGCTGTGTTTTTCAATGGGCAGTTAAGGGTTCTTAGCTTTCTAAAATGGGTCTCTAACTGAAACCCTCTACCACGGCAGAACCCTCTGTCAGTATTTCCCCAGAGGGACAAAATTTTTCTAAGACTACCTGGGTAGACATCACTTTTGGCCAGTTTGTCTACACTTCCAAGACATTTGAAGGCAGCTGCTCTCTAATAAACCTTTTCCACAGGCCAGTGTGTGTTGGCTCAGCAAATTACCCATAATCCTCCATGTTATTGCTATTTTCAGTGCTGTACTGTACTTAGGTACCTGTGATGTTTGGTTATGCTCCTTACCCAGGTACTATGGAGCTAAAAATAGCACTGTCCTGATTAATGCCTCACTGTTAATTCGAACAATTTACGTGAAGAAAAAGGAAAAAAGCTGGTGACGGGATGACTGTTTATAGCTGTTGTAATGTAAGTGATAACTGGAATTATGTGTTCAGTTTGTTTATGAAGACAGTCCACATGAAGAGCACACTCAAGTGATATTAACAACCTCATAACTCAAACTTTTTTTATAGCTCTGACTTTCTTCAATATTGCAGAACCCAAGAGAGATAAGTTAGAAAGCTGTGCTAAGTGTAATTACAGGTAGTTTTAGACATGAAAAGTCTTTCCTTAGTAATTTATCAACACATCTGAGGGAAATGTTGATAGTCCTGATGGTTTTGTTTCGTCTCACTGTCACTCTCCCTTTGCATTGTCCAAATAAAAGACTTAATGGCTAGGTGCAAGCTTGTTTTATAGTCATTAATTATGCTTAGTCTTGCTAGTTGTGTTTGGATGACCTGAACAACGAGTGTATCGCTTATAGTGAATGCATAAATTCACAAGTTTCATTTGAACACACCCCTGAATGGGACTGTGAACACTATCAAGAAAACCTCATTCCGTATGAAGAGCAGGGAAAATGACAGTTTTTCCAGTTGTCTATAAAAACAATAGCATGTGTGTTTAATATTAGTGTATATTGTATAACTGTAACACATGCTGATAGAGAGAGAAATGTTTTATGCTTATTATCTCTCATATATAGACAGTTGTGTAACACACACTCACTGTATTTTTCTCTCAACCTGTTTTTCTTTCCATCTCTGTGTGTGTGTGTGTGTGTGTGTGTGTGTCCTTGAACAAACTTACGCTCCAGCATGGCCTCTTTGTTTTGATGGATAAGGGGCGAGTCTACTCTATTGTCTAGACGAGTTTTCAGCTTGGGCACACACACACACACACACACACACACACACACACATACACAGCACATTATGTTATGAACACGGTTATGTGACTCTTGGAGCGTGTGAGTGTGTAAAATGGAACCTGATGTCTGGATGTCTTTACAAGCATAAGAGACAGCAGGATTGAGTCCATAACACTGTTAAAAGACTACACACACACACACACACACACACACACGCACACAATGTTTAAAACTTCCATCACTGCTTTTTAATTACCTCTCTCTCTCTCTATCTCTGTCTCCACCCCCGAGTGAGAACAAATTGTTGCAGTAATGTGGTGTGTGTATCAGATGACAGTTTGCCACTCTTTGATGTTCAGACGTGTGTGAGCACAGAGGTTTGGGTTCTCTAAACACACACACACACACATCCTTAAAGGATTAGTTTGGGGGAAAAAAAATTAAATGTACACAGTTAACCATTTACTCTAAATGTATTCGATCAGCCAAGGCATGTTTGGAGTCTGAAGTTTGCTTCTTTAGTGTAGTACACTTGAACTAGGCTAGCCAGCTAATAACTGGCTAATGTAGCTAGTAATGAAAGGCAGTCTCACCCAAAATCTTTCTCACATCCAGTTCTTCAGTGATGTCATACACACTTGATGAGGTGGATTAAGACACATTGTGACTCACATGAAGAAAACTTCAGCATGTAGCTGAACACTGTAATGTTGTGCGGCGGCAATCTCGGACAACCAGTATCACTTTTTGTCTTAGTGTTTGAAGATGAAACGGTAGCAGAAAGCTAAATGATAATATCAAGTCTATCTATTATTTTACAAAATAAAACATAAAAGTGACATTTCTAACATTGTCTAACAGTGACATTGTCTTAAATTGTAATTTGAAGAAAGTGTATGAAGTGTTTTCAGAAAAGGTTTTGGCTGAGATAAACTGCTTGAGATAAACTGCTTGAGAATAACTACATTAGCTTCATCACTCCGGTGTAAAACTAAAGAAAAAACATCTTGGCACACATAGTTGACAATCCTCTTGGTGGAATACTGCTCCTGATAACACACCTTATAAAAACGAGTGGGAGAGTAGGGAAGTGTGTGCAGTGACGATGGAGGATATACACTTCTGGTTGTCATTATGAGGGTTTGCAGCTGTGGTGCATATACACAGACACACACACACATACACACACACACACACACACACACACACACACATTCTGTGTGACATGGCAATCAGACTGTAATGAACCATGAAAACACACCTAACCAAGTTAAGTAAGTTCATAATAAAGGAGCTACTTGTTTTTAAAGACCCCTTTGTTCTCTTTGTGTGTGTCTCTTCAGAATTCAGCTGCCTAGCCTTAACTGAAACCTTCTCTCCTTCCTTTTTATCAAATGCACAGATAACATAACAGAAACAGTAACTGTCTCTCTCTCTCTCACACACACACACACACACACACACACATGTACATTCAGGCACTAGTAAGATAGCATGTTCCCATCCGTGCTTGGGTCTCTGCGTGGTTTAGCCCAATGACCCAACATTTATATATATGATTTAATTTAATTTCCCCCTTATTCAAAATGAAGTCATTTAACCAAGACATGTTTGTGGTATGAAATTAGCTTTTTACATTTTTGCACTCTAGCTAACAAGTAACTGAGGCTTACTGTTAAAACCACTGGTTTAGCACTGCACAAACTGTAAAAAAAAAAAAAAAAAAAATCACTTGTCTAAATCATCACATACTTGCATCAACTGGATGCAGAATAAGTATTAAAATTAAATTTACAAATAATAGGGGGACTTCATCAACTCATTCATAACCTACAAGTCTACCTTCAAATGTTGGCCAAGCCTCCTAACTGAGTCTGATACTGGTGTGGAATGACACCAGACTATGTGTTGAGTGTCAGAAACCACATAAACAAGTCTGTTTGAGATAGTATACACAAATACACATTGTAGGTTGCACAATGCGTAAGTGTAAAACCACTGTATTACTAGTAATTCATGGCTATATTGTTGGGGTGTGCTGGTCTGTCATTTAGTCACTTCTTTCTTTTCTGCAACGCAACATACACTATAAGGCCAAAATTTTATGGACACCTAACCCTCATACCCATTTGTGCTTGTTGAACATCCTATTCCAAAGTTGGTCCTGCCTTTGCTGCTAAAACAGCCTCCACTCTTCTGGGAAGGCTTTCCACTAGATTTTGGAGTGTGGCTGTGGGAATTTGTACTCATTCAGTCACAAGAGCATTAGTGAGGTCAGGCACTGATGTTGAGTGAGGAGGCCTGGAATGCAGTCGATGTTCCAATTTATACCAAAGGTATTCAGTGGAGTTGAGGTCAGGGCTCTGTGCAGGACACTCGAGTTCTTCCACTCCAACCCTGGCACACCATGTCTTCATGGATTTTGCTTTGTGCACAGGGGCATTGTCATGCTGGAGCAGGTTTGGGCCTCTTCAGTCCTGTGAAGGGAAATCTTAAAGCTACAGCATACCAAGACATCCTATACAATTGTGTGCTTTCAATTTTGTGGCAACAGTTTGGGGAAGAGCCACATATGGGTTTGACGGTCAGGTGTGCACATACTTTTGACCATGTAGTGTATAAGTAAGGCAAAATACAAAGTTTATGTGGGAGCAGTTGAGGAGTAAAGATAACCTGAAATCGAAACTGGACGTTTTGTCTTTGCTAGTTCATATTCTAGTCTGTGTTGTGCACAATTCAACACTTAATGCATAAAAAGGACAAATGACAAAAATGAAAGTTCATTCTTTTCACAATCTTCCATCGAAATGCAATGTCCTAAGAACTGTCTTATGCTCAGCCAGGGGCTCTTATTCTCATGCTGAACATCCTTTCAACACCCGTAGTACTGTGTGCCTTTACAGAATACAATTGTAGACGAGTAATCATTTATAATCCCACTGTCCGGTGTCCAGTGTCAACCAGAAGACAGTGGTTTTCCTTTTGAGTCTTGTTCCTCTCAGGAGGTCTCATTTTTCAAGCTGCATAATCATTTGCAGGAGCATTTAAACAAGAAATGCAGTATTCTTAAAAATCCAGTTAGATTGGAAAAAATGTTTGCATTCTATGCTCCTGTGTTTGTGTAAATTTACATAAAAGTAGACTCACTAATGTAAAACTTGACTGATTGGCTATAATTAGCAATGAGCTACTGCGATTTTATGTACGGATTATGCTTTCAAGTTTATTTCAATAACATTGATTCATGGATTTCAATAACACACAAATTTAGTGAACATTTTGTGAAAGCAATCCAAACAAATCAACAAATTCAGACAAATGAGATTAGCCATTCAATTAAGACAATAGTAATGTAATTTAAAAAAAAAAAAAGCGATATAAAAAGAAGAAGAGTTTATTTATGGTTGCCAAGTCGCTGCAGTGGCTGAGCTGCATTGCTGGAGGATTTACCGAATACCACATTTACAATGTGCTCTTTCACCGTTTAGTTGTCATTTTGTCATTTTCAGCTCTCTGTGAGCTTTGCCTTTTATGGAGTTTTGTCACCATCACTACATATAAATCAGCTGTGCCATGACTTACAAAAGTTTCATGATTTTCATCATACACGCTTGGTAATACACATGCGTGTATGATGAAAATCATCAAACTTTTGTAAATCTGGTGGAAATTTTTACTTTGGTTTGGCCTAGTAAAATATTAAAAACTTTATTTAAAATATCATCTCAGGGAGCTTTTCCTCACCACTGTCGCCTCTGTCTCGTTCTTGATCCATCTTGGGGATCTAAATCTACATGTGCTGATCTCTGACTACATCACCATACTCACACTGGAAAGGAAGAAATACCATTGCCTAATATCATCATGTCATGTGTCATCCCGAACCATCCTTAAGCAAAAGCTTGTTTCACTTGAATGTGTGTCAGAGGATCTGTGGTAGTATGGTATTTGAGCTTACAACCTTATAATCACTGGGAAAAGACCTTAATCACTGAGCTATCATGGCCACGGTCATTATGCCAGTTGCTCAGTGTGAAAGTTAGCGGATTAGCCCCTCACTGAGCTCAGTATTAAGGTTTGTTTTCTCAGATGACATCACTGACCAAATTTCTCAACCGATCAGATTTCCTGGTTACATCTTTGTCTCCCACATCGCATGTGCATACGTGTGCTCTTCAGACAAATTGGCCAAAAACAATCCAGAGATGTTTATCTTGGGATTACCACTTTTCACAAGGCCAAGTTCAGTGATATAGGCGAAAAGCATTCAGGGTTTCTCCCTCATCACATTGATCTGGCTAGGTATGCTTTTAGAGGGTGTGTGTGTGTGTGTGTGTGTGCTTATTTCACCCCTCCCCCTTTCTGTGCCAGTCATTCATCTTCCCAGGAAACAAATACTTAGTGTTTCTCAATATGCATTCTTGTTTGTTCTTGTGTTCTCATGTACTTGCTTAAACACCATTTTCCACTACACAAGTTTGTTTCCAATACTGAAGCACGTAAATACTTTAAAGAGTCACACACCCAAAAACAAAAAACGATGCTTTGACTTGCACTTAAAATCTATGGTGATAGCAGAGTAAGCACTTTGTTATTTTATTTTAACTAATGCATTAAAATCTGATCTGAAGTCAGAAATAGTTAATAAAGCCATGAGATATTTACTGATGTAATTCAAACAAAGGCTAATGGAAGTTTGTTCCTGCTTTTGGCAGGAGGAAGTTCCATTTAGCTAAATTAGCTGGCTAGCAAACCCTCTTGTGGTAATATTAGCTAGCTAGTAATATCCTCTTGTGATAAAGCTAGCTAGTAATAACCTCCTATGGTAAAATTGGCTAGTAATAACCTCCTGTGGTAATATTAGCTAGCTAGTAATAACCTCCTGTGGTAAATTATCAAGTATTAACCTCCTGTGGTAATATTAGCTAGGAATAACCTCCTGTGGTAATATTAGCTAACTAGGAATAACCTCCTGTGGTAACATTCCAAGTAATGACCTCCAGTGGTAAAATGATCAAGCTAGAAATAACCTCGTATGGTACAATTATCACACTAGCGATAACCTTGTGTGGTAAAGCTAGTTAGTAAAAACCCCCTGTGCTAAAATTAACTAGCTAGCAATAACCTTCTGTACTAAATTAGCTAGCAAATTTATCAGATTTTAGCTATTTAGCTCAAGTTACCACAGGATGCGCTTGCTAGCTAACTAACTTAGCTAACCAAAGCCGCCTCCTCTCCTAAGGAAAGCCTAAGTAAATGTATATTTTAGACATTACTCGTACCAGAAATTCAAGTCAGTTCTTAGTATTCTTGGTATTGAGACACAGCTGAGAAACACACACACACACAAAGACAAGGTTCATCCCCGTTCATTTCTTCAGAGTCTTAGTACGGGTGAAATGAATCACCATCTTCTTGACCACATGCTGTGTGTGTGTGTGTGTGAGAGAGCGAGAGAGAGAGAGAGAGAGAGAGAGAAAGAGAGAGTTTGTGTGTATCTGCGTTCCTGTTGGACCTGATCTTGAACTGGCATCTCTGGAGAAGCAGGCCCACTCCACCCGTAAAGTTTCGTCTCTGTCGTAGACGCGACAGGAATGGTTTCTTAGCTACATTAGAACACACACACATCAGTCAAATTCTGATCATAACTTTTAGAAACCAGTGACAGAAAAAATGCTCCCCTTGAACACTAAAGTACATGAAAGTGACTGAAACACCTGCTACTGTCTCAGTTAGCACGCTTCGCTATGCATTGTGTTATCGTCCGCTAGTGGTTTCAGTCAATATGTGAAAGTTGACGAAATCCTGTCTGAGAAATCTTATTTCTAACATAATCATTGTGTACATTACATTGCAAATGTACGCAAAGATTTGCACTGCCCTGCATTAACATACATGGAGCTCTAGTCTAATTAAACCTAATAACCCAGTTAGATCAGAAGTAGTCCAACAAATAATCTAAAATATACTTTACTGATTACGTCTCTAATCATTTAATCATCTGGCATTGGTATTTTCAGTCATTTGACCATTTACACTGCGGATGATTACAATAAAGCTGAATTGAATTGTAAAAAAAGTGTCTACTACTGTAGAAAACGGACAATTTCTCTGCCTACTTTTCCTATTTTACGTTTACATTTCACCGAATTTAACAACAAACCTTAAATGTAACGTGTACCAACAAGTGTTATTTCTTCTGTAATTTCATTACGAATGTGTTTGTGTATAGAAGAGACTCAAAGTGACGTCTCAGCACTTTTAAAGAATGCATGTGTTTGCAGGACCCAGTTTGAGGGGGATGCGAGAGGATGGTTAAAACAAATGACGAAAACCATCCCCCTTGTAGAACTGCCTTTCTCCCAGAATGAAGGCAATTTATATAAAATGTGTATTCTCAATAAAAAATATAAAACAATGAAAGATGTCTGGCATTGCTTTCATTTGCAATTATGCATATATCACATTAATTAGGCTAACTAGCTGATTCAGGTGGGGGTTTTTTTTATGTCTGCCAGGAAATATTACATGCTAGTCATATAATTACATGCTAACCAAACCTTTTCCCTAGTTTTCCTAACCTAAAAAAAAAAAGAATTTAATTATAGCTACACCCCGTTATTAGAACTTACTTGCTATGGCCTCTGAACATTTTTAACAATTTAACCACTGTATGCCTGTGGTTTATAAACGTTTTCGCATATGTGTGTGTCTGATAAATAGCCTAACTGAAACATTAACTGACGATTCTAAACACACACACACAGACATACAGGACACATAGATGTCCTTTATACGCAAAAGCACAAGACACAAAAATTTGTTTGCTTCATAATATCTTTAATACAGTAGTTAGTTACAGAAAGATCAGCAAAAATAAAACATTTCATGAGCCCTACTTTATCTGGCGTGCACCACCACCCTGACCCCCTCCTCCTCCCTTCCTCACCTCTCTCCCTTTCCAAGAGACATTTGTCAGCTGCCATCTGTCTGTCTGCCCCGTCTCCTCCTCCTCCCGTGTCTCTGACCACTCTTTAAACTATCTAATTAAGCTGCAACACCTTTACTTTAGTTACTTGCGCCCCCCCCTGCACACACACACACACACACACACACACACACACACACACACACACACACACATACATGCTTTGAAGCTTTCAACAGCAAACACACGAGCACAGCCAGGAAGAAGGGCTCATTATGCAAACTCATACATTTATATCTTCATTTTACACAAGTGCTACAGATGCTAAACATGTTTTTGAAGTATGAAAATACTGTACAATTTGTAGTCTTAGACCAGTGTACATACACACACACACATGCACACACATTCACATACAAGCCATAGGTTTCTCTGTTATCACCTCGGTGGAGTTGAAAATTGAAGCAGGATGCAAAAATAGTTTCTGCTCAAAATTCTTCCTCATACAGTTCTCATACACACACTCATACGCCATTATTCATACAGTAGAATACACAACCCTGGGAGAATTATTTACACACTGTACATATAATGGACCATTTCTTGACAGAGAGAGACTCAAAAGTCCTTTATCTTTTCAGTCAAAATAATGTTCATGTTTGAGGCTCAGCCTGGATGAGTCAAGCCACCAGAATGGACCAGCCGTCTGGTTGCTCCCCACTTCTCCTCTCACCTCCACTTTTTATCTTTCCCCTCGTCTCCTTCTGCTCTCCTTCTCCTCACACTTTGGTGGCAAGCGAGTGCAACTCGGACTTCTGGGTCTGCGCGCTGAGTGTGGATGAGGCAGAGCTGACGTGACCGTGCACAACCTTCTTCAGGCTGAGCAGGCAGAGGCAGCGCGAGCGGAAACGCAGGTCGAAGAAGGCATAGAGGAACGGGTTGAGGCAGCTGTTGATGTACGCCAGGCAGGTGGCATACGGGTGCGCCAGCAGCAGGAAGTGCAGGAAACCACAGGACGTTGGAGCCAGTCCCAGGTATGACAGTGCGTCCATGCTCTTCAGCACATGGAAAGGCGTCCAGCAGAGGGCGAACACCACCACCAGAGTGGTGATGATCTTCAGGAGGCGCCTCTTCTTCTGGTCCTCCTTGCGCAGGTGGCCAAAGTGGCGCGCCACTGTGCAGCCAATCAAGCAGTAGCACACAGTCATGGCCATAAAGGGGAGCAAGAAGCCAAGAGCTGAGGATGACAAGCTCAAACCGGCGATCCAAAGTGACTCGTGGTGCTGATTAAGGGTCACCAGGCTGAAGTCCATGGCACAGGTGGTGCGGTTGCTGACTGCATCATCCACCGTGGTACGAAAGAGCAGAGTAGGTGCAGCGAGAGTCCCGGAAAGCAGCCAAATGGCACCGAGTGATACCATCACGGTGCCCCGGGATCGAAGACGGTTGCTGCTCAGTGAGTGCACAATGGCCAGGTAGCGATCAAAGCTCAAGCAGGTAAGGCAAAAGACACTGGCATACATGTTCACCAGCACCACGTAGCTGCTGATCTTGCAAAGTGCAACACCGAAAGGCCAGTGGTACCCAAGTGCCGTGTACGCGGCCCACAGTGGCAGGGTCACCACAAAGGTCAGGTCGGCCAATGCCAGGTTGCCGATGTAGACGTCTGCGGCACGGCGCTTGGACTTGGCCGAACGCCACATGGTGAAGATGACCATCCCGTTCCCGGACAGACCAAGGATAAAGATGAGCATGTAGAGGACAGGGATGAGTGAGTAGGATGGCTCCCACTCTGAGTAGTCGCACGCTGTCTCGTTGTCTTCATAATAATCGTAGCTGTCTGGGTATTCCGTGGGATCCATTGGATAAAGGTGTCTGGGTTCCACAAAGTTTTAAAAAAGTCCTATTTGAAGAGGTCTTCCTTTAGTCCAGGTGTGCTTTTAAAACTGCAGAACCAAAAGTTGCTGGACTGCAAAAGGGCAACTTGTTGGTTTTCCTCCGTGAACAGAAGTTTCTCTGTGAAGTTCTGCACCATGCACACATGGGCAGCAGGAGAGAGAGCAAGAGAGAGAGTGTGTGTTTAAGTGAAGGGGGAGAGTCACCCAGCCTATTTAACCTCCATCCCCTCCTCATCCCTCCATCTCCGCCCCTCAGACCCCCCTGTTTTTCTAAAGCACAGCCCCCTATATCCCAGTAACCCACCCCCGAGCCTCTGAATCTCGGCCAGCGTGGAGTGGGTCAACACAGCAGGAATTAACTCTTGTTTTTCTTCTTAATGAAAAAGTAATGGCCCGTGCTTCTTTCGAGTCAGGTTTGAAATGAGGGCTGACCAAAGATCCCTGGGACACTTTAATATAGGCTGAATCACTTCATTGCACTCTAACTATTTTAGGTGTCTCTCAGGATTGGATTAAGCTATCAAGATGCTCACAAGAGTGTGTTTTGTATTACTTTGGGTAATTTAAAAAAAATTAGGCAGTGTGAGATTTTAATATTGTTTTTTTTTTTAATAAAATGGGGGACTTAACTGGTACCTGTTCTTGCCGAAATGAATGAATGAATGAATGAATGAGTGAGTGAGTCTCGTGTATAAATGAGAAAAATGCATCAAGGAATTAATGATTAATCAATAACCAGATAAGTAAATTAATAAATATAGCAGTACCTCCAGGGCTCTACTAAAGCACGCCTGGACAAGTTGCTATAACGAAACCGCCCTCATTTGAATGTAAAAAGTTTTGGTGGTCCCTGCTCATTTCCTATACTGGCCTTTAACTTTCACTTACACACTTCAGACTAATCTGATTCAGGCTTCTTGACCAATAACAACAACAACAACAACAACAACAATAATAATAATAATAATAACTAATAAAAAATAATTGTCAATTATTCAATTCAATTCAATTTTATTTGTCACACTGTCACAAAGCAGCTTTACAGAAATAAATGGATTAAGAAAATATATATTGTAAATATGTGAATTTATCCCTAATGAGCAAGCCAGAGGTGATGGTGGCGAGGGTGGCGACGGTGGCAAGGAAAAACTCCCTGAGACAATATGAGGAAGAAACCTTGAGAGGAACCAGACTCAAAAGGGAACCCATCCTCATCTGGGTGCAATGGATGGTGCAATTATAAATAAATCCCTTATATTATTGTGTACTATATGGACAAATAGTGCAATTGTGCAACCAGTAAATTATTCCATACAAGTCATTGCATACACATTCCCCTTCACGCTTATCCAGTATATTAAAATTGTAAACTATCTTGGAAAGCAGTATGTTAAAATAGTATACTTTCTTAATGAACAGTACAGTAAAATAGTAAACTATCTTACCAAACACAACCCCACACACACACAGTTCTAACACGCATACTGTATGTACACACACACACACACACACACACACACATATATATATATATATATATATAATAACCTACATTCACCTGACATTACATACAGTGATGTGACCTAGCCTACTATTTAGTACAGTAGTATGCAAGGACACGACCCCGTTAACTCAGCCTTCTGTTTTAACATGTTTTTTTTTTTCTTTTTCTGATCTTTAACACTGTTGAAAAAAAAAGGGCAGAAACGCTCTTAAAAGTTCGGGTCTAATTGTTAGCATGGCGTGTGAACGCTATACCAGGGATTAATTAGCATTAGAAAGTGAGACACAAACTTACACAGTCACCTCAGAGTCAAAATAAAGGAAACGACACATCGGAGTTCAACAGCCATTAACGCCATGGAGCTCACGCGCCACACCCAAGGAACACAATATACAGAAACCAATCAGCTGTGACTATGACAGGTTTTTCATCTATCTATCTATCTATCTATCTATCTATCTATCTATCCCTTTTAATTTCACCAGGTGGAGTCAATTGTGATCTATCTATCTATCTATCTATCTATCTATCTATCTATTCATACCTATTTATAAACTAATTGTTTTCTTTTTCTTGTTTATTTTATTCTATTACCCTATTAATAATGTGCTTTATTTATTTATTTATTTATTGTGATTATTAACAGAATAGTTATCTTTTTTTAAATTATTCCCCTGCAAAGCCTACAGCGATCATCTATATTCTAGCGTCACATCTATAATCACCTGAGAGCTCATTACAGCCCCATAAGGGTGATGAGATCATCTTTATATCATCTTAACCCAAACCTGATCCTCTCTGATCCTCTTCATGTGGTTCAAGGACTCAAGGCTCTTTTTCTAATGGCATCTCCACGGGAAGTGCATTGCCTTACCATAACACTTCCTGGCATTACAACTTACGGTCTCAGTTAGAATAAACAAGATATTAACTAACTAATTAACCAAAGAAATACACTGCCCTCCAAAAGTTTGGAAACGCCTGAACAAAATAGGGTTTTTGGGCAATATCAGCATAAATCCTCTTTAGTTAGTGACCGTTTTGCATTGATAATAAGGGACAACACTAGGCATCCGAGCAGTCAGTTTATTCAAACATTGACTTGATATATTACTCCAAGCCTCCTGGAGGATTGCCCAAAGATGATTCA
>CM040982.1:25279516-25293216 GCA_022985145.1 Pangasius djambal | reverse complement strand
ATTTGAGTATTTTTCTATGTTATGTTCATGTTTATGTTCATAAACTTTTTATTTAATAAAATATGTTTTCATAGTTTGTGTTGTCCCTTATTATCAATGCAAAATGGTCACTAACTAAAGAGGATTTATGCTGATATTGCCCAAAAACCCTATTTTGTTCAGGCGTTTCCAAACTTTTGGAGGGCAGTGTACATGCAAAGAGACAGTAATTCAGCTGGGCTGCATTTGAAGGGAGTGGAAATTCATATTTTGACATTAGTCAGTAAGAGTTTACTGAAAGGAAAGTAACAAAGCTGCTTTTTGTAACTTTAAAATCCCAGTTGGGAATTCCTGAAACCACGACCCCACATTTAGCCCTATGTTTCTAACTGAGAGCCTGATAAACTTACATAACCTTTATTTAAACAAGGATCACTTCCAGGTTTCCAGCTGCACAATTATAGCTAGAAAGCAGAAATCATGATTATTAGTTATTAAGATTATTTAGACAATATAGAAAGGAAACTGTTTTACTGTACTAAATAAACAGTGAATAGTGAATTTAGATTGTACATTATAAGCATGTACAGTATTCATTTAATTTCTTATTAAAATCAGACCAGACCTTAGTCACATGAAGTGAGTGAATGAGCCTCAATGTAAGGACAAATAAATAATCCACTACAGCATGCAGCTAAAACCTATGCACAGGGAGCTCATAACCTACTGCACCAAAGTCAATAAACATGCCTGAAATATAATAAATTACAGTTAATTATCCCACCCTACTATATATTTGTAATATCATATATCACTGGTGATTAAGAACCTTGGTTATAACCTAGCTGTATAACCTTATGTACGAGATATGTGCCAAATGTTTGCATCTTTATTGTATTGGCAGAAAATCTAGATGTAACTGGAAAAGGCTCGTCTGCATCATTGTTATTAGGCACTTGTAGCACATAAGCATGCAGTATATTTGTCTTATAATTGGTACTAACAGATAGTGAGTGTTATACGGAACAAGTGCACTTGCCTTTAATAAAGCACTCATTTAGACTTTCATTGCAGTCTGATAGTGAATGCAGAAGTCCTTATAAAGATTTAGGGAATTCATGGATTGCTTTGTAGTTTGTATGCTTTTTGGGCCAATTTTCCTGTCGCACATCGTACAAGAATTCTTTGGTCGTGACTTGAGATCAGTGGTTGTAAAGCGTATGATGTGACATGGTCACCAAAAGCCAATTTACTGCAATTGCATTCATACACAGCCAAAGTTCTGACAGTGTCCGAACGTTTGATTAAAATCTCAGAGTGTCACTGCTAAAAGTCACGGGACAGCTACAAACACGGTTGTAGCGATGGTATTGCGTAAACAAAACATGCTAATGGACAGAAAAAATATTCTTATTACCTCAGGTTCACTATGAGGAATGTTTCTATTAATGCAAGCCCAAATGAGTATGGATCACACGGGTTGACAACGTACTGTAAGCAGAACGCAGTAATTTCTTAAATCATAGGTCTATCGTTAGAGGATCTTTCCTGTACAATCCGTACATGGAGAACACATGTTATTACACCGTCTGTTACAGAATACAGCCAAGATTTTATTGGATTCGTCTTAAAGAATGCGACAAGTAATAATCCTGTCAGTAATCGCACAGCCTTAAGCCGTGTTTACATGTTGATTCTTGTATTTATCGTATGAACTATTTGATTGTTATGTAAATCTGTAACAGCCATTTTCATGAATTCTACCCAAAGTGATTTCCCTTACAGAATCAATCAGGTATCTACGCAGATCACCGAGATGGTCCTGCTTCTTTTTAAATGCGCAGTATGAATTACGGGTAGGTCTTGTTTATGATCAACTCTCGAGTGGACCAGTTCCGGTTGGATTCGGATTCAAATGATGCTCTATTGTGGCCGAACTGCTCAGGTGGGGGAATGCATAACTGGGTCGTACGTGCGAACGACCTGGTGTGTATCAGAATTGAGCAGAGCACAAAGTAAGGTGTATTGGATAAATGTTCTGGCCTGAACTTGTTCCTACGTGTTTTATTCCTTTCCGTATAAAATAAGACAGTGTTATGCACTAAGTATCTACTATATAACATAACTAGCAGGCTTTAACACTTTCACCTGTGAGGTCCTCGAGGGTCTGCCTTAAACAGTAGCAAAAAAAAACAGAGTGTTATAAATCATGTCAGTCATTTTGAAACCTGTGTAAAGTCAGTGGAAGTTTTCAGGTGGCTTACACCCAGTGACCCCATTATCCTTTACTCTGGCCCTGTGTGCAACCCCCTTTCCCATGCATTTTGTTTTTGTTGGATCTCAGTACTCTGTATCAGGAGAAAATAAAACACACACACACACACACACATAGAGTAGACAGCCTGGCAAAAACAACACAGTGCTTCCTGCTCCAGTAGGGTTGGCAGAGTGCCAGGACAGAGAACCCCCTCTAGTGGACGGACATGCTAACATTCTCATACACACACACACACACACACACACGCAGACACCCTCTCTGTCAGGATTTTATACACACATAGTCCCACACCACACAGTGACACACACTGGTGACACACACACACACACACACATGTAGGTGGCTTCTGGTGCTATCTAACTCCCTGCAGTGTGGAGAAGACGCCTGCTGCTCACAGGGATCCTTTGAGCAAATAAATAAATTTGCAAATTTAAAAAAATAAAAGGAGACCTGATAAGAAACAGATGGTCAGATTAGCCAGACGACTCTCTCACACACACACACACACCTCTAACTGCCAGATTAAGCAGATGAATTTGAAATCTCAAAATCTCACTATTTACTAAAGTATCAGAGAAGAAACTGTAACACACTCCACCACACTTGCAAGTCCAATGCCTCTGGAGCTAAAGATCACTTAAGCACCGCTAAAATCTCTGCAGTGTGCTTCTACTTCTAGTGGTTGAAAACCAAACGCGTAGTTTCAGGTAGATTATAGCATGTACAGAAAATGACCAATATACAGAAATATTACATGATTATTACAGTTGTACTTCTATATTAAAGAAGAAATGCGTTTCTATAATGCTAACAATCCATATTTGAATACTAATAAGTTAAAATGTTTAATATGTTTAATTAAAAATCACAATAAAAGTACACTTTAACCTATGTGACATACTGTATGTAAGGAATAAAACACTTGGGAGGATGTGCTGTTATAGGGAAATAATCAACGACAGGATGGTGTGATGCGTTCCAGTGCATAGCAGAGTTACTTTTCCCATCCAATAACAGCACTTTCCAAAGTGTTTTAGTCCTATTATAATACCACAGAAATTTGCCAAGGATTACAATCTTATATTACTTAAGGAACGACATAACACACTTTTTTATCTGTTTATAGTTCACTTTTAATGTTGTGGAATCTCCACAAAGCAAGTTAGTTCCTGTTATCACTTAGCAGCTACAAACATCCATTCTGTCATTCATTTTCTCTTTTGGAGTTAATAATAATAATAATAATTTAAAAAAACAACAACTGCAGCTTGTCATGTTACCAAGAAATCGGGAAATGCAAACTCCTCTGTCCTGAAGACTTTACCGTGGTGGAAAACTACCTCTGACACTGAAGACTCCTTCCATAAAATGTTATATAAAAGTCTCCTTAGAGAAAACGTCACCATTTCAATTAATAAAATAGCCATCAGAAAATTAATTCTTCATGCAGTTGCTTGTTTAATTTAGTACATCCAGAATTGTTAGCAAACCTCAAGAAATATATATATATGTGTGTGTATGTCTGTATATATTGTGTAATTCATTGTGTAACTACTTTATAATTCTTTGATGCATCGGCAACACCAAAATATTGAATCTAATAGGTCTGTCCTCAGAAATACGAGACTGGGGTTTCTTGCTCCTGTCTCCATGTGTTTTGTCTAGTCTTTTCAAACCCCATTTCTCCTGTTCAAGTGTGTTCCACTACAAAGAGTGTGTGTGTGTCGATTTCCTCTCCATCGTAAAGCTAAATCGGCCGGTGTGATGAGGCTAATGGTGTTTTGTTTTTTCCCCCGCATCACTTAAGAGCCTCTATATTGAGAGTGAGACCACACAAGTGAGAGAAACTGAAGTGTGTGTGTGTGTGTGTGTGTGTGTGTGTGTGAGAGAGAGAGAGATGGGGGTGTTCAGAGCAGCTGTCTGTTATTTACTTCTAAGTAATCAAAGAAGGTCTACCTGCTACAAAACAGTGTTGAAACGTGTGTTATTTAGTTTGAGTGGCAGTTGGGATCCATCGAGACAGCAGCACACAAACACACACACACACAGATACACACACTCGGGTTCAGGCTCCGAGTGGAGTGAACCGTATGAGTTGAGGCATGCTAGGTTGAGTTGGGGTTAAGTGACCTGTAGCTCTGAGGCTACTCGAAACGTAAAGCTGTCGGATGGAGCTGATCAGCCGTAATTGCTTGATTTGTGAGATCCTGAAGCTTTGAATCATTTAAAAAGGTGTCTGTCTCTGTGTGTGTGTGTGTGTGTGTGTGTGTGTGTGTGTGTGTGTGTGTGTGTGTGTGTGTGTATGTGCACGTGAGTGTTTGAGATGGGGGGTTGTTTTAGTCTGCGGTCCCCGAGTTGGTAACCAGCATGTGTGTGTGTAGAGGTACACTGATGTTAGAAAGATAAATTTGACTCGTTCAAAAATACTGTATTCACTTAAAATGTAATATAATAAATATGCAGCCAAGGTGATGTTTCCTACTGTTGTTTTTATCCTATAATTGTTGCTTTTAAATCAAGCATGCTTATACATGTATCATGTAGAGTAATGGCATGCCAACTAAATTTCGTTTCCTCAAAAATGTTGAAAAATGTGATTTCACTACATCACCCCACCCCTAACCAATCAGGACCCCTTTAACCGTCAAAAATGTGATTACGATTCTAAATCATTGCTCCTGACACTACAAAGGCTGTTGCAATGTAACCACGACAACGATCATGAATAATGGTTTAGGCTAAGTAATAATTGTGTTAATAAATCACACAAGAAAGTACATGACATATGATAACAGTTACAATAAGACACAACTGGGGATGTCAAAAACTAAAATTTCAAAAGAACAGCAATTTTTAATGAAAATATATAAAGAAGTACATCATAGAGATAGCAATTAACAGTCTGTGAGACTCGGGGCAAGAAACTGAAGGCGTTTGGGGTTGTAAAGATCCTCTGCTGATGGAGAAGCTCGTGAAAAACGTGTGCATTCCACAATCCAGCTTCATGTGAATAACAGAAAGTGTGTAATTTTCTGAATTGTGTGCAGCGATATAATATTTAGCATAGCTATAGATTAGGGTTCATATGGCTAAAATGTCCCTACCAACATCTGTGCTTTTAAACAAAATTCGATAGTTTCGCCTCAGTCCCTTAAGAGACAGGAGCTGGTTTGAACAATCCCTGATCGGGAAATAAAAGGATGTTATGTAGTACGTAGCTAGCTAGCTGACTGATATATAAAATATATAAAGAATTTAGAACCTGACTCAGAAATTGTTCATTTCTATTTAATGCTTTGTCTTTGACTTTTAAAAGGAAACATTTGTCACATTCCCTCATCAGAATACATTATCCTAGCTAGCTGTTAGCTAGGTCAACATCTAGCTATTAGTATTGTGCCTATGAACCTTCATTATAGCTAGCTAACTGTGACGTTAGCTAGATGTAGGAAAGGAACGAAGACTATACTTTTTTTTTTTAAAAAGCTCAACTGCTGACCTCACAAATTTTTGTGTGTGTGTGTGTGTGTGTGTGTTGTGTGTGTGTGTGTGTGGGGGGGGGGGGGGGGGGGGGGGGGGGGGGGGGTGGGGTGTTTAATCAGACTTCGAGATGGGAATGCTAAATACCAAGGCCGGTCTTCCTAGATAAAAATCACACCCATGTGCTACTCTGTAACCTCCCACCCTTTACACACACACACACACACACATACACATACACACACACACACACACACACACGGCTCACCCTCTGATTGTTAGCTTATGCGAGTAGTCTAGTTTAAAAGGCAGTGATTTGAGCTTTATGGCAATCTGGCTTCAGCTTAGCATTAGCACACTGATAACGGCTCTTTGATGTCATTGATCCTGATCATCTGGTTCTCTAAAAGTTATCTAGAACTGCTGAAAAAATGGAGACAGTCAGCTTGTTAAATAGACTATTAACTTACAAACACTGAAACGGATTTAATGAATCCAGTCATGGCAGTCACAGATCTACTTTAAGCTAATAGTTTAACTGCTGCTCACACACACACACGGGTCTTTCCTATATTCTGGATTTTATGATCAATATCAAATAATATAAAGAATTTAAATTTAACCCAAAATGTAGACGATCAGCCAAGAAATGTTTGCTATCTGATGTTAGCCTTATTAGTTTGGAACTGGAGCTATGAGGCTAATGTAGCTAGCAAACCTCAAACACAAACAAACCCCAAAACAAGTTGTTCGGCTCAGTAATGTCATTAAACCGTTGCATAAAAAAAATCCAGCTGGAATCATTTTATCATTTAGATTATATGACTATTAATGCAGAGTGATTTAGCGTCAAGATGGCCGCTGCAAATACTCCATTTTAAAAGAGGGTTGTACAGTCTATTATACAGATGATTTAGCTAAACAATAGCCTATATGCTACATGTGATTTTTATTTACAGATGATTTATTTATTTTCACATGTGATTCATTTATTTTCACATATTTTAAAATAAATGATTCACTTATTTTTATGTGATTTTTTTTTTTACAGATGATTCAATTATTTTAACATTCAATTTTTTTTTTTTTTTTTTTACAAATGATTCATTTATTTTCAAATGTGATTTCTTAAAGTAAATGATTCACTTATTTTTACATGATTTTTTTTTTTTTACAGATGATTCACTTATTTTTCCGTGATTTTTTTTTACAGACGATTCACTTATTTTCACAAGTGATTTTCAGATGATTCATTTGTTTTCACATGAATTATTTTACAGATGATTCTTTTTTGACACGTGATCCACTACATTTGAGTGTAAAATGAGAAGTTGTTTCAATTTTGTCTGAACTGTTACTTTAAACTCATACAATTTAAAAAGGAATTAAAATAAAGCTGGTAGACGAACATTCACACAAACGCTACTCACTACTGCAAATACTCAGCCATGTACATGTGTAAAGCTTGGCACAGTGTGTGTGTGTGTGTGTCCTGGGTATATCTGGCCTAATCAGCATGAACAATAGGAAAGTGTCTAACACAACCCAAACATCACGTATTCAGGACTCCTGTTTCTGTTACTAAGGGATACATTTATGTGTTTACGTCTTATCCGTCTTCCTCACAGGATGGCCATGAAGACAATACGATATTCAGACTCTTGGCTTTTATCGCAACTTTATTGTGGCTCTGAGCTCTTTTTTGACCTTAATCAGGAGATGAATAAGTCATGGTCACAACTTTTGGTTTCCTCAGTCACTCAGGTGGCCGAGATTAGATACTGCCTGTTATATGACAGTGCTGTTGAATTCTCGAATCTGATCAGCAGCGGCACATAAACAGATCACAATTATGTGTAATTGTTGATATGGTGAAGCTTTCTATGACAAGATGTTTATTTAGCATTTTTGGAAGGAGTCTCCAGTGTCAGTGCATTGTAGCAGTCAGAGGTAAAGCTGTAACCTTAAGTTTTGAAATATAGGAAAGCCTTAGAACAGAAGCTTTTTTCTTTTTTAGCTTATTGACTTATTAACTTTAAGACAGGAAAATAAAGAGAGGCAGGTGATGGAAACCCTGTTTATAGCTGCTACAGCATAGATGATAACATGACGTAACTTGTTTCATGGACGTTCCACGACATTAAATCTTACTCTATACAGATGAAAATTACAACATGTTCTTTAATAAATAAAAACTGTAATCGCTGGCAGATCACTGTTTCACTGTTGTGTAAGGTTTGCTTTGCGTTCCTATAATTTGCAAGTATTTCATTCCTAATTATTTACATATTGGCTCTAGCGCATTTAATCTACACCAGTATGTTTCAATTGTCTACTGGGTTGCGTATTGAGGTGACATTTATTTATTTAATTGGAAATTTAATGTGTAGTTAAGGGTTATATAATTAGCATTAAATTGCATTCATACTTAGTATTAGATTCGATTCATGTAAGAATAGAGGAGTTTTATCTACATAGGATTTACATGATACACAGGTATGTGAAGGTTTTTAGGTTTAAAAGCAAATTGCTGTTTTTTTTGCTTGCTTAAAGTGATAAAATAAGCACATAAATACTATTTAGTTCCTAATCTGGCTGAATCATTGTGCTAAGAAATTGTGATTTTCATTACAATTACTTCTGTTGAACTCAGACTGATTTTTGGTCTTGTGTGCGCTCTGTATTTTTATTTTATTTTTTTAATTCAGCAGCAGTGTGCAGAAAACTGCTAAGAAAAGCAATATTTCTTTGCACCTCTTTCTTTCCTCACACACCCCACTCTCCGTCTCTGTCTCTCTCATCAGTACTGGAGTTCCTTCCTGTAGTAGTGCATTGTGCGTGACCATGTGTTTGTGTTTTTCTAAGTGTGTGCGTGCATGTGTTTGAAAATTCAGGAAGAACACAGGGGTTCACAAGGTGTTTTCCCGCTCACACCGAGGACCCGCTGACATTTGACCTCACTTTTCCCTCGCCTGACCTCTCTGCTCTTTAAGTGGTCAAAGCAGCAGGATGTAGGCTCAGGACTAAACACAGCGAGACACACTTTCTGAGTGTGTGACTGTTTGGATAGATAATTTTTTTTTTACTCTAGCAAGTTTTGAGCAAGAGGTTGTTATACTAGCATTTTATAAAAATATCTGCAATTTTAGCATATGTTTACATGTTTAAGCACTTACGCACAATGTATACTCATTAGCATGAATAATTACAGTTATGTTAACCCGTGATGATACTTCATATTTTATAAATTACACAATCGCATATTATTAAAAAAACACTCAAACCTTGTCAATGAATATGACTTAACGAATGAGCGAGCACGAACACGAACGAGTGTTTAAAGGTAGAACTAACATACTTTGAGTCACAGTTCAATTATTTTTGTATTAGGAAGTGTATGACTCATTTTCAAAATGCATAACTAGATCCTTATGCGGGTTTGTTTAATATTATTTTGCATATGTAAATAGCATTCTGATTAGAGTTAAGTCTAAAGACTATGCCAAGAGAACATCATAACTTTACAAGTACTATTTTATCCTACGCTGTAGCTAGCTAGCTGTCCTATTAGTAGGTCACATGACCATGAACACGTGCAGTCTGTAGGCTGCACCTGTGCTAGAATCTCAGTAACTTACAAGAAACGCCCGAAAGTGTTGCTCCTCTGATACGTCCTGTTAAACGTCATCTATATTTTATTCTGTTCTGCTTTAAACTCGGCCAGTATCTGGTTTCAGTTTGGTTTTGGCGAGAGACGAGAGAAAAAGCGAGCACTTTCTGGAGTATCTTTACACTGAAGAAAAAGTGCAAAACTTCTTTTCCATCAGGACATAATGAAATCTTTACCAACATGTAATTCCAGATTGTTTCTTAAAATGGCCGCCTCTCTTGCAAAACCACTAAAGGACACGAGATTTGACTTACAAAGTAAAAGAAATTCTGATATGTGCAAGACAGAAATGAGTCATGAATCACTCCTACACCTGCCACGTAGGCAAAATAGTACATTAGAGTTGAAACCTTTTTTCATTATAGTGGATTAAAGCAGAACTACGAGAAGCACTGTTTACTCTGCTGAGGGTTTATGTGCAGCCCTGAAGGAAGGATAGACAAAATGACAAATGAGAGGAAACAGGAGGGAAAATGTGAGACAGCAAACCACAGAGAAGGAAAAAGAGGTAAAAGATAAAGGTGATGAGAGGCTGGAAAGGATAATGAGAGGGATTAGAGAGTAAGGATTGGCACACACAGGAGGGATAAGGGCTGAAAGCCACCTACCTACCACCTTTTCCTGGGGGGCCAGACAGGAATTTGGTGACATCTGGACCCAAAGCCCACTGAAAACAAAAGTTCTGCCAAAGCTTTGCAACACACATTCAAACACACACACTGAGTAAATATAACAGAGCTATACAAGGTTCTGACCAAAAGATCATGCTACCTGGAATACATCAACACTCATGAAAAGGTTTATTACCAAAAGCATAATTTAAAACCACTATCCCTCGTCCTGTTCTGAAACTGTTTCTAATACACACTCCATCCATCCTGTTTCAGTACTTTATTAGCTTAACTGAAGTTTGTTAGATGACTCCTTGGAGGCCTGAGGGACGAGGAGAACACGTAACTGTAGACTTCCAGCGCAGGATTTATCCAGAGGGCATTTCAATCCGATACTCCTTCCTTTAAAAAAAGGGGGTTAAAAAGCAAATCAAAACAGGAGCCATGATTTAGGCTAAAGGCAGTTTAACAATTATTTAACTCTATAACAGACAGCGCATGTAACTCCATTCATTTTATCTTCTAGCTAAAATTACTATCTAAATAGCTAAGCAGCTAGGAACTAGCTATCAGAAGCTATCAAAAGTTATTAATTACAGAGTAAATACAACATACTAGGTTGATTTAAATAGCAAGCTGCTTATCTAGCTTTATGTACACAACTACTCTATGTATACAGAACAAACAGAACACTAGTACTTTTCTTTTGCTAGGTAGCTAGCAAACATGGCAGCCAAGTGCCCCAGCTAGTTTGTACATGTTAGCCAGCTAGCTAGACTTAAATTTGGGATTTAATGATCACAAACTGATGGCAGCTGATGTGAAGCAAAGATATTAATCTGCTATCTTGATCATTTGGTATCTAAGATACTTAATCTATCCAGCTATAGTTAGATAACTAGCATGAACATTGAGCTTTAGTGCTTTATATAGGACAGCTAATGGAAGTCTACTATTTAAGTATGCTAATTACATTATAGCTAGTTGGTGAAATAGCCAGTTACAAGCTGATATGATTGCTAAGTACAGTTACAGTTGTTTCAGTTACAAAAAAAAATCCACTCCTGTTCTTATGCTACAGTATCGAGTGTAATCACCCGAGGAAATGACTTTAAGGTATTTGTGATATTTAGAGATGTATGAAGCACGTGTTGGCCATGTGGTTCAAATCACATATAAAAAGGATCAGATGAGTGAAGCATTTGAAACTGAAACACCTTGTACCCATATGGTTCAGCAAAAGAATTCAACGCTTCTTCACAGTACTGTTTTATAAAGTGCATTAGTGTGTCACTAAAAGCAGCGAAATATTTGGCAACACAATTGAGCAAATTTAAGCAAATTTAATATTTCAGTTTCATTCCCAGCTTAAATGATTTAAATATATCTATGTGTGTTGTTACTAATACATTGTAAACCCATCTTGACGACTTTTCACTATCAGAAAACTTTATTGTTACAAAGCACTGACACTGGAGACTCCTTCCAAAATGCTCCCCATACAACACTACATCACTGAATAGACACTATCTTTTTTTTTAATCTGTGGAGTGTCCACCATACAAGAACCTGAGTAAGTCTAGAAGTCTAGAAGACGTTAATATAAACCTTGCAGCCATTTAATCAACACCTCAGAATCAAGAATTCAACAGCAGTACAAATTTCACCTCGGGGAAGTGTTGTATTACGAATAAAATAAAGAAAAAGCTGCCTGTTTATTAGGTTCACTTTCCATATAGGTCACATGGCTGGTGTACAGATACTGACTGTGGCCCCCATGATGCTATGCACAATGTATTGGCCCCCTCTACGACATACATCAATGACTCAGGACCACTTTAGGACCACCAGTGATATTGTCTGGTGGACCAGACAGAGACAGATAGCTATAGATATGCCAACACATAGCTCATATTAAAATACCAGAGTGATGACAGACAAGAATCCCCTTGGGAATGATGTACTTCATAACCACTGCTCATTCCCACCAAAGACTCCCTAAACTCTGTGTGTGTGTGTGCATTGCTCCCACAAAGGGTCGTGTCTATTAAAAGGAAATGGTAGCTCAGGAATGTTTTTGCACTCTGTCAAAACTCTGTTCACCATATGGTTTACAATCCTAAACGTGGCTACTATTGTGTGTGTGTGTGTGTGTGTGTGTGTGTGTGTGTGTGTGTGTGTGTGTGTGTGTTCAGTTAGACTCCTGTTGTGAAGCTCCAGTGTGAGGTAGCTGTCTAACTGTTTGAGTGACAGGCATGTGGTCCAAACCTAAACTGTGTCAGGAGGTGGGATAACACAAAGATGCACACAAAAGGATTAAATCTAGAATGTATAGGGGTTTTTGAGTTGTCCCTCTGGGTAGAAAGCACTAAAGTGTTCTCTGTACATCCGTAAAACTGAATGTTTACATATCAAAAAAATCCTTGTAGGAAGCTAAGAACCTGGAACTAGCTGAAGAACCTAATGTAGGTTTAGTGTTATTATTATTACACTATTATTAGTGAAGCACTAACACACAAAATAATACACAATTAAGCCTGTAATGGTCAGAGCCACTACAGCAAATTGCCACTTTAATTTAACTTTAATGTACATCTGCATTCTTAAAAAAAATAAATAAATAAATAAAAAGGGTTCTTCAAGGGTTCTTTAAGGTTCATTGGATAATTAAGGGGACTTCCTAAAAGGTTTCTACTTTGAAACACTCTGTTGTCAAGGTCTACATATAACCTTTACAGGTTCCCCCGGAAGGCCAAACGATTTTCTAAGAGTGTATATTTTACCAAAAAAGTCAAGCTCGATGTATAAGTTTCCAGCTAAGAAACACTCTCTTTTCTCAGATGTCGGTTTTAAAAGCATGTTGTTTCAGGCTATGACCAACACTGCAGTTTATTTGGTGGACGGTTTTATCCAAAGTCACTCAGAAGTGAGACACAATCTAATCCAAGCTCAGAGCCGAGCAGTTGAGAGCCCAACAGTGGTGATCCGACAGTTGATTTCCAGACTCTGTGCGGCGAAGACTGTTTTACAGAGGATCAACATGGTATAATATAGTAGCAGTGTTGGATCCCACGCTAAAAAAAAAGTCAGTGTGTATCTTAACAGGTGTAACTGGACATTAAAGCCTGACCATTTGGTTGGGTTATCATGTTACACAAGCAGTACAGTGAGCTAACTTGACATTTCCTGTGTAATTATATTGTACAAACACTGCTAACAAGAAATTCCTAGCAGGCACAGAATTCTACCACACAAACACCTAGCATATGTCAGTGGATGAGACAGCATTTTTTTTTTTCAGATGTGCACTAGCTAACAGTAAGAAACAGCAAGGCAAAGGTTCAGTGTGAGTGTGGTTACGCGTGTGTAATTACTTTCGAGTGAGACTGTTACATGTGCCAATTCAATTGTGTGTTCATTTATGATTCACAAATTCAGATTTCACGAATTCAGATTTCTTACAATCTGAGTTCACACACAGACAACTAACATCTGCATTAATCTCTGAAGCTACAGTTATACTTGTTTTTAAGTAAGAGTATGTGTATGCAAGATGGCTGCCATGTACGGCAAAATTTTTAATGACCATCTACATTGGCGCAGCTGCCACAGCTTCATCACTATCAAAGCCACCTCAAATCCTGCCTTCTTTTGCAAAATCAGGGAACAGGGTTAAAGAAGG
>CM040982.1:25267016-25277016 GCA_022985145.1 Pangasius djambal | reverse complement strand
GTGACCTCAGACCAGTCGGAAAAGTCGGAAAAGTCATAAATGCCAAGAGTGAGTCATTTATATAGCATTCTCACAAACATGGTGAACACATGACCCCTAATAAACGCAGAAATGTTCTAATTCTGAATGGCAGCTGCCTTCTAAAACTGGATACGCTTTTCAGACTACTGACTCATGGTGAGTCATTAAATATTGGCATACTGAATTGAATCGTTTGGATTTGGACCATTTAAATCACAGCTGATACTGAATCGTGAGTCATACTGAGTAATTGAATCTGTTGTATTCAAATACTGTTTCCTGTGATGCTAATTGAATAACCACACGATTGAGGAATCTTTTTTAGAAGCTGGAAAAATACCATTTTGGGTTCCATCCCTCTTTAAATTCATATTTCATTTTGTATACATCTAAAGTCATTTGATTTTTGGCTGAAATGTTGCTTTAAGTGTTTAGAGCGGCGTGTTTACACTAGCATGTGTGGTGATGGGGTGTTTATTTAAAGAGCCACTAGTGCATTTGCCTCTAAAAGGTCTTTAATTGTGCGTTTGAGTAAAGTGATCTTTAAGCACTGCAGGTTGAGACCTGCACTGGTCTTTTCTCCCCCATTCCCTCGTTCTGTCAGCTTAACACACACCTTCAATGGAGCAGAAAGATGGAGCGAGGCTCAGCCTAACCTCTGACACCCTGTCTGACTCTCTGCGAGACGGTGCCTGCAGCTTACAGGCTCATCAACACACACACACAGTAAAGGCGATGCATTCTTTCCCCCAGCGTTGACCCTTCACCTGCACGCTAATCTGTAAAGAGAGGTCAGACAGAGACAAGCCTCAGCAACACACCTGCTTCACACACACACACACACACACACACACACACTGGCCTGAGCTACTCATGAAAGGCGCCATGAAAGTGTGTGTACAGAACACGATTACCTGATGACAAAACTAATGCATTAGAATGAATTATGAGTCTCTCCTATATACTCTGACAACTGGCTATTATCTACTATGCAACACACACACACACACACACACAGATGGGGGACTTCTGCTTGACAATCCTGTCATCACGCTGCACACTGTATCACCTAAAACACACACCTCCATTAAAAAGGAGACCTCTAAGCACCAGGTTACAATTTCCTGTTCGGAGTAAGAGACAGAGAGAGTGCGATAGAAAGAGACCAAGTGAGAGAGCCAGATGGCGAAACAGACAGAGTGAGAGAGAGAGAGAGAGAGAGAGAGAGAGACACCGATAGAGAGGTAGATGGAGAGAGATTGAGAGGCAATTTGTACATAGATAGAAGGAGATAGGGGGCAGAGAGCGAGAGACAGAACAACTGAAAGAGACAGACAGATAGAGAACAACTGAGAATGATAGAGATTATTTTTGGATGTGCTAGTGCTAGGACGGACCAGAATTGACAAATGGTACTTGAGGAGGAAAAGCCAATGAAATTCAACAGAAATGAATTTGAAACCTGAAAATGAAACTTTATGGTCCTGTTTTCAGAAGAGAGAGTAAAGTGCATACAACACACACACACACACACACACACAGAGAGACAGCAGCATGAGGAGAGAGTGACGCAGTGAGTATGCGATACTGGATGAGAGCGGAAACAGTTCAGCAGTACCTTTATTACGCTGCAGTGCTGGAGGTCCTCAGTTATCATTTTCCTGTTGTTGAGCAGCAGCATACAAATAGTCTAGAGCCTCGTTATCTTCAGCATCTGCCGAAATGCAAATGAGTAGTGAGCAGGACTGCGGGAGACTGTTAATGATTATGAAGCAGTTATTGATCGCCTCTGAAGTGCAGTCGGTGCAGAGAAAAGCCTCAGTACAGTGCACAGTGAGGCGTGTTCGATCCTGGCCAAGTCTGAAACAGAACACACTTATAACAAACAGAATTTCTTATAAACGAAAGAAAGAATTGCTTCTTTCTTAATAACTTCGTACTTTTTCCCTTACTTACATCTTTCTTCTACGTTTAGGCATTTATTCAGTGAGATTGTGGGATCAGGAGATTCGTGAAACAGCACAGAATCGTTCTGTAATAAAACTGAAAGAAAGAAGGCGCGGTTATTAGGTTTTTGTGCCGAATTAAACACTGAACTCAGTACTCAGTAACGCAGGACGTTGTGAGAGTACCGGATTAGGCTGTCCAGCAGCCACAAGCTAATCGCCTCTCTCGGTTGCTTTATCGTGCCATCAAATGTCACTTCTCAAGCACGGAATTTTCATAAACTTACACAGGAAATAAATGCTCACCTGTCACTCTGCTCAAAAAATGGTGGATTGTACTGTGGGTGCGGATCCAGATGTTGTACTGTCCGTCTCTGCTGTGAGCCAGTACAACATCTGGATCCTGTGCAAGACCAGAGCGAGACTGCCACTGTACACTTAAATACTCACACACATGCTCAGAGGTAATTATTCTTCAGCTATAGCAGGCCACATATTAGTATGCGCAGGGCTAAGGGCACTAATAGGGGGTCTTATATAGAGAAATCACCAGAGTCCTGTGTGTGTGCGAGTGCGCGTGTCTGCCTAAAGAGACGGAAAATGGTGCTGCAGTAACAGACAAACCTTTGGTCTTTGTACTGCTGATTACAGGCTGTGTGTATGTGCATGTGTGTGTGTGTAGATAAGTGTGTGAACTAGTGTAGTTTGCTCTACTTCGGAACACCAGATGACTTCACTTTATGGTCAGCTGAGCACAGGGGCTTAATCATACCCACTGAAACCTATAATCAAGCTCGTGCTCTCTTACACACACACACACACACACACACACACACACACACACCATAACAGTTTACAGATAGAAGCCTATATGCAGCATGTGTCTAGCATGTGTGTGTAATCATGAAGAGAGAACGAATTAAGCACGTGAGAAGAATAAATAAAGGTAATGCTGAAAGTGTGTATGAGAGAGAGAGAGAGAGAGAGAGAGAGAGAGACTGTGGGAATGCACCTGTTAGAAGTTTATGCTGATCTCCCTATCACAGATCTTCCTCTGAGGACAAAGGATGCATCTTGAATTAAATAATTATTCAGCATCTGTGTGCACACATGGGAGTGTGGGAAAGATGCTAACAGGAAACACCTTCTCCTGTCTCATCATTAATGCTATTATTCACGGGTGACACACACACACACACACACACACACACACACACACACACACACACACACACATACACACACACCAGATCATGGCTAAATTTACTAACAAATAATGAAAGCCTATAGCTACCAGTTTTTGCACTGTCCAAACTGCCTCGGTAACGCAATCACGGTTTCCTAAAATAGTGTGTGTACACGATAAGCTATTAAATACTGTATACAAATTAAATTGGAACATGTGAACTACACAGTCAAGCACGAAGGTACAAGAACTGCTTTAGCATTCATTCTGAGAAAGGAGTATAACGTAAATACAGCTAGCAGAACACACAGCACTGTGCCTGCACAAATGATTAGAGTTTATTTATTAAAGAATGTCTCTTCATCTGTTATTAGTTTAGATTTACATTTAATGACGTGGAACATCCGTGAAACAAGTTCCTGTTATCATTTACTTTATAGCAGCTGCGAATAGTTGCTCCCTCACCAGCATTTCTTTTTTTAATGCTCAAAGTTAAGATGAAACAACCGACTTGAAGATTCAACTGCGACACTGGAGACTCCTTCCATAAAATGTTAAATAGAAATCTACAGAAAACTTCACCGTACGATAGATTAGACGCACATTTGGTTTTTTTTTGTGCCCAATCCAATTGCACGTTGTTACTGTAGGAACAATAACATTAGGACGAGCAAGCTTCTGTTTTAAAAAAAAAAATACATAAATAAGTTAACCCCTTCTGACCAATCAGAATCAAGAATTCAAGAGCACTGTGGTATAAGAGAGTTTAGCGACTTGATGCGTGCTTGTATTAAGTCCTCGAACCTCAACACGCAGCTACAAGCTTCCATAACTTCTTAGCCACATTAGCATCAGAGCTCCACACCAAACATGTCTTGGATGATCGACTACAACAGGTGCTCTATAAACACACCATTATAGTAACTGCGCTTTAAAACACAACACGCAATAACAGGATGTTCCCACTGCTTCATCATTAACAGAGACAAAAGCATCTTCATGAAGAAGACTCCTTGCCAATGGTCACCAATCACTGCCGTTCATTACACCGTGTGCAAGCTGTTTCCTATTGTCTTTGCTTATTGTCCTGCCTCACAACACTCACAACACGCCATCTCGCTGCCCACTCTATATCCGCTCTGTAACCCTTTACAATGCCAGCAGGATGACCTTTGACCCTGATCTGTTTGAGCTCATCTCCGGTGCGATGGAGTTTGATGCGACCGGTAGGAACATCTCTCTCTCTCTGGGCACCAACTGACTGGTTAAGTTAGGAAAAGGGAAAGACACGCATCCTGCAGGAAGAAGCTTTTAAGTGCGTGACAACCTCACACTTTCACCACACACACACACCCCCACCTTTGAGTGTAATATTTATATTAAACTATAGAGCCATAAATCAGGTAACAAATCAAACAGCGGAAGAAGGAGGTAAGAGGAAGGAGTAATGAGATGAGCAGATTGAGGGGAAACTCCTTGCCGGATGTTTCTCAGAAAATCTGCTCACGCTTCGGCTGATTAAACTCATGCTGCCAATTTAGATGAGCTGGGTTCTTTAAAAATGTTAAATACCAAAAATATTTATTAAAAATTTCTTTACAGCATTTCAGTCAGGTCAAGGCCAAGAGCAACTTTGACAAGGGCCAAATTGGGATGGCTAGATGACTGGGTCAAAGCATCTCCAAAACGGCAGGTCTTGGGTGATCTTCCTAGTATGCAGTGGTTAGCACCCATCAAAAGTGGTCCCAGGAAGGACAACCTGTGAACCAGCGACAGGGTCATGGGGACCCAAGGCTCACTGATGCGCATGGGGAGCGAAGGCTAGTGTGATGCTCTGGGCAATGTTCTGCTGGGAAACCTTGGGTCCTGGCATTCATGTGGACACATACCACCTACCTAAACATTGTTGCAGACCAAGTACACCCCTTCATGGCAACAGTATTCCCTAATGGCGGTGGCCTCTTTCAGCAGGATAATGTGCCCTGCAACACTACAAATATTGTTCAGGAATGGTTTGAGGAACATGACAAAGAGTTCAAGGTGTTGACTTGGCCTCCAGATTCCCCAGATCTCAATCCGATCAAGTATCTGTGGGATGTGCTGGACAAACAAGTCAGATCCATGAAGGGTCCCACCTCGCAATTTACAGGACTTAAAAGATCGGATCTGCTGCTAACATCTTGGTGGCAGATATCACAGCACAACTTCAGAGGTCTTGTGGAGTCCATGCCTCGATGGATCAGAGCTATTCTCATGGCACAAGGGGGACCTACACAACATTAAGCAGGTGGTTTTTTTTTTTTATGGCTGATCAGTGTAAGTCATCATAAACAAGGTGATAAGAAGCTCGAAAAGATGCGTATAAAAGAGCCTAGGGAAATGCACCATTCCTGCTGCACTGTGGTAAATAAATCCTTTCATTAGTTCCTCAAACATGGAAAGTTCTCTGTTATCGCGTGTGTTTGAGAGTTTGTTCCTACAAGACAACTTATCAAGAACATTCTGTCCAGGAAGCAAGTCCAATCTTCACGGTGTGAAGATTACATGCACTGATATACTCACATTACTTCAACTTTAATTACCCACAATCCTCCAAACCAGATCAAATTGCGCACCCACACACACTGACGTCCCAGATACCATCACTGTACAGGATGTAAATCATCTCGCCTAAAGCGTTGCGTTGTTACAAAAAGGTACGATACCTGGCTGCTGAAAGCTGCTAAGAAAGACAAATTCCCTCATCTGCTCTTTTCCGCTCGTTTATATGCTTTCAGCCTCGGTTCCTCCATCTGATTCTACTTAAGCCTCACTGCAGGATCTTGATTAACCCAATCAGGTGTGTTTGTGTAGGGAGCGAGCCAGAGCCTTCACCGATGCCTTTTCCGGAAAAACATAACAGTGATATCATAGAGCAAAACCTTCCTGTGACCAAGAGGTTGGTTTAAAAAAAAAATGCCAATGTCAGGCACTGGACAAAAAGAGTGCACACGCTCACACCTTCAACTCTAGATGACCCTCATGATTGCAGGAGAGGCAGATTAAGAACATGCATAGATGCTGGAGGGAGAGAAATAAGCTGCAGGAGCTTGGCCAACAACATACATCTGAGGTTTGAATATAAAGCCATAGATCAGAGCTCAGCTAGTCAGGCCAGAACAAAACATGGGGAAACAGCTTTTAGCTTTTATGCTTCCTACAGCTGGAACCAGCTGCCAGATGATTGCAGGTATACGTCCACAAGTGTCATTTTTAAGCCCAGGCTAAACACACACACACACACACACACACACACACACTGTTCAGCTTCTATTGATGTCACTTGAACCCACTACCACCTCTGAAAGTAACTGTAATGACTAGGGATGCATCAGTGCATCATTCAGATACTGTACTCATTTACACATACCCGTAAAAAAGGTTCTGATGCCAACATCCGATACCATGTGATACTATGTGACATAAGCCTAGTGCGTGTCGTCACACTATTGACAGACAACACGACAAGTCAGCAATCTGGATGCATTTCGCAATTAATGATCAAAGCAGACTTGCAAATATTTGACCCTTTTTCTATATACAAAAATAAATTTAATGTAACGTTCACTGGTTGGTTGTTATTGGTCACCCAGTAGTCAATCAGAGTGGAGCTCTGCCCTAAACATTTACTCTTACCAAACGTAGCATAACCAGTCAAAAGGATAACAAGGATTTTGAAATGTATTTTGTTCAATGTATTGCTTGGGCTTTTTAAAAATAAATAAATAAATAAAAAAGGTTTATAGATCTTAAAACACTCGACTGCTTTTCCGATCAAATTGCATTCAACATAGCACTAGTAACGTGTGTAAATGTGGTTCTATGAACATCAGATAACCATTAGGAATGGTGACTAACACCTGGATATGGTCCTGTGAGTGTGCACGTGCCCACATACTGAAATAACTTATGGCACAGTATCTAATATAAAGACCGTATTTCCACTCATTATACAGCGTTTGTGGAACCACAGTTACATAAATAACCAGTGTTTTATTTTAACCGCACAATCCCTGATGTTGTGGTACGCATC
Organism: Pangasius djambal; assembly: GCA_022985145.1. NCBI lineage: Eukaryota > Metazoa > Chordata > Actinopteri > Siluriformes > Pangasiidae > Pangasius > Pangasius djambal. The sequence continues at coordinate 25,269,791 of CM040982.1, read as the reverse complement.
CTCAAGGTCAATATCATGTCAATGACATGTGCCACAGTGCCAGAGGGAAATGGCCTACAAGCTGTCTCAAGCTGTTACGCAGATAGCTCCAGGTCCAAAGCGGAAAAAAGGTGAAAAGAATGAAAAAATAAAACCTGAAACGACCGTGTGATGTCAGTGGGCTTTTATTTTATCACTTGCTCTCCATATCATATACGATAAAGATCCTCTAATGATAATCTTCTATAAATGCAAGTCTATTAATCTTCTGCCATCAAATCAGCATGAGCCAGGCTCGTGCAACAAATGGGATCAAACACCAACATTTTTCAACATGAGCTTGATTTAACAAGGATTTTTCTGGTGGCTCTTAGGATGAGCATCGTAGCAGCACTCACACCCTGTAAAAGAAGTTTAGTAAAAAAAAATTGCACATTGCCAGAACTTTGTTGTTGGCTGTCTCCTAAAAATCAACAACTGGTGTGCATGTCAGGTTATTTGTTCAAAGGCTGCCAAGCTCAAAAACAAATTCTTGATTTGCGAGGAGTTGCGATTTTTGCCTGTGACAAGAAAGTCAGGCCACAACTCATACAGCGTAAAGCTAAAGGGAAACAATAAATACCAAGTGCCATACGGTTACATCTTAACTTTGTTGAAGGCATGTGTACACGTACAAGTAGGTAGACAGGTAAAAGACAACCTCCTAATCAGTAGGTGTGTGTGCACGCTTTATCCCAATCATAACTCAGTGATTTCACGTGAAGTTTTGTGAAATAACTGCTGACAAATCCAAGACATGATCAACATGCACACCTGTGTTCAGAAATGTATAACTACTATTAGCTGAACCACTAATCCCCCCCCCCGTTACCTCCTCAAACAATTGCTACCGTCTTAATTTCCCTTTGCCACTCATCGTCCTCCCATTTTTTTGTAGACCCTAAAACTGGATTTGAAGACAACAATTTAATGCTAAAATCCACTGGAAAAACCACCGCAGGGTGTTTGCGTGTGTAACTGTTCAATTTGACAACGTGAGGCATGCAGGGACATTGTGCCCTTCATCGGGTGTGTTTTCTGAAGGCTTGCATAAACACAAATGAGGCTAAACACAGCACCGTCTGGAGAAGCGGTCATATTAATAGCCACAATGTTAATATTACTGCTAATGAAAACAGAATTAAATGGCAGCTACTGTCCTGAAGGTTTGGGAAAACGCAAACCAGACGTCTGGGAACAGTAACGGGCTTAAAGGGGGTGTTTACATTAGAGTATAACAAGTCAAAAACACACTTAAATATAGCAGTAAGTGGTGATGTGCGGGGTCCAAGCACCCTTCGCAAAACAGCACCACCAAAAGCCAGTTTGTGACAAGTTACACAGAACAAGCTGTGAAATGCTTCCTGAGGCGCCAACTATGGACTGACCGTTAACGCTAGGTCACTAGGCACAGTGCCGGACAAAAAATGTAGCATCCACCTGAGTGGAAGATGGGCGGGTCCGTGGACATGAACGCTGAGATGGCAGACATGAGGACCTCGTCACTCACCAGAACGTGCCCCTGCGTTACAGGTGTGTGTTACAGGTGTGTGTTACAGGAGACTGAGGCACTGTGAAGTACATAGACACCTGCATGAAAACAAACACCTGGTGTTCGAGTACATGACAAGTCGACACCCACACATTTTTACTGTAGTTTTCTGTAGCACCCATTTGATTTGTGGTTTGTTTTTTTAAAGAAAGGTGATAGTTGTACAAGCACGAAAATAAATTCTGCTGGCGACATTTCGTCTTCCTGATAACTTAAACTGCTTCTTACACTTCACACTCACACACCACAGCTTGTCATGTTACCGAGAAACCGCAACACATTAAACGCCATTAAAGCGCTTCTTCTTCGCTTTCATTTGCTCCTCGTCCGCCTCCTCTTCTTCTTCAGTGCTCAACTGTACATTACCGCCACCTTGTGACCAGGTGTTGTAACGACGATTGACGGAAGTGTCGCCTCCGTTTGTACTACGCATGCGCAGTGCAAATTGGGCAGCAGGGGATCAGGTAGAGACGATGTCTACACGAAAGACCACACAAACCCTGCAACACGAGCTTGTATTATATATATTTAAAAAAAAACCTTTTATTATAACAGATAAAAAAATTAAATAAAAGTCTGTTATTATGAATAGTAGAGTATGATGGACAACAAACTTTATATGAAATGACACAATCTGAAAAATACCAATTAAGCTATCTAATTTGCATAAACTAATGATTTTAGTCCTGATCTATAAATATAACTTTACTTGTATAATATAACCAAGATAATCAATATAAAAAAGACACCTGTATTACAAAATTGGTTTAATAAGAACATTTTATTAGTTAAGAGAGAATATGCTGTGGTAAATGATGCTAGTCCTAACAGAGTGTGCTGTAATTAAATATCATAAAATGTGCCATAATGTCATGAAATTTTAATACTGAATACTAATACTTTTAATACTACATTGTAATGCATAATACAATGTGCATGTGCACAACAATGGAGTGTAACGTGCAGCGCAAATCTGACAGAAGTGGTAGACTGGGTAGCTATCTGTCGCACATGCGTCAACAGCGTCACTTGTTACGAAACGCCGCGTGTATTTTTTACGTTTGTTTGTTTGTTTTTTGTACAGTAGTGTTACAATAACAGGGTCCAATAATGTTCAGTAGTTATATGTCAAATATAATTTCCTTGACAAGATATTAACAGAAAGAAATATAGCCTCAAGGGTCAATGTGCGGGGTCCAAGCACC
>CM040982.1:25260051-25263106 GCA_022985145.1 Pangasius djambal | reverse complement strand
ACACTCAGACAACAAAAAAACAATTGTTTTTATTGTTATTGTTTTTATTAGGAGGCATCTGATTGTACAACATCTACAGAATGGCAGATTTTTAGATTAGACATAATATAATCGCCATATTGTTATTGTGAACATCTCCTCGAATATTCAAATACCACCCTTATGGAATACGCTTCCCTGTAGTCAGCATTTCTGCTCCTGAGATCAAGTCTGTTCCATTCAGAAGGCAGTATAAAAGGACAAAAGGACAACCTCCTTATACTTTCAACAAAGTCCGTTAGTTTGTCCCATGCAGCATCTCAAGAGTCCTTCTCGAAGAAGACAATCCCAGAATTCCACTTATGAATTAAATTTCTCTCATACAGTATATAATAATATGCAAATCACTAAAGGTTTAGCAATTATGGTAGTGAAAGTAATAACAGCATATGCTCAGTTTTGACAAAAATGTAAGAAAACTGACCTGAAGCTTTAGGAATATTTACAAAATAATGTTCAGTTTTTGAGTAGTAAATTCTTATAATTATTACATAAAGGTGTGTGTAATTGTGTGTTCTCTGAAAAGAAAAAAAAAACTACACAAACTAGTGTCACAAAGCTCCAGCTATTAGAAATATACACACAAATAAAGTAACAGCTCCCATTAATGAGTTATTATGTAAAAAAATGAGTGTAACTGGATGTAGCTGAAGGTGAACAAAACAGTCTACAAACAGATTTATTTGGCAGATTTTTTTTTTTTCCTCAAGGCATCTTAACACGTGAAACCGAATCCAGAACAAACTGAGTAGCAGTTGAGGGTTGGAGGTTTTATTCAGGATTTATCCCAACATCTCTGGCACTCCTGGGATTTAAACTTACAAAATGATTATCCAGATATTACAGCTTTCAACTTAGCACTCCTAGAAAACCATTTAAAAAAAGCAAATGTAACTGTTTATGTTGTGTAAAACATAAAACACGCAGCTTGTGATGTTACAACGAAACCGCAACGCACAACGTCCTGTCCTGAAGACATTCCAGTGACAGAAAACTTATTGCGCTGACACTGGAGACTCCTTCCGTAAATCTAAAATAGCACATCGACGATTATATGTTTTTCTTTGTTAAACAACAAGATGTTTATCGTTAGTATTAGACTATGCAGATCGTCCACCATACAATTCCCTGTGTAACTCGTTACTATAGAAACAATAACTTATTAGAGCGTATTAGAGAGAATTCGACAGTGGTGTGGTATAAAGTGAATCAGCAATAAGGTCGTCAGCTTGAGTTGTTTTGTTTATGCATGAAGTATACAGGACATACCAAGACAAAGTAGATATTTCATCGAGATTATGTTAATGAAACTTGTGTGGCTATTATATAGGATTGCTGTGATAATCATGGAGCTCTTGTATAAATGGTAAAATGTGGTAAGGATATGAAATACAAATACAATACAAAGAAGTGGTGGTTGCTTTGGATAAAGAAAAAAAAAATCTGCCAAATTAATACAGGTGCATAAGTGTAATTATAAAGAAGTGTTCGTGATGCTTGTGAGATTCTTTCAAGAGTGAGTCTGTGGGCAGATTATGAAGTTTCCCTTCTGAAGGCTGTAGCGAGGAAAGACTCCTCGGGCACTTCAGCATATTCGTGGAGAGAGTGTACATTTTTGGACTAAGTCTGCCCTCTAGTAGCTGAAACAAGTAAAACGGTCACGAGTTTCTCCCTTTCTCAGATTGCTTGCAGTTACACCTGAGTAAACTGTAACACATTCAAGACTTATCGATCCTTGCTATTCAGTAGACATGTGCCAATAATCAATTCTACAACATATCACACTGTTAACACACACAATTTAAAAAAAAAAAAAAAAAAAAAAAAAAAAAAAAAAAAAAAAAAAAAAAAAAAAAAAAAAAAAAAAAAAAAAAAAAAAAAAGAACTATACCCCTGTATTCGGTTCAGAAAGTGGCGGTGTGGATAGCAGCGGTGGAGGATTACGGCAAAAATATATCACGATACATGAGACAAGACATGTATGTGCATGACAAACCTATTACCTAATTCAGAATACGGGAACGAGTGAATAAACATAAGGAATGAACTGAACGTAGCATTTACCGTCTCGCATTAGTGCCGTGACATGTTTAAATATCTGACGATTAACCTGTGAATTGAGACTTTTGGTATTTCCAAAATGAAATTAAACAAAATCAAGGAAAATAAAAAATTTTTTTTTTAAAAATCAGTTGGTATAAAATAGCTAAAATAAGATAAGATAACACACTGTACAGTCAACCATTAAAAAAAAAAAAAAGATCCAACTGTCTCAAAATTATGAAACATCACATTGTTAAAAATACAGTTGCTCCGTGTTTTAGTTGCTCCCTCATGATACCATACTGACTTAAAAGTGACTTAATTAATTACAATAACAAGAGGATATTATTATATTCGCCCAGCCCTACTAGGTAGGCCACATTTTTTTAAGCTGAACTTCTAAGTAATCGTCACATTTGGAAAGTTAAGGAAAAAGTTCACCAGGCAAAAGTTTCAAGAATGTCATAAAAGTCCATCTGACTACAGAAGGATTTTTAAAATAATTGAGCACTGTTCTATATAATGTGCCAAATACAGTAGTGATATAAGAAGTGATATGAAAATATTGGCACATGCCCACTGTGCAGTTCTGACCAATCCCATTAATGTACAAACATGTTAAAATGACCTCGTTTGTGTTAGGACATCACACGAACCAAATAAGACAGTAACAGAAAGCAGACTCAAAGGAAGAGCCTTAGACGTAAAACCTTAGATGCAGAGCCTCAGACTGTCCCTACACCTAGAGGCTCAGATGTTTATAGTCAGACGTAGAGCCTCAAACATAGATCCTCAGACACAGAGCCTCAGATGTACAGCCCCAGACACAGAGCTTCAGAGGTAGATCCTCAGATGTATAGCCTCAGACGTACAGCTTCGGATGCAGAGCCTCAGACGAAGAGCCTCAAATGCACTGACTCCTCACAGACATAGCTCCTCGGAGGTAGATCCTCAGACATAGAGCATCAGACGT
>CM040982.1:25207551-25257551 GCA_022985145.1 Pangasius djambal | reverse complement strand
CGATATGCCACAGGACACACTCGCTTCAACAGCGCATGCAGGATCTCTCCGTCCAGCTGAACCGCCTCCTGCACAGATATAACCGTTTACAGTAAGGGTGATAACTTATTGTCAAAATAGCAAAACAACTGTATGAATATATTTAATTTAGAATCCATGTTTCTAATAACACATGTGCAGTGCAGGAAAAAAAAAAACTTAAAATTGCACCTGAGAAATAACATTACCAGACAAAACTGAAGCTCAGACTAAAATACAGAAAAAATAAGCCTTACAGAAAAAAACAAATCAAAACTGAAAACCTAATAAACACAGCAACACACACAAACACAAGATGGCGGTGTTGAGTCGCCTCATGCGGCAGAGCAGGGTGGGGTTTGTAGCTCTGATGTATAATCTTTAACAGACCCTATGATTTGAGTTTCGTTTAAAAACAGCTAAATACCGAGTGCGACTGTTTCCTCGCCCACTTCAGACTGAGCTGAATTTCAGATTTCAGTTACTTTTTCACTTCTCTCCCTGAACACCTGCAATCCACTGACACACAGCTTTACCCGTTTTAAAAACATGCTTTCAGTCTGCTTTCTTGTTTCTACTCCACTTCTATATTTGTATCCCAATTTATTTAACTAAGCCTTTCCCCTCACTTTGTAATTCAGCCTACGTTTCTTAGTTTGTTTGTAAACTTGTGATATATTACTATTTTTATTATTATTGATTTGAATATATAAAAATATCTCAGTACCTCAATATCTCTTGTCCCAGACATACATGCATTTTATTATTTTTTTAAATTTATTTAAAGATCTACAGTTCTTCCAGAATGACATCGTGAGATCTGTAAAAAGGTAAAAAAAAAATTTAAAAAAACACTTCTATGTTGTGCTCTTCCAACAGGTTATTTTGTAGACCTTGATATAGACCTTCGTATGATAATGAGCTTTGTTTCATTGGCTGGCTTAATGGAGGGCGGGGCCAGAACTACTCCACTCCACTCCTCCCCCCACCACCATGTCTTCTTCGCACTCTTTTTAATTATATTGTTCTGTTGGCTTTTCATGCATGACTATTTCCCTGTATTATTAAGGGGAAAAAGTGCATGTGCAGGAACATGTACTACAAATATAATCTATTATATAAACTAATACACACAGTTTTAAACGGACAACCACGCAGGCTGTCAAAATGGCTGCCATTGTCAGTTTTATCCATACTGGGCAGAAGTGTAGATGGTTATCATAACCATAAAGCAAAGTGTAAATGAGAAAACAAGACAAAAAAAACAAAATGGGAATCTGATAATGCACTACTCACAGAGTAGCTGAAATCACTGATTAGACTGATTTGAAAACTTTCCAGGCCAATACTCTAAAAACGAACTTGACATCCGTTGATCTGAGACTCACAGCCTGCTCTGGTTCAAGCAGAGAATCGGGATTGTTCAACTCCAGATGTGCCAGACGAACTCAACTCATCACCAACAGACTCCACTCACTAATTGATTGCGATGGCTGAATAAACCATCATTCACTGGAGGGAGTATGATTCGATCAGCTTCGCTTCCCCAGATGCTATTAATAAAAGCTCTTACAAAGCCCTGGCAAGGTGAAGTCTTGTGTTGTGCAAGTTTGTGGAGGAATTAGCATGGCTGCATTCCAGAGTATACATCTCATATTTGTGTTTCAGATGGGTTTTCTGGAACAGCTTTATCACACAGCATGTTGATTTAGCTGAAAGGAAGGTAAGGGTAGATTTTTTATTTTTTTATTAACAATATTTACAGTGTTTAAAAAGGGAAACAAGGCACCTCTAGAGACCAGGCCACTTAAATAGCCAAATATCATGCTGTATTTTCTGGACTATAAGATTTTCTGCCCTCTAGCAGGTGCTGTTATTTAAGAAGAAAATGTATTCTTTATTTTGTTGAAAATAAAAACTTCATTAAAAACACATATGTTTTGCACTAGCTTAATAGTAATACGACATTTTAAAAGTGCTCTTCTTTGGCAGTTATGTAAATTTGCCTATTTGTTAGTGTTTTTATAGCAAGCGTACTAATTCAGATGTTACGGTAGTTAGACACGAACCTCGACACAGGGCAGGTTTATTACATAATGTTCATTTCATTAAAATAAACTGATGAATCAAGGAGAACTAAAAATAGCTAAACGCTGATATTTATGTACGTACAATTTGCTGAATCAGTTGAACATTATTCTGTGGAGGAAACAGACACTGTAATTTTAATAAACAGTCCGTATTTGTATCTGTTTAGGGCTTCAAACTTGCGTTCAGATTTAATCCCAAAGAGGGCGTAGCTTAAATCAGGGATATAAACGTCAGCATGGTGCGTGAATTCTAGCTCTGACAGTTCCTCAACCTCAGGTATATCACTCAAGTTAATAACTGCTCTCGAATACAAATACATGTGCGAAGCTGTTTTTAATCCTGCTAGTGCAGCTGAGTTTGTTTGTACCTGTCCATAATATTTTCTATCCAATATATTTGGTTCTATTTCCCAAAATATACACAAGCCTGGTCTTTCTTTGTCCCTGAATGAAAATTAAATCCTCCCGTTTGTGTAATTATTTTGGCGTCCCACAGAATCCCAGTCCTGAAGCCTACCTCTGTTCACAACTTCATGATTCCCTGGGAATCTTTCTGGTAAGCTAGTGTAATCTAAATCAGTACTTTTTAAAACACTGCTCATTTTGAATAATATATTCATATTCAGTTACACCCTTACAGCATTGATTTTTATAAGAATGCTATTTCAAGTGGTGCGTCTTCACCTTCCTACATAATACGAGCAGCAGAGTCATTCTGAAACCAACTGTTCTTCTATAGAGCAAAATCTGTGCTGCTTTTCCTAGAGCTTGGACGCCACGCACTGCTTGGATTTTCCGCTCTGCTGCTGTGTTCAATCATAGTTCAATCAGATTCAATTTGGATCCTGTTTGATCTTTGAAAACGACCAGTGAGATAATCCTTACAAATGAGCACAGGGCTGTAATTTAGGGTGATGCCTCGTGCAGAAGCGGAGCCATTTATATCAGACTTACCAAGCCTGCACTGTAGTAACCCGGAAGGTATTTCTCACAGATCTGAACAAGACCCCAAAATGCATCCTAGAGACAAACAGTGACAGAAACAGATACAGTAAGATCATGAACTGGGAAAATTCCTAGAACATGAATAGAAAAGAATAAACATATATATATATATATATATATATATATATATATATATATATATATATATGAACAATTTAAAGAATATAAAATGTTAATTTCTGACAAACATGAAAACATGTTGGAAATCTTGAGGACAAACTTCTACAGAAATACAAAAAAAAAAGTTTTGCACATGCAGTTTTCCTGCTCTGATAAACCTACATGTGTGTGTAAAGTGTGTGAGGTGTGTGAAGTGTGAGACTGACCTCAGCAGGCATGTGCATGAGCAGCACAGCAGCGATAGGAGCCTGAGCCTGACAGTAACCTTCATCGGGCCTGTAGAGTGTGTAAGCCTTTAGCACCCGCAACAGATCCTGCTGCCTACACACACACGCGCACACACACACACACACACACACACACACATGACTACATCAGCTACATGTATAATAAATAATAAAAGGCATTATGAGAAATGATTACTGAGGCTCTAAAATATCAGAATGGTGCTAAGCTGGACATGTCCATACACACACACACACACACACACACACACACACACGCACTTTAACAGACTCACCCGTGTCCTCCTCGTGACACAAACATCTCATGGAAAGGGAACTGTCTGTGTAAATCTCTCTCAATCACATCTATCCACTTTGGATCGCCCTCCATGCTGTCCAGCTCCTGGAAACAACAACAACAACAACAACAACAACACACACACGTTATAGCAGTTTTATTGTGCTGTGATGTAAGAGGAATAATACACTCTGGGATGTGCTGTTATAGGAAAACAAATCACAAGGAACTCCACTTTGCACCAGGCTTCGCTTCGCCCTGTCATTAATTATATTCCTACAACAGCGGACTCCCAAGTGTTTTATTCCTTACATAACATGCATTCAGCCTCCAGTACATCCCTATTACAAATCATTTCTCCTTATCATAATGAGAGAGAGACAGAGAGTGTGTGAGTGTAAGAGAGAGACAGTGTGTGTGTGTGTGTGTGTGTGTGTGTGCTCGTCTGACCTTGAAAGCTCCGCTGTTTTGCTCCTTCTTTACTTTCCCTCCTGACAGGTAAAGCCAGGCTCTGCCTCTCATCGATGGAGGGATTCCTTTCTGACATCGCAGTCTCACCTGTACATGTGTGTGTGAGCGAAATGATTAGATATACAATCCACATTTGTTGGCGCACACACACACACTCGTCTTCAAAATGACTATGACTATCACTCCAGGTAGGAGTGGTAGCCATGTAGGTGGAGTTGTATGTTAGAAGTGATTCAAATGATACGATGATGAGTCAAATGAAAACCTTTTCTGTTTATTTTGCACTGTTTATCGCAAATAGGTGTTACAGAAATGTAGCGTTTTTCTATTTTACTCAGAGTTTCATCGCTAAACGAATGCTTAACAACAACAAAAAAAAACGATTCTGTAATATGTGTCACACTCTTAAGGTTTGTATTTGACTCACCATTCTAAAATTGTTCCAATTTGATTCGTATATTATTTTTATAATATAACTTACGAATGGTACAAAAGCTATTACAGAGCCAAACGAGATCTTCTGAGGCGAGTGTGTGATGATTTAGATGGTTTATCCATGCAGCTTGCATGCTTGTTACTATCGGGGTAACGTGCTTACGTTGGAGGATTTTACAACCAGGTGAAAATGCGTTTAACGAAATCGACCAACTAAACACACATTATGGTGCATACATTAGCAATAACACAATTTTAAAAGAAATACATAACTCACAAAGCAAGACAATACAGTTACATGTGTTTTCATACACACACACACTCTGGAATGCCATCCTTCATTTTCCCAGATCGATTAAAATATTACAAAATGTCGTATGTAGGCACACTGTATCTACCCAAGATTCAAAGCGTTTTATTGTTTTCAAAGGTGCTAATAAACATCAAATTTCATTCATATCTTTAATATTTTTAAAGAACTTTCTTGAATATAATGAATCTACAGCTAATATATGATTATATTCCTCACTACCGTTGCTTATTGGTTTTTTAATCCTATTTTAACTAACTAAATAAATAAACAAACAAACAAACAAAAAAAATATATATGTTTTTAAGGTGGACTACATAACTAAAATATTAATAAGTCCATTAACTGAATAAATTAATTTATTAAACAAACAAACAAACAAATAAATAAATAAATAGGTCTTAAAAATTGACTTTTAAAAATGTGAATTGTTTATCAACAAATAATTCATTCACTGAATAAATTATTAATCTATTAAACCAACAAATAAATAAATTAAAAAAAGTCATAAATGCACAGGAGAGGTTCACACAAGTCCTGTCTGCTCTTTTATTCTTATATATATTTTAAATTATTAATGAAGAATTTGACATTATACTACTTATACTGTGTAAAATTGCACTCATAGGAGCAGCTTTCCTGATTTCAAAGCAAAGAAAATGCAGCGACAGCGGCATTATGCAAACACAATGCTCTAGTCTATTACACAACACACACACGCACACGCGCACACACACACATGCAAGCACAACACAAGTGCCACCAGGACAGTGCAGGAAAGCCTGCAGAGCTCTAACCCTCTTTACCTGAGATTTCATCAGTCCCAGCAGAAGCTTTAGAAAGCTTAGGAGAAGAAAGAGTGACACACACACACACACACACACGCACACGCACCCCAGCTGTGTGAGGACAGTTCAGTTCAGTGAGATGCCGTACTTGTCCAGACACAACACGGCTAACGAGGCAGTGAGGCAACGTACATGTTTCTGAGTAATTAAAGTCTCAAGAAAAGAGAGATAACAGAGTTGTAAAGGAGATGGTGCCGAATGAGGGGGAAGTTTGAAAATATGTTTACGTGCACGTCAGTGCTCCAGGTACGGAAACCAGTTATTTCAGTGTTTATTTGGGAACTTGGAAAAGCCTCCTGTGTGAAACTCCCTCACGAGGCAGCTTGAGTAGATGCAGAGAGTGCACAAGGCTGCACTGGAAATACCATTAAAGATTCAAGCTCTAAAAGAGTTTAGATTAGTTTAACACTTTCATTACATTATTACATCGTGTTCATGTCGTCATTATTATCTTAAAACAGCAGAAACTATTGAAAGTGAAGAAACCCCTATGAGCAGGTACAAACTGTTGACCCGTAGTGTACTTGCTGGCCAAATTATTTCTGGAATGCTGCACTTACAAATGTCTCTTTTACCTTCTTAAATCTCTTGTTGATCCATTTGTCCCAGTCCTTCAGCATCTCTAACCATTTCAGCTCTCTCTGCCTCAGCACCTCCGGGGGAACGTCCTGAGCCCTGACGGACGAACACAGGCACAAAACACTGTGAGCAAGACATTAAAAGTACGACACGGGACACGTAAGCCACGTCTAACAATAAATGGATTAAAAAGCGTGTTGTTATTTAACAAAGGAAAAAGAAAATCATCGATATGGTGAAAGGAAACGTTTATTTTGGAAGGAGTCTCCAGTTTCAGCGCTTTGTAACAGTCAGAGATAAAGCTGTAACTTCAAGAGAAAGCGAGGGAACGGCTGTTTATTGCTCTCATGGCGCCTCGTTTATCGGTCTTTTAGTAAATTTGTGTGTAAATGTTTTGCGTAAAGTGCAACGCGTGTTCCTAACACAGCTCATTTGCATGTAGTGACGCCCACAAAACTCCATAAGAGGTTAAGTGCACAGAGGGCTGGAAAGGCAGAAGTGGAAGTCATTTTGACTCACTTCTATACCTATAGAAATATTTAGCAGTCAAAAATATTAAAGACAATGTGTCATGTGGTAGCTGTCAGTAGGTTTTTGTATTACTCTATGTCTTGTTTTTGACTTTGGATTCTGATTCTGAAGACAAATTATTTAATAAATTTACGCTCTCTCAGGAGCACGAGTAGGATCCGAACGCTTTTCCCAACATTTTCAAGATTTTCATGAAGACCCAATTTCTTGTGTAAATGCTCCTACGAATGATTTACGAAGAAATCCACTCATATCCAGCTTGACAAATGAGGCCCATTAAACATAACTATAAACAGATAAAAAGTACAAAGTGTCACTGTTAAATTAAATGAAATTCGTTAGAGTTGGCAAACTGCTGTGGAATAAGCAGACTAAAACACTTCAGGGCGTGCTGTTACTGGAACTTCGGTAACTTGTTAGTAACTGTAACTCCGTTCTGCGTCACATCACCCCACTGATTATTTTTCTATAACAGCACACCCTTGAGTGTTTCGTTTCTTACTCACTTTCACTCATTTTTCTGATTTGTTTTGTTCATTTCGTTCAACAACAACTACATTTCAAATTGCTCTGCAGTAATGACACATTTACATGATTTATGAGTTTGTGTGTAAATGACAACAACACAAATCAGTACAAATTGTACAGCTTTGACAACGAGTTGTTCGCTGTTATGCCAGTGAAGCTTATCCGAGTTTCACAAGGATTTAGAAATACAACACAATCCAATGCAACGATATTTAGAAATTCAACACATATTGTAGATCTGTCTCCGGACTAATCACCGACTCGTTTTTAAGAGATACACACAATACATACACAGCTCAGATAGGAAGTTGCAGCGCTACGGAGCTCTACACACTGTCGTGTGGCGGAAAGTCGTCCTGCTGGTTTAGTTTGTTCTTCTTTATACTCGTTTGTAATACACTGGAAGTCTGTAACAAGTTTCAACAGACCCACAAAGATGAGACTTAGTCTTTCTTCCTGTTCGTTCTCTTTTCCTTCTGTTGAAAGCTGCATTTTTTTCTATTTATGTATGCCTATAATCATAATAATGCCTCATAAAATCCGGCCTTGCCGCTGGGAAGATGTTTATGAAATGAAATTATGGTTGTTCTGTCTGCTAAAATGTTTACACACAAGTCTGCTGTCAAGTTCCTGTAATCATGGCACAGACGAGGATGTGACATTTTCAGTTACGTCTCTTCTCCTATAATCAACAGCTTACACAGGAGAAAAAAAACTACTCAGCTCATAGATCTGAACATCCAAGGACGAGAAAAACCTTTACAGGATAAATCTTAGCGCTACAACAAATGATTATTCAATTATAAAAACAATCTTTTGATGAGTGTTCCCTGTTCCTAATGCAATATCCATATAAAATTACGAATGAGACATTTGATCATTTTAATAACTCAAGAAACTTTAACATTCATGATCATGTTTATCTCTTTTTTATTTTTTAATCTACTAATCAATAGCACATATGTACATATGACCTAATATTAATTAAGCCAAAATTAATGCCTTATTTGGACTTAGAAAGTGCTACACTACTATTTTACATATTTTACTACTTTGACTTTGTCGCAAAAATGTTGATATATTTACTAACAGGCTACTTAGTAAATGGTAGCTAATGAATGCAATGAACAAAACATGCACGTTTAGGCATTGTTATAAAACTCACTAATGATATGACGATGCAAATCGAGTCTCAGGCACTGAAATCCCTCTTATGCCAGCAAGCGAGTCTACCAGCTAACTGAGTTAACTAAGTTAATGTTCTCACTAGAATTATTACGGTGTCACGGTCAGTCACGGTGTATGATCAGACGCGTTTCCGCCAATTACTGTCTAACCATTGTTTTTTTTTTTTTTTTTAAACTCCAGTAGTTCTCATCTCTTTTTTGCGATGTAGTCAGGCTGGAAATTTTGCTGAAACCTGTCAACCCAGGTTAAGGATAATACCTCGAACACAGCTGAACAAAGGTACATCTAAAACCTCAAAAATAAGCTGCTAGACTGAAAGCTGGAAGTCTGTGTTTTGTCGACTCTCAGCTGCTCCCAAGTGGCGCAACAGAAGTGGCGTATCACGAGCGGCGTCCAGAGATCGCGAGTTTGAACCCTGTTGATGCCATAGCCATCTGTGGCCCAGGAGTCCAAAAGAGCAAACCTGGCCGTGCTCTCAGGGTGGGAGGGGCATACTCTCTGTCCTCTATCAATCACAGCAGCCCTGGCCAATCATGGGCATCCGTGAGCTCATGCATGTGGAAGAGGGCGGATAGCGCTTTCCTCGGAGTGTGTTACACAAATCCTGTGACGCAGCATGAGCAGCAGTTCAAAGCGATGCTGTCTGTGGCTTCTCATGTCTCAGAGGAACCACACGATAGCTTTCACCCTCCCAGGCTGGTAGCTGTTGTATGATAGGGAAGACCTTATGGTGGGTAGGAACAGGCCAAGAGCCCCCTGGCCTATAGCATAAGTCAAGTCAAGTTTCCTGACTTAAAGCTTGTTTGAGGCTATGTCGTTATTAATGTCAGCCTGCTCTACCACAAGAGCCGCTGTGACAACGTGCTACTGACAAATTCATTTTGGATATGTGTTTCCTTTGAATAGCCGTTTCCTTTCGGTTTCCATTATATATATAAACAAAGATGTGCAAAGAGACTTTCGTATATTCAGTTTTCACCACCAGCTTCTGTGTTTTTAAATAGCTAACTAATCCGTGATGTTTTTAGTTTAGGCTCTCCTACTGTGAACGTTTCAAATCACAACATCTCTACTAGTTCTAAGCTTCCCTTACATGTGAGCTACATTAGCATCCTACCTCGAGCACAGAGCTAAAATTCTGATGATGATAAACACATCTTGGCCCAAAAAACTAGTCATAGGAATAAACAAAAGGTTCTCTGGTTTTTGTGTAAAATCTTACACCAGAGTGTTTTCCAATTAGAGAGGGTCCTAAGTAGAAGACAAGAAGCCAAGAACCCTCGAGAAACCATTTTTCTACAAGTGTACATTTGCAGTAAGGTGGAAACTGTTAGTTTCATATTTAACGATGTTTCAGCAGTAATGTGGACCACGACGGCAGCAACAAGGGTGACTCTAGTGAGGCAGGTTGAAAAATATTAAATGCAATATGTAAATAGGGAGGAAAAATAAAATGGAGGCCAAAATCTGCAAAATCAGAACTTGACCTGTGATTTTATTTATATATATATATATATATATATCACCTGGTGAATGTAATTCTATGGCAAACAATCTCAGTCAAATCACTTCCCTTTTGTAAAGCTAACGATACTAACCAGAATACAAATTATAGCTTGATATGAAACTCACAGTTCCCTTTTTATCAATTCTTACTAAGTTTAAAAAAAAAAAAAAAAAAAAAAAAAAAAAAAAAAAAAAAAAAAAAAAAAAAAAAAAGTTTCATTTCTCTCTCTCTTAACCAGCAAGTGCTGCCAACGAAAGTCAAGTAGGTAATAAATGTTTAGAAAGTCAGGATAGGATGCAGAGATGGTGTGTGTGTGTGTGTGGGTGTGGGTGTGTGTGTGTGAGACCTCGGGGCTTCGGAGTGCCCATAAACCCGAGCAAACAGGAAACGTGGTGTCCACTCAGCATAGCGCAGAGTCGCTCGCCCACAAGCAGCTAAGTCACACTCCAGCTGCAGCACGTGTATGTAACTCCAGATTTCATCATTCTGCACTTACAGTGGGATCATACTGGCACTGGAACCAGTGAGAGTTACCAAGAAGTACCGAGAAGTGCTATCTCTACACTTTCATCCAATGTTAATGCATTTTTCACCTGTCAGGAAAAAATAAATATAAAAATAAGTGTTTAAAAAAAAATATAATAATTAATCTGCCCCCTAGGATCTACGATGGCCTGTAAAGTAGAGTGTCTATAAAATGACTGACAGGAGGTGCATCCAAACACAAACAAAGTACCATGATTCGATGATTGTAAGAGTGAGATGTTTGCGTTCAGAGGTTTGGATCGCATTAAAGCTCCACTCGTTTCAGTTCTTCATTCATTACTGACAGACTTGGCACAACACCCCGTGTTTCTCTGTCTCAGAGGGTGAGGCTAATGTGAGGTGTAATGTGTGATTGTCTGCTTAGAAAAACATGACCGAGTTTCCACTTGACTTCCTGCCATGAGTCAGAAGCTCAAATGGTCATCACTGGCCCTCGAGGGCGTGTCCAGCACTTAAACGGCTGAAGCCGCTATAATCAGATGTCACGCACCCGTTTAGGTAGCGGATAGGTCTTAAGTGAAAACAGGCTCAACCTGACAAACCGCCAAGCTGTTAGAAAGACATTTCCAATCCTAAACAAACACCTGGCTCAGGAGTCAAAGTGCAACTGCACAAACATCACAATATCCACCTCTGGCTTGTTTTTTTTGTTTGTTTGTTTGTTTTTTTTAATGAGGCAATCAAATTTCACACAATAATCTAATCCTAACAATAAACAGATTTAAAAACATGCTGTTATTTAACAGAGAAGAGCCTATAATCATTGACATGATTATGTTTTCTGTGAAGAGATGTTTATTTAACATTTATGGAAGGAGTCTCCAGTGTCAGTGCTTTGTAACAAAATCAGAGATGAAGCTTATGTAAGATTTCCACCACAGGAAAGTCTTCAGGATGGACGGCTTTGCGCTTTGCACTTTCTTGTTAAAAAGATGCATTCACTATAATGTTAGAGATAACAGGAGCTAACCTGGTTCATGGACGTTACACAACTTTAGACTACTACTGTACGACAACTTATTAAAGAAAAAAAATTGTTGACATGTTGACAACACCACACAGTCACTGACTATTTTCTTATAACAGCTTGTACTCTCAGGCCTTATACTTTACTTAGAAATGCAATAGCTGATTTAATGATTTAAAACATGATTTAAAAAAAAAAACAAAAACAAACAAACAATGGATTAAGTCTTCACCTTAGTAACAAAAGTGTATAAAGTCGCTGAAAAAAAAAGTTTGTAAAGTAGACTTCAAGTCTGGAATCCTTGTTTTTGTTCGGATGCGCCTCCTGTCAATCATTTTAGAGACGCTAAAACTAATAGGAAACTAATGTTACCTAATGCACCTTTAATGAATGAATTTGTAACATACAAAGACAATATGGAAATACAGAATTTCAAGATTCTGTTTTGATGTAACTATTAAAAAAATAAAGTGCAAACCGAAGGATGCTATGCATACAGGAACATTTCATTTCTGATGTCCACAGATTGCATATGTTACTATGAAAAAAGCTATAATAAAAGAGCAGTAATATGCCTATTAACGCACACATGACCTGAGCAGGGGAAATAACCGTGGTGTTAATCCACACACCGCTGAAGCGACACTAAATACACAAGCGATCAGCAGCTAGTTAGCGGTTAGCGTTCAGAAGGCGGGAATAAACACAACAGCCGGCTCATAAAGAGAGAGAATGACCCATAGTTAGTCTCCTGGGTGTTTGTGCACTTATCTCTGTCTGCATGACTGCAATCTGTAAGCAACTGGCTTTCGTTTTTTTTTTCCCCCCCTTTCTTCCTCCAGACCACACAGACGCACTAAGGCCTGCGCTCGTAATCATGTAAACAGTGTACAGTGATATTCAACTGCCTCCATAGTGTTTCTGTGGAAAATATCATCACGACCCTGTGCCAAGCTCCGTTTTGGGAATGTTTGATACATTTCCACCAAGAATTTCACGCATTTCACGTTTGCCTCAGTCACTGATAAGGAAGACAAATACACAGCAGTCAGTGAATCATATTGGCCAGCTGCTTATCATTCCGCTCTCACGGCTAATTTTCACAGTGACCCACATCCAAAGACGACGAGGCAGGAATGAAGCAACCCACTGCGAGAAACCTCTGACAGGTCTCCATCTTAGTCCACATGTCCGGACTTTTCACTCTGGTGTGTTTTGTTGATTTGTTTTAGGATGGGCATGTGTCACATGACACTAAATTTATAAATAATTATAATAATTATTGCATGAAAGCACCTGATGGACAACTGCCGATATACACTCCAAGCACTCCATTAGGAACACCTGCACATACATAAAACAGCGTTATACATAAAAACATGTAGATACGGGCCAGCAGCTTCAGGTAATGTTCATATCAACCATCAGAATGGGGAAAAAATGTGATCAGTGATTTTGACCGTGGCATGATTGCTGGTGGCAGAAAGACTGGTTTGAGTTTTTCTATAGCTGCTGATCTCCTGGTATTTTCACACACAGCAGTCTCTAGAGTTTACTCAGAATGGTGGAATGAAGAAAAAACATCCAGTGAGCGGCAGTTCTGGGGACAGAAATGAGGTCAAAGGCAAACAGCCAGACTGGTTCAAGCTGACAGAAAGGCTACAGTAACTCAGATACCCACTCTGTACAATTGTGGTGAGCAGAAAAGCATCTCAGAATGAGAATTCCACTTTTGTCAGCCAAGAACAGAAAGCTGAGGCTGCAGTGGGCACAGGCTCACCAAAACTGGACAACTGAAGACTAGAAAAACGTAGCCTGGTCTGATGAATTTTGCTAAGCTACACGGATGGTAGAGTCAGAATTTGGCACCAACAGCATGAATCCATGGACCCAACCTTCCTTGTGTCAACAGTCCAGGCTGGTGGAGGTGGTATGATGGTGTGGGGAATGTTTTCTTGGCACACTTCAGGCCAGTTAATACCAAGCGATCATCGCTTGAACGTCACAGCCTATTTGAGTATTGTTGCTGACCATGTGCATTCCTTCATGGTCACAATTTTCCCATCTTCTAATGGCTAAGTCCAGCATGATAACGCACCATGTCACAAAACAAAAGCTGTCTCAAACTGGTTTCATGAACATGGCAATGAGTTCAACGTTCTTCAGTGGCCTTCCCAGTCACTGGATCTGGGATGCGGTAGAACGGGAGAGTCACAGCATGAAAGTGTACCTGAAAAATCTGCAGGAATTGTGTGATGTAATCATATCAACATGGACCAGAATCTCAAAGGAACCTTTCCAACTTCTTGTGGAATCCATGCCATGAAGAACTGATGCTGTTTTGAGAGCAAAGGGAGGCCCTACCCAGTATTAGTATAGCGTTCTTATAGCGTGTTAAAATTGCTATAAGTCTCTTCCACTGTTAAATTTAGCAAACTAAATTAGAGAAGCAGCTATGAAACCTGCTAACTAGCAATGAAAATCAGAAAGTCTGGTGCAAATTGTATCTTAGCTGAACAAGTGAAAGTTAAAAAAGCTGATACAGTTTAAAATGAAACAGAAACAGGAAAGGTGTAGTAAATTTTTCCATATAATATTGTGACAGGCCTGTAAAGTAAAGCAAGTCTGTGAAAATGTCAATACAGTAAACGTCATCAGTACACACAGATATTCATTAAGATGGTTTAAGTTAGAATTCCACAAACATTAGTGCCAATCGCTACACAGTCCATGAGTTCCTGAATGTATGATGGTTTGATAAGGAAATGAAAGTAAAGAGGGGAACATGCTTCATTCGATTTGGTTTGTCAGTTAACAGAGAGAAATTCCAATGAAAAATGTTGTTATAATTATTAAGTTATAATATTTACAAATGACTACATGTTCTAAACCCAATTACATGATCATACATTATAGTTTTTTTTTTTTTAAATGAAGATACAAAAATGTATCAAGCCATTCACACAGTAAAGTGCTAAAATGCCAGGGAATGACCGTATTACTCCAGCTCCTTGTGTAAAACTAATCCAGTCCGAACAGGGATTAAGACTAGACGAACTGATCAAAACTACGGCTGATACTGACTTGAAAATTTGGATCGGTGTTGGAAAGGAAATGACATATTCTTCATTCTGATCCACTGACGTGTTTTATGTTGAGAATGCAAGTTATGTTGACTGACAGAGAACAGATCAGTATCACATACTGGCCAATACTCAGACCACTGGCAGCAATACTGTAATTAGTCCTAAAGTCCTAAAAAGTACTAAATAAAAAGTTTGAAACCACGTGAACAACTAATTCAAGCAAAACTTGCAGCACTGCCATAAAACACACGGACAGCACCACAAACCGGCTACACACCGACAAAGGAGATATGGGCCTTACCTGAAGGAAAGCCTCTGCTAGCGTTAGTTTCGAGTCAAAGTCAAACTGTGGCAATCGGTTACCTTATCTGCAAGCACATGCACTCCTATAGCTTTATAGAAACTGTTGCATTCAGGCATGATAGCTACGCTGGAGCCCAGAGACACAACAGTGAGTCGGCAGCATTTTAGTGAAACCTCAGACCATATGGAAAAAAACATGAACATTTTGGTGAGAGAATTAATGTAGCAAAGATAATTAACGTATTTCAAGCTGTCAGACAAAAGTAAAGACAGTGGTGAAGTGTTTTGAAATAATTTTTTTCCTTCTTTACAGAGTCAAAACATAGGACACATCAATGCATGTTAAATTCAACTGCATCAATTAGTATCGCTGGGTGCTGAATCGAATCATGTCTGTGCTGAAGCAAATCATATCGATGCTGAAGTGAATCATGTAGATGCTGAATCAAATCGTATCAGAGCTGAAGTGAATCATGTCGATGCTGAATCAAATCATATCGATGCTGAACTGAATCATGTCGATGCTGAATCAATTCATATCGATGCTGAATCAAATCATGTCGATGCTGGATCAAATTATATCGATGCTGAACTGAATCATGTCGATGCTGAATCAATTCATATCGATGCTGATTCAAATCATGTCGATGCTGAATCAAATCATATTGATGCTGAATCAAATTATATCGATGCTGAACCGAATCATGTCGATGCTGAACTGAATCATATCGATGCTGAATCAAATCATGTCGATGCTGAATCAAATCATGTCGATGCTGAAGTGAATCATATCGGTACTGAATCAAATCATACCAGTGATGAATCGAATCATAACAGATCAGTAGTGAATTGTAATATATTGAATCGAGTCGTTACTACATATCGAGATGTGTACTGCATCACCTGAAAGAGGAAGATTTACAACCCTAACTAATATTGTATAAAATTAAGAGACCACTTCTATTGATTGTTAATTCCAACACCAATGAAACGTAATTGCAGATGTGCTACAGGAACCTAAACACGTTGCTGTATTGCATAATAAACCCAGTTTCTCAGAGGGTTTAAAAATAGCCTTGCTAGCACATTTGGATAAACGGATAATCACTGGCCTTCCAGGACAGGATGCTAAAAAGAAAATGAAAGATCTGGACAAGTTGATGTGGAAAAGCCAAAAAGCCTCCTGCATCGGATAAACAATAACTAAAGGTCATTTCCTCAAAGGAAAGAAAGAAGCTTAGATAGGGAAAAAAAACTATTAAGTATAACATGATGGAAAGACTTTGAGTTGAGTGCAAAAGTTTGCGCACCCTGAGGACAAACCCAAAAGAGTGCAACTGTATTTTGTCCCAAACAAGACATTTAAAGTGCTTCAGATGTAACGAAATAAATGAGTGAATGTTAGAATATTAATAGTTAAAATGATCAGTTTAGAAGTTCTTTCGTAACAGCCTCCAACCTCGTTCGTATTTTCTGGACAGCTTTTGGATTCACTCTGTTGTTTCTTATTTGTTACGGTGTGAGTATGGAGGATAAGTCAAACTTTTCATCCATCAGTGCTTTTCAAATAATGTTCAAAATAATGGTTCATTAAAATAAGACTCGTCATGAATTTAAAAAAAAAAAAAAAAGTGTTATCTCTGCTGTAATATTTACCTGCAGGATTTTTTTCTCTCCATTTTTAACATTAGCACTCGATCGATTCCTGATACTCATCTGATACTGATATAAGAATCACAGTGAGGATTTGATTCTGCGCAAGTTTCTGACTCACATTTGTGTGAAACACTGATATCTAATGGTGGCGTGTTAGCAAGTTTTCCATAAAAGGTTGTTATTTCCCATTACATGCATTCAAGGCATAAATGCATCAGAGGATCAGATCAGGGGCTCTGATCAAATCCGATCTGACGCTCTTTCAGTGACACCCATACCCAGTATCAGTCAGATCGTACTGAGACTCCAATCTGCAGATGTGACGTGGTGGATATTTACTCACTCTTCAGATAAATAAACACTTCTGTGTGGTTGAGAGAAAAAAGGCTTAAGCCTCCAGGTGACATGTCATACTCACGATTCGGCTGAATACTTCTGCGCTCCTCCGATAAAGCCGTACTTGTCCGTCTCTCTGGAGCCTGGGAAGCCGTTGAGTTCGGAGTCGGAGCCCAGAGAGCTTTCTCCATCATCTCCAAAATGGCTGCCCACTGTCCGCAAGCTCACCGTGTCCAAGGTCTGATCGCCATCCTCAACATCAGCCATCATTACGCTCACGGTTTAGGCCATCAACTTTATAAAAAAAAAATAAAAAAAAAACAACAACAAAACAAAACAGAGATTTAATAAAGTGCAAACCGAAGGATGCTATGCATACAGGAACATTTCGTTTCTGATGTCCACAGATTGCACATGTTACTATGAAAAAATTACAGTGACAGATTTTATAAGACTTTATAGTACAGTGTAATTTTTTTAAACTATTTTTAAAATTAATTTTATTTTTACTTGTATTTTTTTATTTTATTATTTTTTTTAAGTTATTTGTCATTATTTTTATTTTTTTTTTTTGTGAAGCTACATTTGGAAAAGTCCACAACTTTGGCTCTTTTTTTTTTAACTGTATTTAAATCACAAATAAACCAGATTTATACTGATAACATATATTAAACTAAAAATACCAAAAAATTCTCTGGTAAAGAGACTGGTTTAAACCAAATACATTAATCATTTCACCCTTTTAAAGTTGAACATATAAAGTCAAATTCTAAACAGCAACATTTGAAGTTTAGTTTTAAACTTTTTCTTGTCAGGAAATTAAGTGTCAGATTTGTGAAACTACTTTTAGCAGCTAGCTAAACAGACAAACTAGCATAGCGACGTGTCATTCAATGTAACGTGAACGTTAGCCAGCTAGCTAAGATGATATCATTAGACAGTTAAAGAAAAATGTAGAAAATAAAAAAAAAATAGTACACTGTAAATATTCAGCATGCAATATTTTCCCAGATATAAGAGCTATTTAAGTTGTCATGTTATTATTTCCTAATATCTGGACAATCAGCTCCAGCTAGCGAGCTAACTTTATCTAGGTATTAAGCTCGATAACTTAGCCTGCTAACTAGTTTCATTCAACTATGAAAACACAAACAGGGTCTCCTCATCCAAAAACAAACACTTATAGCTACCGAAAGTTGTTGTGCGACGCGAGAGTTTACTTTAATATTCCCGTGTTCGGTATAAAATAAATCCCCAAACAGCTTCCATTAAGAGAATATACTCCAGAAATGTCATATTCGTAATATACCACAACAAGAGTTATTTTCTTCCCACCCACATTATGTAATATCCCACCTCCTGCTCTAGGATTGGCCAGTACTGTATCAGGTTCTGGGTACTGATTGGTTAATAATAACATATTCTAATAGAACGGTTCACAAGCACCAATGGAAGGGGAAGAAGGCGGGACTTTCGGAATGTGGGTGGGAAACATAACCGTGCCAACAAATCCACAAGTATTTGACAGATCTGCGCATGCGTATTGCGTTGCTGCTTCCGTTATTGGATTGAATTGGGTGGAGGATGTTTTTTTTATAGTTTTCTTTTTTCAATGTATATTTTTAAAATACTTTGAAGAGACACGTTCAAAGAAGAATATGCGCAATCTCAGATGTGTTCAGATGTTAAGCCATTTAAAGTTGACATAAATCTGATTTACAGTTAATGCGGTTGACTTGCTGGTCACGTGCTGCCATCTAGTGACTATCAGAAAGCTTTATGAAGATAAAAAGTAAAATTTACACGATTTTTGAAAGTTGAAAAGTTTGCTATTGTAAGTTTAGTGCCCAAATTCCAAATTTTGCTCCTTTACTTTTACACTGGAGGTTTGAGGTTGAGTAATGGCAGCACACTGGCTTCAAACAACATTGTAAAACTAGCATTAAAACCATGTTTATAATTTGAATTCAAATCATGATTCCGAGTTATTCTGCAGTTTTAGGCACCGTGCACACACAGATTCACACATTCACTCACACCTAGGGGCCATTTAGTTTAGCCAGTCCACCTTCTGGCATGTTTTGGGTGGGATGAAAGCAGAAAACCCAGAGGAAACCCACATGGACATATTGGAATAATGACAATAACAAGTTGAGTGTGTGATGATGTTAGAATACAGTTGGCATGAATCGGGATGAATAAAGTTCTATCTTATCTTATCCTATCCTATAGAGGGTCAGCGGGAGCCTGGAGCTTATCCCAGGGAACAAGGCAGGGGACACCCTGGACGGGGTGCCAACCCATCACAGGGCACAATCACACACACACATTCACACACTACGGACAATTTGGAAATGCCACTCAGCCTACAACACATGTCTTTCGACTGGGGGAGGAAACCAGAGTACCTGGAGGAAACCCCCGAAGCACAGGGACAACATGCAAATTCCACGCACACAGGGTGGAGGTGGGAATCGACCCCCCCGAGGTGTGAAGCAAACATCTGAACCACTATGCTACTCAAGAAAGTACACAAGAATATGTGTTTTGCATAAACATTTATTGATAGAATACGACAACTGCCCTTAGACATCCATTATAATTGAGTTTTGACTGAACCAGTTTTCTGCTCTTTTCTCAGTACAGGAAAATGAGACGAAATTCATGTCTGTAGTGATTTACAGTACTGTGCAAAAGTCTTAGTCGCATGCAAAGAAATAATGAAAAATAATGAAATTAAATGTTTCTACATTAAAAAACTACTATAAAAGGCAGTAAACAGTAATAAATGAAACAAAGTCAATATTTGGTGTGACGATCCTTCGTTTTAAAAAAAATAGTAGTCTCAGGTACAATTTGTGCAGTTTGATAAGGAAATGAGCTGTAAGTGTTACTGAGCATCTTGCAGAAGCTGGAGACTTTCTGTCTGTCACATTCGCTCCTTATCTTTGCAGCGAAACCCAGCAGCCTTCATTATGTTTTTTTGTCTGAAAAGTGTCTCTTATGTCATCTGCTGCTTTCTTTCCTGACATACAAACATTTTTCTGTAACATTTAATTTTGTGCTGGAAAACTAATGTTTGGAATTTAAAATGTTTTTGTACTGAATCAATAATGTAGAAGTCATGAAATAAAAATCTATAACAAAGTTTGTACTAAAAAAAAATAGGGTGCCTAAGACTTTTGCACAGTACTGTATATATAAATTACAGATGGGGTAGATAGAGATTAGACTGAAGAAAGTTGGAGTATTCCTTTAATGATGATTATCATTACTGAAATACAGCTTCTCCCCTCACAAACACACACACACACACAGACTTACAATCCAATCTAAATTCACTTTTTTTTTACCAACACTTTGTATCCAGTAGCCAGTTCAACCTGGTCAAGTTCACATATTTTATTTGTATTTTCTTTACGATTCCTCTTTCTCATCCCCGTGTGTGATAATGTAACAAAGAGATTTGTAGTCGATATTCCCGGACACGTCGATCGGGGCCAAGGAAAAAGCCTGCTCCACCTGGACAAGACATGGAGAAGCGCAAAAGGCATTAATAAGTAAATTAGTAATAACTACATATAACAATAATCCAAAATCCCCTGTCAAGTGTCTCTCCTTTATATCTAGGCTCTCTTTTTACCCTTTTAATGTAAACCATGACTTTTGACATAGGAAGGTAAAGCCATCTCATGGTAAAGTTGCTTGGCAACTTGGAGCTCAAGCAAAAAGCCAGCAATTTAGCTAGCTACCACTGGCTATCACAGCCGAGGAGTCTTAAATTATACCTTGTAAAAGCATAGTAACAGTGTAAACAAGGCAAACTTGTTAGGAATGTCCACTTTTCCCTCAGACATGCTGTTAAATCACTCCAGTGGCTCAGTCGTTAAGGCTCTGGGTTACAGATCAGAAGATTGGGGGGTTCAAGCCCTAGCACTACCACGCTGCCACTGTTGGGCCCTTGAGCAAGGCCCTTAACCCTCTCTGCTCCAGGGGTGCTGTATCATGGCTTCCTAACAAGCTGGGATATGTGAAGAAAATAATTTCACTGTGCTGTAATGTATATGTGACAAATAAAGGTTTCTTCTTCTTCTAAATTACATCAGGCAGAATAACATTAATGCTAGTATGCTTACTGTATATTTCAAATGCTGATTTTATAATTATTAACATACAATGCAAAATAATGTTAGTGTGTTTTTTAGAAGGTACAGTAAGATATCAACGTTACTCTTACTATCGAAACAATTTTAGTTACAATTTTCAGTCAAAAGATAACAAACTTCCGATTTAGAGATGAAGCTGATTTGAAAGCCAAATGATTTGACTCTCTGAAATTCTCATCACTACTTATCACATGGCAATTACCAAGCATGGGTCATTGTCTTACAACACTGACAGGTTTAAATCACACATTACATTCAAGAATGGCTGAAAAAAAGAGATTTTGCAGAGTGCCGGACTCATTGAGATCCAAATTAGCAAAAGAGCTACCATGCGGCGTCACTGAGATGAAAACTGCACACAACATGTCGATGTATGCACGCGATTTGGGGTCATAAAGAGTTTTTTCACAGAAATTCACCAACATCTGAGGAAAATATTGATAATCTCTTGGGTTTTGTCTTATTTCAACCGTCACTCTCTTTTTACTTTTACTTAATGGCTTCATGCTAGCTAGTCAAATTGTTTTCCTCAGTCACTAACAAGCATTATGCTCACATACCATATTTCTCAGTTGCCTAGCAACAGCGCTTTTGTAGCTTTAACCACTTAAGTGGCAAGTGTTAAGTGAATAAATGTCACTATGGATTCAATATTACAATGTCATTAAAATTGTCGCATTGTCTAAATTTGTAAGCTCGAAAGCGTACTGTGAAACCATGCAAGCGAACAAACCTCTTCTGCTGTGAACTTGTCTGCTTGGTTCATCAGAAGCCTTCTGAACCTGAGGTGGGGGAAACGATACCTCGTGAATTCTTCACCTCAGAAGTATGCCAACTTTTTTTTTTAACCTTCAAATAGAAATAAAACTTCCATGCTTTGCACACTCACTCTTCCTTATTGACAAAGCCGGTGCTCTCAGGGTCGAACAGTTTGAATGCGTTGAGAATGGTGTCCTCTGGGTCGGTACCTGTATGGAGAAACGTTCAATATAAATGGTCAATTATATACCATAATAAACACTTCACATTATCAGCACTACATGAGTTGCATTCAGGGCAAGGTCATTTGTCGGTAGCTTTTGTGTTACTGAGGTAAAAAAATCGAGAATTTGAACGTATAAAGTATTTTATACCACAGCACGGTTTAAAGATAGAATCTGATTGGTCAGAAAGCATGAATGCTTGGCATGTAACATGAACAATAGGTTAATATTAATGCGCTCATCCTAATTTCTATAGTAACCGCTCATACACAGGGACTTGTACGATGCTCAACATAAACACAGTTTAAAACAAAGTGTTTAACAAAGTAAAACGTAATCATTGATGTGGTGATGTGCTTTGCAAAGTTTATCTGCACAGGAAATTCTTCAGGACAGTGGTGCACTAATTTTGTATAACAGCACGGTCTGTCGTGTTTATTCCTTATTTAAATAATACTTTACTTTAACACCACTTTTAAGTTAATTTTGCTTTTGCATTCAGTCTAAAATTACCAGTTTTGTTCATACCGTTGAGTTTTTCTCCAAAGAGAGAGAGGAAGACAGTGAAGTTGATGGGGCCTTTACCCTCAGCCAACATGGCATCCAGTTCTTCATCGCTTACATTCAGTTTTCCTTAGAGAGAGAGAGAGAGAAATCAAATGAGATACAAGGGGAATGTTTATCAGTTGCTAAATTGGTATACCTTTTTTTTTTTATCTTGTGAACCTGTCAGAAAAACAGAGGTTATAATGCATGCTGTGTGTTCTATTCATTCTGTATACTTAAAGGTGTAGTCAGTGATTCTGGCAGAACTTAGAGCTGTAGCTAAATTAAAATCCATACCCACAAAACACATGTATGCACAATGGCCAGAATCTCTGAATGTGCACTCTTAGGTAACAAAGTTCAAATATTCAGCCATTAGCAGGTCTTCTGTTGTCTCTCTGGGGGAACCTTCAAAAATTCTATGTTGAACCCTACAACAGTGTGGAGTGCTTTTCTATAGAAAGGAAGCTAAGAACCCTGAATTACACAAAACAACCTCGTGTAGAGCCCTTGAAGAACACTTTTGCTAAGAACGATTGATAGGTCAGTTAGAGACGCTTCATTGTCCTAATTGGTTGATTGTTGGTTATCCGAATTATTTGTTTGCTCTTTCATTTATAGAGCCTGAGGTGCAACAGAGAGCGGATATTTTATTGACAGCTGCCATAATTAGAGCTGCTTTGCCAAATATTAGAAAAATCAGTGACCTTTCCTTTAATAAAAACCAGTGTAAAAGGTAACTAAAAATATGCAAGATTATGTAATCATACCTAATTGTGCATAAGTTTCCTTCAGGTCTGATTTCTTAATCACACCATCTCGGTCCTGATCAATGCAGCCAAAAGCCTGTAAATGAACCCATGATGATATTTGCATATATGATTTGTACTGCACAGTATAAATATAAGATAGTATACTATATAGATATAATATAGTTATTATGGTAAATATAGATCACCTCCTTGAACTCCTGAATCTGTGATTGCTCAAACATGGAGAAAACGTTAGAGGAGGCCCGCTGGGTGTTCTTTCTCTTCGCTGCTGTTTTTTTACTCGCCTGGTGAAAGAAACCAAAGCTTTAAAGCACAAATATCATTCTAATTATAATTATTATAGATCTAGTGATCAGTAGTTTACTAAAACAATATAGAAATACCATTTTCTCTTATTTCATTTCTCTTATTTCATTTAATTTATTGTCGCTAGAGATTCCGGTATAAGACGGTTTGACAGTTCACTGTATGCTAACTAGTTTAAGTGAAAATGGTGCATACTCACCATGTCTGCTGGCTCCTTGTAGCTCTGTGTGTGTGAGTGTGTGTGTGTGTGTGCGTGTGTGTCCGGGTCAGCGGGAGCTGACAGGGGCTTTATGTATAGCTCACCTTATCACTGGGCTCTTTATAAAAAGAACTCATTGCCTCTCTCAGTCCCCTAAAAAGGACAGTTAGAGGGCCCTAAAACAGGAGTCTTGATAAGAGCCTAAGTAGCTGGATTCCTGGGAGACCAAACAAGAGAGATTGGGAAGAAAGAGAGAAAGAGAGACAGAGAGAGTTAGTATTTATATTACACTTAATGCAATCTTTGATGTTACGTTATGAAATGAATCGTTTTTAGTTTCTTTATTGTGTTTTACATATTTTATATTTATACCTCAGTGCTGCTGATTTCTCAAATCTGATAGGTCAGAGGGTGTTGATTAATTTTCGAGAACAGCAGCTTTGACAGTGGTGCTGGCTGTGATTCAAATAAAAGGTTCATATTAATGCACTCGCTCTAATACATTGTCATTCTATAGTAACATATCATTCCCAGGCACTTGTATAATCTAAGGATTTAAAAAAGGCGATATTGTTGATATGGTGAAGCCTTCTGTAAGGAGTTGTTTATTTACCATTTATGGAGGGAGTCTCCAGGATCAGCACTTTGCAGTAGTATGATTTCTAGTTTCTCTGTAATGTGGCAAGATGTATTTTTTGTCTTATTGACATCAAGAAAGAATGAAAAGAGGCTGATCAGGGAATGGCTGTTTAAAACATTCCACAACATTAAATGTAACTGTAAACGGTTGCAAATGTCCTATTCAATAATAAATTAAAAACTGTAATGGCTGGCAAATATATTGGGTATAAGAGAAATAATACATCATGGGATGTGCTGTTATTGGAAAATAATTAGCACTGGGGTGGTAACAGTAACTTTGCTTAACAGCAGGCTGCATCACACCACACCGATAGTTGATTATTTTCCGTAAGAGCATACCCCCAAATGATTTATTCCTTACTAAGTATGACAAAAATCATGTCAGTCTTCTGTTTATACCACTACAGGTCACGTTCTTTACCTTTATTGGATCTGATGCAAGAAAAAAAGTTGACAGTTCTGTATCCTATTTTAGGTTTTATAGTCATGTGAGGAAGAACCATATAAAGGGTCCATTCGTTCATCCCACTGAGAAAATCCTTAAAGGTTACATTTTTGTGAAATTTTTCAAGTAGAATAGTAACTGTTTTTATGAGTGCACCCATCAATGATTGGTCCAGATCTGGACTAGTGTCCCATCATATGACCAATTCTGTGTGGTTATAAAGATAAAATGATATTGTTTTTATGTCACACTGTACCGTACATGTCGTCTGACCTGGTGAAGGGTTGACTATTGTTATTGTGAGATTTAACCCTGACATGGCCAAGAAAAAAAGGTGTGATGTTGGTTCCTTTACTGGTTTCATAGTTAAGAGTCTCCCCTCTACTTCATCGAGTTGGTTTCATCACATTACAGGAGGCTGAGTACCAGAGCTAAAAATAGGACAAACTGGGAGAAGAACATGCTAGAATCAACACTTCTACAGAGAGACACATCCAGATAACAGTGTAGACGAAAGTGACATCGGGAACCTAAACAATCTCAGCAATCTCATGATGGACTGGGAGTGCTGGTTTTGGTTTGTTAGACCTCCTTATCCTGGCCATATGTGGAGTGACCTACTGTTACCTGACCATCAAAATGCAGTTCACTGGGCTCAGATAAGGTTAATACTGTTCCAATATTGGTCCCCAATCTCCATACTATTTATTCGGTCTTCTTCTATCTCTCTCATAAGGATGAGCACCAGTGTATACTTCCTGCAGGGTACATGGAACCATGCAACCATGCATCTTTTCCCATTCTCGCAATGTGCATGAAGGGAAATGGATCAAACCATTCTAACGCAGTCTCCTGTCTCATGAAATAGGCGCTAAGGTTCTATGGTTTGTCATAAGGAAACGTCAGGCTTGACATTCGTCATTACGTTTTGTTGACAGTAGTAGCCTTCTCTTGCCTGGAGATCGAACTTAAATCAGACAGGCTTGGCAAGGCTTTTATAAATCTGGTTTAAAGCAAACCATGGAATTCTTTATTAGGAAAACCTGAAAAGAAACACCATAGTTTCTCAGAATTCTGATACTGTTATTAACTTACTTGTAAAACCTTAGATTTGTACAGAAACACCAATTATCCATCAATTTCTTGGTTGACGCTGGTTGATGATTTGTTGTTGGTGACTATAGTACAGTTCGAAAAAAAAAATTGTGAAAGCTTTTTCTAACCTTTCATAAGTAAACCATAATTGGTTTCCAGACATCAAACAGTTGCTCTATACACTCACATGCCCCTCCAGTGTTTTTCTTTGCCAATTTTGCCCCATTTAGCAAATCCAGCTGGCCACTTTACCCCAGACCAAGGTAAGTGTTTTCCACAAGCAGTGCGCAGATTCAAGCCTCGGCCTCGGCCGACAGGGTTGCCTAGGTGACAACAGAGGGGGCCAGGTCTGTGACGCTTTTGACAAATTCTTAGAAAAGGTTACTTTGGGGTTGGCATAGTGACTGAGGTGAAAAATTATGAATGAAACCCATTTATTTGAAGAAGTCTGATGTCAATTGTTACCAACCGGATCATCAACATCAAGGATTACTGTAAATATGATGCCATGAGCGATATAAAATGCGGAGGCAACTACTGTTATTGAATTGGAAGGTGTTCAGGAGTTTCTGAAGGCTGGAGCATGTTTCCTGCTCGGAAAGACGGTGTGAGAGGGGATCGACCGGCGCAGTGATGATGCACTATTAGAAAATAGGGACAGGAAATCGCACCGAGTGGACTTTACTCTTGAATCACGGACGGTAATGAACAGGAAGTTCTCCATGCACCAGACAGCATGTTAAGTGTCACTATTTGTTGAAGATGACGACTGGAGCCAAATAATTGTCACAGTCATCACTAGACAAGTTTCAACCGTATAAAGTTTCAGAGTCACCACCTGATGCACAGCTCAAAATGCCTGACATGAATCTCCTTGGGAATCCGTTGCACCCATGACTGTAGAGACCATGGAGAAGGTAATGCAGAATTTCTCATCATGATGAATATAATCATTGAGTCAACAACAGCAGATTCACAATAATAGGCACAGAGGTTCAGCTGCCTCACACCTCCAGGGTCCCTGCTTCGATCCTCAGATCATGTTATTGTCTGTGTGGAGTTTTGTATGTCCTCCTGTGTCTGCATGGGTTTCCTCTGGGTTCTCTGGTTTCCTCTAACCTCCCAAAAACATGACAGTAGGTGGATTGGCAATTCTAAATTGCTTCTATGTGTGCATGCATGTGTACATTGTGAATTGGCATCCTAGGCAATCTGTATTCCCACCCTATAGAATCCACCACAACTCTGACCATAGATTCATCGCACGACATGTAAGTTCAGTGACCAAATTATGAAGCTCAAACCTTCTAATGAGACAACAGAGCAGCTACATAGGAATTATGTGTATATATATATATGTATATATTTAAAAGATATTTTTTTTTTTTCCAAATGAGGCAAAACCCAAACCAAGCACAGAGTTCTTAAAGGAGGTGGCAAATGATATGATTGCTGCAAAACTCAGTTTCCACCATCTGACTAGAAGCAACTGTGAGAGAGACAGTTGTAGGTAAAGAGAGTGAGTCAAAACTCACTCACCTACTCACTCGTTTGCCTTACTATCCTTGTACGGACCTTCTATTGACATAATTATTAATGCAGCTAATTAATGCTATTCTACGCCTAAATCTATTTAAATAGATCTCTACTGGACAGAATAACAGCACAGAACCCTTTCCTTTCATTTCTAACGAGGTTGGAGACACTCGAAGAGACATGTGCAACGTAAAACTTTTATATTTTCAGGTTTCTGCATGTGGACTCCCTTGAGTTCAGGCCACAGGTTTTTAAAAGGGCTCAAATCCAGAGACTGAGATGCCAGACACTGCAAAGTATTTTTTTGAAAGCTAATCTACGGCCAGATTTTGCAGCTAATGGTACATAAACCATACCCTAAACCATCAACCACAGCGCATCAATAATCCATAATTAGTCCGAGTTTATTTCTTGTCTGTTCTGGTTTTGCTGTTAAGTGTGAGAGCTCTGAAATGCTCCCTCTTGTGTGCACTGAAGTCGAAGCAACACAATGTTCTAGATTTGTGTCAGTGAGTAATGAAGTGTCCTGATCCTGGGGCACTCCTGCATTGCACAGTTGTGTGTTTTCCCTGCTGTTCTTTTACACACACTTCACTTGAGTGTGTTCTCAGATTATATAATATCTTCTTAGATGACTCAGATGACCACTGGGACAACCATGCAGTGCATTAAAGGAACAGTTTAACTAAAAATGCATGAAATCAAAACATGTCTGAATGTTGCTTCTTTAGTTTGCACTGGAGTGATGAGTCTAATGTCTAATGATGAGTCTAATTCAGCAAGGCACTATATATTTGCTGTGCTGCTATGTGTCTATGTTTAACTTCTATTAAAGTCAAATTTGATATTCTAATATCCCTACACTACACTACACTACTCTCTAGAACTGGCCCTGAATCATTACGCTCTGCCAGACAACTGATGATAAGATTCAAGTGATGCACTTTGGTCTCCATTTACATGTCACGTGTGATTAACGCCATTAGAGAACCAGCATTAATGATTTTTTTTTTTTTAAGAAAAAGACTCAAATGATCTATTACATCTCTTTAGAAATGTGAATCGACTCCCATTGTTTACATAATGAATGACACGTCACTAATATAAATCTTTAGAAAGACATCTTGATCCATCCAGTACTCTTTTGAAGCAATACTCAAAATAAATTAGGATTTAAAATAATCACAGCTTCTTTTATTTCTTTTTATATATATATATCTCACGGTTCCACAGTCATTGTGTATCCTACTTTACAAACTAGCTGTCCTTTAAAAGTATGGCATAATTATTATTTAAGTAGAAAATCTGACTTCTGGAACGTTTCCCCCCAAAAAATTTTCTGGTCTATGATGTTTTTCTCTTTAGATTTGCACTAAATTCTCAGCTTGTTTCTACTTTCCCACATGAGAAATGGCTGTCCAGATTTGACCAAATTTTTTGCAAATGAGTGTAAAAACTGAATAAATTTAGGATTTAACATCTGACCTACCCTGCTATCAGCTCATCTTTCGGATGAACAGCCTTCAAACGATCATGCGGTATGTCATCACCCAAGCGAGCCACATGCAGGTTATGACACTACGGTCAAGTTTTACTCGACTGTACCTCTTATTTCAGTGGCTTTAACCCAGCAGTGAGTTCTAATGGGCTAATTATAGCTCAGTTTGCTTGTGACCCTGACCGTGACACAGCTATTTTAAACATTTAGAAAAGATTAGCGTGGAAGATCGTCAAGTAAATCATCACCAGAAAAATCTGTGCTTGGAATGATAAGCTCACTTTCACAACACAGGTTCACTCAGTTTACTTAGCTGTAAATGACCAAGCTAACACCAGTACATTTTTATTTATTCTGAAACAAGTACTTTTTTTTTTAATATAGTCATCTTGAATTTTTTTGAAAAATTTAATTTAATGAATTTGTTCTATTGGCTTTGTTACCACCTAGAACTGATGTCATAAAAATGATGATTCAATGAATATAAAACTTGTGATAAAATCTTTGTATAAGTGAATTCAAGTAAATATATTCTACAAAATGAAACAAAAAATACTATAATCAAATGTAAAAGGTAAGTTTTGGATAGATTTCTTTTGGAAAGTCATTCCAGTAGTGAGCGTCAGGTGTTTCTACATAAAAAATCTTTCAGCTACATAGCAGCAATGTAAATGTACACTCGAAAATACACAACACTGACTTTTACTATTCAAGTGATTCACCTTAAATAAGTATCAAAGGCACACTATGCCTTTTAGTTGAGTATATGTAGCTGATATATGTATAACCCAAAAACTACAGTTTAGTAGCTTCTACAGAAATCATGCTAAAAATGAATTTTTCTGTATGCTATTAGTAAAAATGTTTTTAAGCAAGCGTGATAAAAATCACTCGGGGGACACAGTGGATTAGTGTTTAGCACGTTTGCCTCGCACCTCCATGGTTGGGGGTTTGAATCCTGCCTCTGCCCTGTGTGTGTAGAATTTGCATGTTCTCTCCGTGCTTCAGGGGTTTCCTCTGGGTACTCCAGTTTCCTCCCCTAGTCCAAAAACATGCGTTGTAGGCTGGTTGGCATTTCCGAAATTGTCTGCAGTGTGTGAATGCGTGTTCAGTTGTGCCCCCCCTACCGCCCCGTGCCCTGAGTTCCCTGGGATAGGCAACCCCGTGTAGGATAAGTGGTATAGAAAATGGACGGATGAATACAATCACTCTATAACAGGGGTCTTCAATCTTAGCACTAACAATATGGCTTTAGTTTTTCATTCCAACCAAACGTACCCAATTCTACTCACTAGAAAAATCATTAAACTAATTATTATTTTTGCATTATTGTGAGAATCCATTTAACATCTCATCCATTTAACATCCTTTTCCAGGAGTCATCCATTATAGGTTGTGAAAAATGTACATTTTATTTCCCACAACGTTCTCTCAGCCCTGCCATGTGCCAACACATTCACCCCTATGAAATATTTTGGAATGTTCCTCAAATTCCTGAAGATTATGTGAAGTAAAAAGTAAACTTCTCTAATTCTTTTTTCTTTCTTTTTTTTTTTTAAATATGATTTTGTGATAATGACTGATAAGGTCACTTTGAACGTACAACCCAAATGAAATGTTGTATTTACCATTTAAAAGATTTATGAATGAGAGCTAAATGTATTTCTAGCTTCTTATTAAACATAATATACATAAAGACTCCACTAAATAGAGCTGGTTTTAAAATTCTCCTGATTTGCCCTGATTCATAATGATCTTTTTTTTGTATTTTCATCAAGCATTTAGTCATTCAGTAACCTAGAAAGGTCAGAATTTTTTTGTAAAATCAATTGTATGAAAAACACCAGACACTTTCAGACTTTGTTGTTCTAAATGATTATTTAACTATACTAAGCAGGATGGTCCGAGATTCTGAGATTGCAGTGTGTACTCATTCCCATGTTGAAAATCCCAGTTTTAGCCAACTCTTATCTCTCCAACATCTTACGATAGATGTTACGTGGTTTGGACTTTCGCCTGAGATATATTGACACCGGGGTTGGAAACGTTTGTCTGTGTAAACAGAGTCATCTAAATTTAGAAAACTTCTGAGTTCAATGTAACTTATTTCTAATTTTAGTCTAAACCCATTTCACAGACTTCATGAACAAATTCCTGAATATCTGCCAAGATTTTTTAATATAAAGTAAAGAATCAGAAGTGCATTGAGGTCAAAATACCAAAATACAGTAAATTAATACAATATATAATTGCATACACTAAATTAACATAAATATTAGTCATATAGTATGTTGTTATTGCTAAAAAAAAAAAACACACAACATAATAAACATACATAACAATATATACTTTTCCCTCATATCTAAAATAAATTCTAAGTGATGCATTAGCAATAAAATTATAAATATAGTTACAATTTGTCAACATATTTAAAACATCTGAGATATATTTATATATGCATATATATGCATATATATATAAATATATATATATATATATATATATATATATATATATATATATATATATATATATATATATATATATATATATATATATATATATGCATGCAAACCCTGACATAGCACCAGAGTTTAAGGCCATTTCCAAGCCATACTCTGTGTCCTTGACTCCCAACATGATGGGTCAATGTTGTGTGTGTGGGTGTGTGGGTGTACGAGAGATGGGAGGGGTGTATGTACATAGAGCACTAAGTACCTGGACCGCCTTTCCTTCTCTTGGGGAATAAAAAGAGCAGCGCATCTCACTGCCCCCTCAGACACACTTTTACACTCTAAACACATTAACACACTCTCACACACATTTGCTGGGAAGCTTTCGCAAAGATGCCTTGCCTCACTGTCGCCCGCCAACAGAGACTCAGACTGCCGAGCTCTTACAAGTCAATGCTGGAGAAAGTTCACATGGTAATACTGGTTAAAGTTGTAAATTACAACGTACAACTTTGTTTCCTTTAGGCTTTATCAGTGTTAGTCTATACTATACAAAGTGTGTAAACCCATTGTCTGTGTGTACGCAGGTGGACCAAATCCTGTCTGAGTTCCAGCTCAGTAAAGAGGAGCTGAAGGAGGTGATGAAACGGATGCAGAAGGAGATGAACAGAGGGCTTCGGTTGGAAACACATGAGGAAGCCAGTGTTAAAATGCTGCCCACTTACGTCTGCTCTACTCCTGAAGGCTCTGGTCAGTTTCACACTCCACTGTTTAATCATCTGAGTTTTATGTAACAGCTCTATGCTATATCTTATTGATCACTTTAGTGAACCCTTGTATTTTAACTTGCTTATTGTTTGGAAGGAATTTTACAGAGTAATTTGCTAAATAACTAACATGTAATTTACACAATTTTCTACTTAATCAGCCAAGACAAGTTTTACTGTTGCACTGAACTTATGAGAACAATGTAGCTAACAATTCATTCAAGCCTATCTTACTCATTATTGGGTAAATGAAGCAATGTTGGGTTCTCAGTAAAGCATAATGCAGTAGATGTATTACTCTGATATATAGAAGGAGTATCATTAAAGTTTGTGTGTAGCTTGCAAGATGGTACACTGCTTCCAAAATCCAAGCTATATTTGTGTATGTGCTCCTCCAGAAGTTGGAGACTTCCTGGCATTAGACCTAGGTGGTACTAATTTCCGCGTGATGCTGGTGGTAGTGGGTGAGGATGAGGAGAGAGGCTGGAAGGTGGAGACCAAGCACCGCATGTACTCCATCCCTGAGGACGCCATGACCGGGACTGCAGAAATGGTAAGTCAGAATAGTCCCTCAGAATTCTAAAAAGATGAGAATTTTTCAGAAACTTTAACTTCCCTGTTTGTCCATTCCGCTCAGCTCTTCGACTACATCGCAGAATGCATATCCGACTTCCTGGATGAGCACCACATCAAACATAAGAAACTTCCTCTGGGATTCACTTTCTCATTTCCAGTCCGCCATGAAGACCTAGATAAGGTGAGTTCATGCTCTCCAGACAAATTAGAGGTGGAACTGTTTGGTAAATTTGCAATATGTAATGACAATTTTTTTTAATGTTTGCTGATCTCCATGAATTTTTTTCATTTCTAACAGGGAATCCTGCTGAACTGGACTAAAGGGTTCAAGGCCTCCGGCGCTGAAGGCAACAACGTTGTCGACCTGCTTAGAGATGCCATAAAACGGAGAGGGGTTAGTATATACCAGTTATTGTAGATTTGATGCATTTTTTTTATAGCTGTAATACCATCACTAAACCACTCTGAGCAGACTGAATGTAAAAGTCATGACTTTTACTCTGAAAATAAGTAATAATGGGTAAATCTCTTTCTGTAGGACTTTGAGATGGACATAGTTGCAATGGTGAATGACACGGTGGCCACAATGATCTCCTGTTACTATGAGGACCGGAGCTGTGAGGTTGGCATGATAGTGGGTAAGGAGATAAAACACATACACACTCCATTTATGACAGGAACATGGAATATTTTAATGACCATAATCGGAAAAAAACAAGTAATAAAGTCATTTCTTGCTCACTGTGTGTCTCAGGAACGGGCTGTAATGTGTGCTACATGGAGGAGATGCACTCAGTGGAGCTGGTGGAAGGGGAGGAGGGTAGGATGTGTGTGAACACCGAATGGGGAGCGTTCGGAGGGAATGGAGAGCTGGAAGACTTTCGTTTGGAATATGACCGAGTGGTGGACGAGTCCTCGCTCAATCCGGGAAAACAGCTGTGAGTCACTTATTACAGATTCCCACAGAACAGCAAATTATACTGTACACAGATACAGCTCAGATACACTCGACTACTAAAACCAACAATTACATTCACTATCCCACTACCATACTTCGATAGATAGATAGATAGATAGATAGATAGATAGATAGATAGATAGATAGATCTATCCATTCATTCACCCACAATTCTGAAATGATACACCAACTTTGCAAACAAACCAGCAGACAGCAATCCAGACAAAAAGACAGGCACCCAGACAGACAGACAAACACCCAGAAAGAGACAGAGACAGGCAGACAGACTCCCAGAAAACCCGACAGACAAACAAAGAGAATGACTTACCAACACCAAAAAGTCAAACCCCCAGACAGAGAGACACCCAGATAGACAGAAAGAATGACATACAGATACTCAGACAGACAGATAGACAGCCAGCCAGACTATAATGCTATAATGCTAAACAGACAGATAGATAAGCAGATAGACAGGTGCTGTGAGGGTCATTGCTGTGGTGCAGCAGACACACAGACAAACAGGAGACAGATAGATAGACACATATGCTGAAAATTAAGTGCTGTGAAGGTCTGTGCAGCAGACACACAGACAAACAGGAAGACAGACCGATATGCAGACAGACAGGTGCTGAAAGGGTCATTGCCATATTACAGCAGACACACAGACAGACAGAGATATAGACAGGCAGACAGACAGACAGATATGCAGACAGACAGGTGCTGAAAGGGTCATTGCCATATTACTGCAGACACACAGACAGACAGAGATATAGACAGGCAGACAGACAGACAGCTATGCAGACAGACAGGTGCTGAAAGGGTCATTGCCATATTACAGCAGACACACAGACAGACAGACACACAGAAAGACACATAAGCCCACACAGGCAGATTGGTGTGGTGCAGTAGATGCACAGACAGACAGATAGACAGGAAGACAGGTGCTGTAAAAATCTCAGCACATTGGGTAGCAACTAACACAGTTTACAGTCCCTGTTACGTCAATGCCATGTGCCACGGTGTCTATGTATATCACTATGCACCTGCTTCTATACCGTAACACAAACACAGCACTTCCTCGAAACGCTACAGTTCTGACGTCAGCAAGTGCGTTGTCGGGAAAAGACTGATGCTCTTTCATAAGAATTCCCACACTTACCTGTGTGTGCTCCTGGTTTGACCGAGACACTTGACTTGCTCTTGTGGGTTCTCCAGGTGACCGTGTTGTTTTTTACTGTCAGCACTGAGGCCACGTCAGAGCCAAACCATGTGCTGGGAGATTAATGGCTGCCACAGCAGATCATTAGCGATGTGGTCGGCTTAATGGCTGTTAACACCTGTGTTATTAACTCGTGCAGACATAAAGTGGATCAAATTTAACTCTGCGGAAAGAAATTTAACTCCTTAAGGGGTCACTTAACACTGGCGGTTTTACACACACATTTATCTGACTATTCTTTTGAGAACCTTCCAGGCAGCTAATTAATGCTATGCTATTCCTACATGTAATGCTAACCTAACCAAAAGGAAACCTTTTTTAGCTTTTTAAATAAAAGCTACAGTTTTCTTTGTGGGGACCAGCTAAATGACTCCATAAGATATTCCTATCCTTGTGGGGAAATTTGGTCCCCACCATGATATAAAAACATACCCCTACATACACACACAGACACACACGCACAATTTTATTTAAAAATATTTTCAATGAATGCTCTGTTTTCTTTTTAGCTATGAGAAGCTGATCAGTGGGAAGTACATGGGTGAGCTGGTGCGTCTTGTTCTGATGAAGCTGGTGAATGAAAACTTGCTCTTCAACGGTGAAGCTTCAGACTTGCTGAAGACACGGGGCAGCTTCGAGACTCGCTTTGTCTCCCAGATTGAGAGGTAGGTTGAAAGATACACAGTTGAAATTAATATGAATTATTACAGATTATAATCTGGGGCATCTTGAAGATATTATACCGGTCCACGAGTCCATAAAGTCACAGAAGATAGGTAGATTTCACCAACAATTATCTTAATAAACTAATACAAATAACCACTGGATTTTGGCCTTCACTACTCATGGTGAGGTAACATGAAAACAAGCAAGGCTAGAAAAGCAAAACCACAAGAAACAACAACCTCATTCCCTGAAAGAATAACCCTTATACTGACTCCATCTGTCCTATCTTACAAGGAACCCAGCCAACATTTCTCTTGGTTTATAAATAATGGCATAACTCACCAGGGAGCTGTTAGGGTGCCTAATTTGTGGTTAGCTTGTTCACTATAATGCTAGCTCAAATTTAGCATGTTTTCTATGAGCTAATTTGTGTTTAGCCTGTTTACTATAATGCTAGTTCATGTTTAGCATGTTTACTATAGAGCTAATTTGTGTTTAACCTGTTGAATATAATGCAAGCTCACATTTAGAATAAAATCCTGTTTTTCCTCCTTCAGTGACACAGGAGACAGGAA
Organism: Pangasius djambal; assembly: GCA_022985145.1. Lineage (NCBI taxonomy): Eukaryota > Metazoa > Chordata > Actinopteri > Siluriformes > Pangasiidae > Pangasius > Pangasius djambal. The sequence continues at coordinate 25,221,102 of CM040982.1, read as the reverse complement.
ACAAATCTACAACATCCTGAGCTCACTGGGGCTCCTGCCATCTGAGCTGGACTGTGACATTGTTCGTTTGGCCTGTGAGAGTGTGTCCACTCGCGCGGCTCACATTTGTGGAGCTGGACTCGCCGGAGTTATTAACATCATGAGAGAGCGCCGCTGCTTGGACGAGCTGAAGATCACTGTGGGAGTGGATGGCTCCGTCTACAAACTCCACCCATGGTGAGGAGACCTGAAAAACACAAGACACGCCCAAAACTGTACACGACTGTACTAAATAGTATCCACTACCACTAGTTTGATCATAATATTTAGTACAGTAGTACGCTGTTTTGGACATACAAAATGTGGAAGGGTGTTGTTTCCAAATTATAACTACGATGGTCCCAAACCACTAAATATGCTAGTGTTTCTGAAGAATACTCTTACTAGAAGTAATGGTCATTAAAACACATTAAAAGAATGTATCATTTGGGATGTTGTATACAGAAAAGAGAATATCAGAAATGCAGGAAATCCATTTATTTGAGCTAGATAGATTATTTACAATAGTGCTAGTTTACAGTAATGCTAGTTTGTTTATTATTGTACTAGGTCATGGTTAGTAGGTTTGCTAGCCTATTTACTGTGGTTACTAGAGAAAAGGGAAAAATAAAAAGGTTCAAATATTGCTGTGTTTAGAGAAAATAAACTGGCTTTGCTAGTGTAACAGAATTAACAAGTAAAAAGCTAGGTTTATTACCGTGTTTACGATAATGCTAGCTCTCGACCACCCTGCTTACTATAATGCTAGTTCTCCAGTACTGGGATTTTTAAAATGGCTGTAATTTTGTTTCTAGACATAATTTCTAGTATCTGGAACATACTCCTAAAGGGTTAATGTAAATCCAGGAAAACTATTAGCTACCATTTTATTGTTTGCTAGTAGCTATGGTTTTACTGAAGTTGTTCTACTCTGCTTGATCCAGTTGGAAGTTCGATTAAAAATGAAATCAAATTGAAAATGTTGTTCCATGCCTTAAAAAAATGTTCAGTATAGTCCCAGGTGAACCACTTTTGAATAAAATAAGCATGCCACTGTAGTATATGATAGGTTATCTGGACCGGACGTATGGGTAGAATCCAATCCCAATTCTTATTCATTTACTTCTCGTTACAGGTTCAAAGAGCGGTTTCACAAAGCCGCCTGTGACTTGACGCCTAACTGCGACATTACCTTCATCCAGTCAGAAGAAGGCAGTGGCCGAGGAGCCGCGCTTATCTCCGCTGTGGCCTGCAAGATGGCCGCCCGTACGATAGAGCCATGATGGATGAGATCATGGACTGGCCCGTGAACTCAACTTAGCTGCAGGATCTCTGCGATGATGAAGGATGCTCATCTGGAGTGGCCTTGTAAGGCTCCCTTCGCACAGGATGTGCATGTCTCACTGTGGGATTTGCCATGTGGAGCACACAGCTATATTGTGCCGCCCAGATCAGACCTTTATGTACATATCCCATTGTTTATATCTGCTTTCTGTGCAAAGAATGTTAAATTTACATTTAAGCTAACAAGCAAATAAGATTCACCTTTGAGCAATAACCTTTTTAACACAGACACCAGTGTGGATGTATTTTGTGTTTAATATATTGTGTGGTGGTTAAAGCATAATTCTGTTCTTATTTGGTTTTGCTTATTTTATTTATTGTTATTATTCTGAACTGTGTTTGCATTCTGTCACAAAACATGCTTCATTTAAATATTATGCTATGAAGCAGAGGAATCAACAGTGTAAAAATGCTCAATTAATGTAAATAAAGTTACTGTATTTTACATCACGCTCTGACTATTGTGGGCCATAATTTTCTGTTAGTTAACAAATATTCATATATAAAGGATAAAACACATGGGGGTGTGCAATTATAGGAAAAGAACTGATGATGATGTGGTGTAAGGCACCCTAACACAGAGTAGTGTTACTGTTACCACCCCGATGTTGATTATTTTCCAATAACAGCATGTCTCCACCATGTTGTTACATCTTATACCACAGCAATTTGCCACTGATTACCATTCTTAATTCATTAATAAACATGTTGTACCTTTTATCCATTTATAGTTACATTATTGCTGTGGAATGTTCACAAAACATGTTAGTTCCTGTTATCACTTACATTATAGCAGCTATAAACAGTAGTTCCCTTACTAATCTTACTAATCTCTCTCTTTTTCTTCTCTCCTGAGGTTATTAAGCCAAAAAAAAAAAAAACCCCAAAAAAAACAGCTTGTCATGCTACTTAGAAACCAGAAAATGCAAACTCCTCTGTCTTGAAACCTTCCCATGGCGAAAACTTACTGACCTTTACAAAGCGCTGACACTGGAGACTCCATCTATAAATGTTTATTAAAAAGTCTCCTTACAGAAAACTTCACCACATCAATTATTATACATAGAAAATTAATCCACCTTCAGATTGCAGAATTCAACAGTGCTGTGTAATAATAACAACAACAACAACAACAACAATAAAATAATAATAATAATAATAATAATAATAAGAGTAACAATTATTATTATTATTATTATTATTATTATTATTAGTAGTAGTTTGTTTTAAGATAGTAGGTGCCAGTTCAGCTGTCTCAATTTAGAAACCTTGCCTTCTAAGACACTAGGCAGCAGGCAGGCAGTTCCTCTCGATTTGGGACACACCCTACTGCTCATACCTAAGCCATGCCTAGTTCCACATATTGCCCCACCTGCTAGCTCACAGGTCCCCTCTGGCACTTTAAGTGCTGTTTACCCGAGGAAAGGCATGGCCGGTCTGGAAGAGCCTGGTGCTTTTTAAATGGAATAGAAAATTTCACACTCTTTTACACTGCTGATGATCAGTCGGCCTGGAGAAACACTGAAGCATGAGGACGGTGGGGAGAAACATCACAGTGCTACAGCATGGCAACTTGTCACAGGTATACATCCTCTACTTTTATTAGCTATGATCTTCAGTTTGACATATCTCATGTGCTGGTGGTGTGATTTTATTGCAATGTTCATAAGGATATACAAATATAAATATTCCTTAATGTGATGTTACTTGCACTGAATAGCTTTTAATCAGGCAAATTTGCATTAATCAGTGCAGGAAATCATAATCTCTCCATCTCTTCCATAGTTTTTTTCCCCCCCTTTTTGATCTAATTTCCTGTTCCACAGTATGTTTTGGAAACTCTCAGTCATGGCATACTTTCTTATCTTGGTCAAACAACCGTGCCTGGACATGCTCTCTTCTCCTCAAAGATTTTTTGTTTCATATTAACCCCCTCATTTGGCAGGGTAACCAAGTCATGTTCACCCTTGCAACCTGTTATTTCATCTCAGCAGGATAATGAAATGTTTTGTATGACGAAATCTAGCAGGGCTGCACAATTTATTGTTTGATAGTCATATAATCATAAGGATCTTAGCCTGTGCGATACTGACGTATCATGGAAAACTGCTATTTTTAAACAAGCCTTCTGACAGATCACTTAATACAAAATATTGGACAAAACCACGCAAGCTTTAACTAATGCATGTCTTCATCAGTGGGGTTTAACAGCCAAATCACACTTTGAAGTACTTTTTCTTTTCTACAGTATGTACACACATTTTCCTTTGGTATCATGCTGCAGAATTTGCCAAGGCTTTACAAGTTTCTAATTATTCATTTGGCAGTTGTAAATTGTGAGGTAGAATCCAATCCATTGATAAAGAGGTTGAGAGGTAAATGTCTTGGTCAAGAACCATAATCACTGAGCATATGTGGAACAAATGGATGGATACATGGAATGGACACTTCACTTCTCCAGGATCCTTGGTTTGACCCTGAGCTTGGGTTACTGTCTGTGTGGAGTTTCGCATGTTCTCCTTGTGTCCACGGGGTTTATTCTGGTTTCTCTGGTATCCTTTCACCTCTGAAAAACATGTAACTGGATTGGCTATTCTAATTTGCCCCTCAGTATGAAAGTGTGTGGTGCCCTGCAATGGACCAACGTCCCCGTTTCACACCCACCGCCATCCTGACCAGGATAAAATGCCTACTGTAGACAAATGAATGATTTATAATAGAATATGGGACATAACAGTAAACTTTGTGGTCCCATATACATGCACACGTACAGTAGAGTGAAATCCGTTTCTGTGAATAATCTTAGCTTATTAGGAATCTGGGATCAGAGCACAAGTTCACAAGGTTACAAGGCCAAGCAGACAAGGTTAAGGGCTTTTTGCTCAAGGGTCCCAACTTGGTGTTGTTGGGGCTTGACCTCATGACCTTCTGATCAGTAGCCCAGAGCCGTAAACACTGAGCCGCCACTGTCCCACTACAGTTAAACCAATAAATATTGTTAATATTTAAAATTGTAATAGTTACTTATTAAGTAACGTTTTACTTTTTTTGAAAAGTAAAATGTTTTTATTTTATTGAACCAATTATTTCACAATTGTTTTAACAAAGAGTTAACAATATAGACTTAAAAAAAAAAAAAAAAAATCTTCCTGACATAGCTCTTTAATATGTTATACACTGCTGTCTTTAGCTTTGGACCAAGAGTTTCAGTTTTTCCAAAACTTTATTTTCCTCCTTGTCTCCTTATTAGGGGTCCAAGCACCAAAGATGCTGGAATAACTTCTGTTATCATTTTTTACTTTTCTCCTTCTTATTATTTTATTTTTTTAAACCTTTTTGTCTGTTTAATTTGTTTTACGTTTTGTTGTCTTATATCTATTATTATTATTATTATTATTATTATTATTATTATTATGTATATATAAATGGTAAAATAGGGATATTTTAAATTTTCTTCCATTTAAAACCAATGGGGGTGCAAACTTTTGTTCTGTATTTACTGATTGCTATACATTTACATTAGATTTACATTTAGAGCATTTAGCAGATGCCATTATCCAGAGCGAGTTTCCTTGTAATTTCCTTGTAGTCTGTATCAAAAACACATCCTTATGCTAGCTCATGAAGACAGGGACTAAGAGTGCCATCAGCCTAAAAGCCCTTTAGGAAGGTTAGTAAGATATGAAATAAAAACATAAAACTCATTCAGAATGTTTACTTTTGTTTATGAGCTGTTGCATGTCAGAGTGTTTGGTGGTAATTAGAATGAAAATGAGGTTGAGTAGTGTCATGATTTAATCAGTGGGAAATCCTTTTCAGTGGAAACAAGATCGCAATCAGTAAACTGCTCTCATTTTCATTCATTCATTCATTCAAGAGAGAGAGAGAGAGAGAGAGAGAGAGAGAGAAAGAGAGAGAAAGAGAAACCTCCCTAAGAAAGTATGTGTGAAATGTGATGCTATTTGTGGGCTGTACCTGGCGTGACTGGTTTTATCTGAGTTTGACTTTAGTGATAATGCTTAGCTGATCTATTTTATCATCTTCTGTGTATGTTTGTGTGTGTGTGTGTGTGTGTGGGTGTGTGTGTGTGTGTGTGTGTGGGTGTGTATGTCAGGTCATCCCTCCTGCCCCCGCATGGCTTCCCCTTACTTCACACAGAAACGGTAAACATTCATCAGTCTGATTTATTTTGAATTCCTCCATTGTGATTATTATCACTATATCATTTATCCTTTATTCATGATTATCACTATCATGTGTAGTGTTTTCCACACAACACATTTTCAGTTTTATTTTTGTATCACTCATTATTTTATTTGCTCTGATGCATTTCTTTTGCTCTAACATCTCCTGTATCTATTTTGTTTTATTTTAACAGGTTCATTGGTGGCATCTCCGGCCCCAATCACTGAGAGGCCCAAACACAGCGGGATCATACCAGGTAAAACCCATGCTCTCACCTTCAGAGTCTACATAAAGTGACATTTCCTGACCTTCTGTGATACTCTGCATCCAGGACTGATCCAGGATCAGTGCGATGACCTTATATGCCATGTCCACTAACGTTTTTTTTTTCAATATTGAACTTAAATGTTTCACCGTTTTTGTATTTGTGTTAAATTGTATTTTGAATTCTTGAGACAAATGCAGTCTTTCTAATATGTTACTGTTTCTTTAGCTCGTTCGTAAAGACTTACATGGTGGGTGTGCCACATAAACTGGCTAAAAAAGTGTGTAATTGTTGATATGGTGAAGTTTTCTGTAAGAAGATGTTTATTTAGCATTTATGGAAGGAGTCTCCAGTGTCAGCGCTTTGCAACAGTCAGAGGTAAAGCTGTAACTTTAGGTTTTCCACCATGGGAAAGTAAGACACCAAGGACAGAACACTTTTTGGGCCTTGCGGTTTCTTGGTAACATGATAAGCTATGTCTTGCTTTCTCTTTTTAACTATAAACAGTTACAACTTGTGACATGTCATTGTTTAATCAACAAATAAATTGCTGCTGTATAAGAGGAATGAAACACTTCAGACATGCTATTACAGGACTTGAGCTGCGGAGTGGTGACAACACACCCTGTCGTGTTTTATTCTTTACATAGCATTCTAGCCACAAGATCCGCGTGTGTGTGAGATGCTGCTGATTATCAGTACGCAATCTACATATACATGGAGTCACATGTTGGTCATGTTTAAAAGAACATTCCATCTTGTGATTTTTACAATGTTGATGTTTATCAAAATAAGATAACCCATGGCAGGTCAGTTTTCGGCTGAAGCTAAGTGTAAAACAGTGTAATTTTAGTTGTTCTGAGACTTTTCTTAGTAATTTACCAACACATCTGAGGAAAACGTTGATGTTCTTGACAGTTATGTGTTGTTTCCGCAGTCACTGTGCCTTTATTTTGTCCAGATAAATGCATATCTATGTGCTAGGTGATTTAGTCATTAGGTAGTTGATTGGGATTTGATTGTGTTTCAGCTGCAGACTTTCTCAGGGCCAGAGGGATACATGTACATTGGCAAATTTTCTATTTAACCAAGGCAATTTCAGGTTTAACTGTTTGCAAAGTCTCAGGTTAAACTGTGGCTGACACCAACATGCTGGATTTAGTAAAAATCTTTCTTTTTTTATTTTTTTTACCAAACTAATAATGATATGCAGGGCATTTAGACACTCTGGTTTACAGTTTAATTGACCAACAAAACTCTTTATGGATTTATCTTTTATGGATATAATTTTAAATGCACTTTAACAACGGTTAAATAAAGTGTTATTTTTCCTTTCATCCTGTCTCCCTTTAAATGTTCATCACATTTTTATGGACATAATTACAGTTACAATAAATATTTTAGGTCAATACAATAAAACTGTAGGTCAGTGACCTATCTCTAACATCAGTATAACTTCTGGCTCCGATAATCAGCTGCTTTTTATTGACCTTTCTGTTGTAGCAACACGCTTTTAGTGCTTGGTTTTGAGGCTAATATTACCAGTCTAACTGGTACCACATATTCAGTGTAACACCCATGCTGGCATTTGTTCCAATTCAGTAGTGGAGGGCATGGAGGCTTTTCCGCTGCTGTGTATTATCACCTGTCATACTGCCTGTGAAATGTTTGAATGGGATGATCAATGAAGCATGAGCAGCATTTGTCTTTTCTTAGTTTTGGCCTTGTGTTCTTAAGACCAGACAGTGGAACGTTTTACTCAGACGTTTACACATTTCTAATGAGCTCTTAGGAGCAGGATGTGGAAACAGATGTGTCGCTGCTGGTCTTCATCAACTGTTCCAGAAGCTGATATATCATCTATTTTCAGAGCTGGTCTGGAAGACCATACCATCTTTCTATTAATGAGAGAGAGAGAGAGTGTGTGTGTGTCACAGAGATTAAATTAATTTATGTGTAATTATTATTTATTATTGCATATTAATACAATGCTGAGAGAAAAAAACATCTAAAAACAAGGGTTGGAGTAATGGCACATTCGAATGCACTCAGAAATTTCAGTAAAGTATTTGACAGACTACAAAAATAACATTACTGATATTATAAATACATGTACATCTGTTGTAATAATAGTTTGCTTCACAGAATATTTCTTACACAATATTACAAGTTATATAAAATCCATCTTTACTTCCTGTAATTGAAAAATATTCCATCAGTGTTGTAGAAATATTATGGAAAACATTTGCAGAACATACCAGAACATTCTTACAACCAAAAGTACAGATGTTCATGGAATGCCCTGCTATCCTAAAATTAGCTGGTTTAAGGAGATGAAAACGTTGTTGCTAGGCAACTGGGGGATATGAAAACTGAACATAAGCTAGTTAAGGATGTCAAGAATGTCAACATTTTCCTTAGATGTGTTGGCAAATTACTAAGAAAACACTCTTTACAATGCTAGCTAATGAATGAAGGTGACGATTTAGCCAGTTAGCACAAAGCATTACACACAGCTTATCTGGAAAATGTAAAGGCATAGTGTCAATGAAAACAAAGCAAAACTGTCAGAAATAACACCATTTTCCTCAGATGTATTAATAAATTACAAAATAAAACATTGCATGGCTAAAATTCACTGTATGTACACTTTACCATCAAACCGAATTTCCATGGGATCTGTTGACTCAATACAGTTAAAGCTGTATTATAATGTAAAGCTAATCAAATTCTTTATAAAAATTTAAATAGGGAGAAACACTTTTACTTGGCAACTAGCAAATATGGGAAAAATGAATGAGGCTGATGACTTAGCTAGCTAGCATAAAGCCATTAAATTGTTCATCCAGTTAATGTAAATGCACACTCTTGATGAAAACATAACATATCTGTCAGGAATATCAACATTTTCCTCAAATGTGTTGGTAAATTACTAAATAAAACACTAAATACTAAAATAACATTCAATTACACTTAGCATTGCCCTCAAACCAATTTCCATGGGATGTGCCTTATTAAATAGAGCTAATATCGGGTCACAACTTGAGAACTCTGAGTTGAAGTTGTATTATAACCTCAGGTGAATCATATTTCCTAAAAATTTTAAATGGTGAACAGCATTTTTGCTTGGCAACTGAAAAATAAGGACAGTGAGCAAAAGCTAGCTTTTAACCAAAACTAGGAAATGACTGAAGCTGACATTTTAGCCAGCTAACACATAGCCATTATGTTGTTTTTCCAAACAAAGTAAAGCCTCAGCGTTAATGGAAACAAAACAAATCCAGCAAGAATAGCAACATTTTGAGAAGAATAGCAACCTCAGATATGTTATTAAATTAAATACTAAACTTATAAATTACTAAAGAAAACACTGTAAATACACTTAGCATCGTCCTCAAGAAGAACTTCAATGGGCTACACCACATTGGAAAGCAACAACAACTGCGTCACAACTGTTCGGAACATTTTTGCTTCTGAAATAGCAAATTAGCTTCAGTCATTAGCTAGTTTCTGCTTGCCATCCACATTTCCTAGTTGCCTAACAACAATGTTCTCGTAACGTCAAGCACTGGAACAGTGAGTGTGTTGCGTGGTCTTTCATTCAAACCCACTGTTACTTAATTTAGTGTGAGAATTAGTAAGGAAGTGTAGTGAAGGAGAACGAGTAGAAGTAAAACAGCAACACCACCTACACTTTCTGTAGAGAGTGTCAGTTTGGGGAAAGAGTGGTTTGAGAGGAAGTGTGTATGTAAACCGAGAGAACAGAAATAGGTATAGGTGACACAGGTGTTTTATTTCAATATCTCCTACAACTTACAAGTCCCAGCAGGCTCCCAGGATCATGACTGGAATGTTTTCCAGGAATCTTTTTTTTCCTTCATTTCGTCATGACTCGATTGTGTCACCGTGTGCTTTTATATCTTGGAGATATGTTATATCTAGCCTGTTGTATGTGCAACTTCTCCTTGACATGAAAACATAACGTCTGACATAAAACTTGCATAGAAGAAAAACATCACATCAGGTCATTACCGACTGAGATTGTCAAGTCTGTGGAAAAACACATCCACATCAAACTTTCACAGTGCCTGTGTTTCTTGTTACGGCATGTCAGAGAGTTGTGATTTTCCATAATGCTTGTTATGAGCAGTACAGGAATGTGTGCCAAGTTTATTCGGTGAGCTGAACTCATTTATTAACATCAATACATCAGATAGTTCTAATTTCTAATATTTCCAATATGAAATCATGCTGGAAGCCACCAACAACAGCAACACAGTTGTGTGTCAGTTTTCATTAAGAACAGCATTAATTAGTGTTTTTTTTTTGTTTTGTTTTGTTGTGGGTGTGTTTTTGTTCATTCCCAGGTATGATAGCTGCAGGGATCTTTATAATCTTGCTGCTGGCTCTCTACGCTATCCTGTGGAAATGCATGGTGTCTCCACCCAAAAGGTAAAAAAGAAAAAAAGGGAGGGATTTTCCTTACAACTGAGTTAATATTTCAATGTACAGCTTAATTTGAATAATTAATTAATTTGAAATGTCTTGTCCTCTTTTTAAAATCTGCTTCTCAGGGGAAAAAGGAAGCGGATTTTAAAGGGGGCCAATGCAACAGCGTGACCTCACCGAAGTCAAGCTTTTCCAGGAGCCGTATTTTTATGAGCAGACATTTTATTTTTGGGGAACTTTAATGAACAAAAGTTCTAGACGTGGCGTGGCTCTGTAAAAACCTCCTGATGACCTGCACTGTTCTGTGGGACAATAAAAGGTTTTTTTTCATTCTGTATGAAGCCACGATTCTGCAGCCTGTGGCCTAATCAGAAAAAAAAATTGTGGTCTCATTGCCACTAGATGGCAGTACGGTGTATGTTTTGGTGGCAATCTCTGGACTTAGGGATTTGAAAAAAAAAATGCTTGTATGGACTTGAACTAAAATGAAAGCTCTTGGAGATGTTCTGTAAAAATGTTGCTCCTTATTTCAAGGGACATTTGAGTATTTTTTATCACACCTTTGTTGCTTTTCCCCTCAATGCCTTGGAAGTGTGTATCCTCTATATGAAGTGTCAGACTGCACAACAGGAAGAGAGTGTAGAAAAGCATGGACTCTTCCTGTTTGGACATTCCCTTGGCAGCAAAAACAATATATTTAAATGATTTCCTTGGCTAGAATCTTAACTAGCTGGCTAATCATCTAGTCAGCTATTGGCAGGGCCGGGTGGTATAAATGCTCTAGCAGGGCTAAGCACAAAAATGATGGATTATTTAGGAATTTTGTAGAACAGCATCAGAAATGGTTGTAAGTAAAAATACACAGAATGGTATAAAGAGATGAGAAACAAGACTGAGGCTGAATTCTTTCCGGCCCAGACTGTAGATTCACGCAGCCTATCAGCAACAGTTGTGTCAGGTGATTACACAGAGTGACACGCCCCCTAGATTTGATCTCCATATGAGCTGATATTATTTCATGTCACGCAAATGAGGTGAATTATTCACCCTATCTACTTTTTTTTTCCAAAATGCTTTTGGAGGAGAATCAAAGTACAAATTACAAAAAAGGACAGATTATAGACCTGCAAGTTTATTTTATTTTTTTTTTAATGAAAGCCTTACAGCTTTTCTGTTTATCAATTTTGATATTTGGAATAAACATACCAAGAAGTCATTAGAGCATTTTTATATTTATTCTTATTATTATATTAAGCCATCAATGAGATCTTGCTATATAATGCATAGCTCAACCCTAATAATTTCATTGTTGAGCTATTGATAGATATTAGATTTTAGCCCTTGAAATAATCATGACCAGTTTTCGCTGGTTATTGGGTATTTTGCTCACTGGTTATTGAGTATTTCTGTTTACATATAAAAATCTATAAATAACACTTTATATGCAATTTTTAAAAATGGAAATGGCATCAGATCCCTTCTGAGTAAGATTTCACCTGAAATGATGAAAGTTATGAAACGGCCTATAAGATGGTGATGGGGATTTGACCAAGGGGAAGTCAACAAGACCGTTTTTTAAAACAGTATCAGGGTATTTTCTCCCAAACATCCCCTTTGGCCTGTGTAAACTTCACACTACATAGAGTGACACTGTGTGTGTGTGTGTGTGTGTGTGTGTGTGTGTGTGTGTGTGTGTGTGTGTGTGTGTGTGTGTGTGTGTGTGAGATCTTTCAGAGCACTGGAGCACAATTCTTACTAGGTCAAAGTGTGTGTGCTTAGACATTTTGAGAGGTTGGTAAAAACAACATTTTCCATTTTTATTTTACTGCATTTAATCCATTTTATTCCACGTTAATGTAATTTTAATGTATTGAATGTAATATTTTCATCACCAATAAAATGTGGAGACATGAACTGTGATTATTTTAAATAACCTTTAATAACTTGAATAAATTTCAGGTGTCATTTTCTTACTTTCATCACATTTTGCCTTGATTTACTAATTTTCCAAATAAAATGCGCTAACGGGTGTGTGCAATCTGATAAATCAAGCGCGGTGAGTTGGCGTGTTGTGGTTTATGCACAAACAATAATTGCTTTAATGATGTCACATGCAAAATAGAGGGAGCGAACAATATGTAAATGAGAGTTAAACTGAAACCTGAAACCACGCATTCATGTTTCCATGTCAAGTATAACACCAAATAAAGGTGACAAAAAAACGGTTCCAAATATGATCAGAACACCAAATAAAAGAGTGAAGATGTGAAAAAGGTCAATTTAAAAGAAAACCTTTTCACATGTTCATATAGTTTACATATAAATAGACTCTCAAATTAAAAAAAATCAACTTTAGCAACATTTAGAATCTCTCGCTCATATCGTTTTGTTTTGGATTCATGTCTTGTGCTTTTGTTTATGTTTCCAAGTGCCTTTGTTTTTGTTTTAGTCTTGTCTCCACTCCTGTCCTGTCACTGCTTTGTTGCCCTATTGTATTCACCTGTTCTGTGTTTAGTAATTGATTGTTTGTCTAGGTCAGGGGTGGCCAAAGTCCAGCCCCAGGGCCAAATGCTGCTCGTGGCCCTTGGCTTCTCTCTTAGAATGTATGATAGGTGGCCCGCCGGCCAATACATTGCAATTTTTCCTTTTACTCGATGGTGGCAGCAGAGTTTGCTAACACATTAGCTAAACTTTTTGTGAATTCATGAAAAAGTTTTTAACTAAAGTGGACAATGTCATTTGTTCCAAAAAAGAAGCACGAATTTATGAATATCATCATGTGTTTCACAACGGTATCATAAAATAATTAATTGTAAAATAATATTTTGGTGACCAGCCCTCAGGTCTTTGAAAAACGTTTGCATACCCTGGTCTATGTATACCCTGCTGTAGCTTTGTCTCACTGCCAAGTCTTATTGTGTCGTTTTGTAACTTTAGGTCTGATCCTTGGTTTCTTGTTCCCACGTTTGTTCCGTTTTTTTTACTCTTGCCTGCATCTCGATATTTGATTATGGATTACCCTTGTGTGATGTTTCCCAGCTGTGTTGAGGCACCGTCTATGGATTTTTGGATTAGTTTCAACTAGGTCGATGCTGATTATACGCGCTTACGTCCTTCACGTTACATTAAGATAGCAAGACTTAGGTAGCAAGATAGCAAGTAATTGTTGTTTTCCCTCTTCAAATGGCAGAAATAGGCTTCCACAAATTTAATACCTGCCCTTTGGTCATATTAACTTTCACACACCATCTCCACAATCACTTCTTCATGCTGAAGTGAATAATTTGGTT
>CM040982.1:25148356-25207451 GCA_022985145.1 Pangasius djambal | reverse complement strand
CATATTTAGAAGTGCGCAATACTTTACTTTGAGTTTTTTTTTTTTTTTTATATTTTAGTTTATCTAGATATAAAAAATTCAAGGTCTGTAGATTTGCGAGGTTACAGTCCACCTTGATAAACTAGGTGCAGAGAGCTAATAGCTGTTTCACAATCCCACAGCCACAACTGGTCCAGTCCTGTTATGTCATTTATTGGATCTCTTTTTTAATGACTTGCAGGTATCACTACATCAGTAGTTTGATGGGTCTGCAAACATACACAGAGACGTACAAATACCCAGCATGCATTTCTCATTGCTATAATCTATTCCATGACACAAACAGCAGGCACTTTTCACTGGAGTGTATGGCAGCAGTACTGTTTCAACAAAAAGACATTATATGCAAATGTAATGGAATTAAATAAAATACAGTACAAAGAACAAAAAAGAAAATATGTGTAAAAAAAAGAAAATTCTAAAGTAATTTCTCTCTCACGGATTCCATCAGATTTTCATGTCAGACTGTTATGAAGTGTGAGTGCAGGCTGACACAAGAAGGCAAGATTCAACATTCAAGAAGACGTTAACAGTCTGTTAACAGATTTACAGTGGCGTAAGACTGTTATGAAGCATGCGTTAAGGCTCTTAGAGGTGACAGTTTGTTTGTAGTTTGTTCTGCTCTAATAAATAAGTTCTTTAATAAGCAGAATTAGGTGTAGGGCGTTATGCGAGTAATACCAAGATATTCAACTCACACTATATTCTTATCATTAACACTACTTTATATATCTTTATAGTTAATCCATGGAGAAAACTGTCTTGATAGATAGCAGGTAGTTGTTTTTAGATTAGATAGCTAATTAGGCTGTGTTTTTATGTAAGATTCACAAATACCACTTTGAGATATGTGATAACTGGCTAGCAACTGGCTAGCATGACTCTGATGGACACTGGCTGGATGAAGGCTAGCTTTAGCCAGCTTTTTAACTTTGACAAAAGTTGCTGTAAGATTTTTCCAGGTTGATCCTCTCGTATGTAAAAATATTGAAATGTTAAAAAGTTGACTTTGTCTCAGCTAATAGAAACATTGACGCACTGGTACAGCTAGTAAAGCTTTTAGCTAGTTTGTTTAACTAATCGCTTTGTTAGAGATGTTAGTGCATCTGTTTCCATCTATGTTTAAAAAACTAGCAACTATGTTTAACAACTAGTATCAGTAATTCTTATGTGTAGCTTATGTGTATCTTATGTGTAGCTTGCAGGTTAAAAAGTCTCATATGTAAAAATGTTGAAATGTTAAAAAGTTAGTGTTTTGTCTCAGTGCTTATCTGGAAAGATATGGAAATATAGAAGCACTGGCATTGCTAGCAGAACTATTAGCTAGTTTGTTTAACTAATAGCTTTGTTAGCACTGCTAATGCATCTATGTTTCCATTTGTTTCCATATGTTAAAGTGACAATCTGTTTTTAACTAAATAGCATGTATGTTTTACTAACGTCTACGTTTATGTGACGAGCAATATTCAATATTCAATATTTCTCAAGTCAAGTAGCCTGTGATTAGTTTTATAAACCATATAGCAGAATAATGCTATTTAAAGCTATATTTAATTGCACAATATTTATTTTCAATCCTTTATGGTCCATAGCTACTTTTGTTTTTGTGTAAATAGCCAAAGACCGGATTTGGACATACAGCTCAAGTGATACCTCTCAAGTGTCAATGTTTTATAAAACATTAGCCACATGTACATCGGTGAATGTAAATTTAAGCCTAAATTTAAGCCTAATGCTGACAGTGTGAATATTTTTGATGGATCATTTACAAATTAATATAAAAACATGTCCAGCAGGTGTTGAGATATGGAAATTTAACTTGTATGATCAAGCAATATGTCCATCACCAAGCCCAGTTTCTGCTTAGTGAATGTGTGTTAGAGCAGGTAAAACACACAGCTGTGTTGCTGAGGTGAAAAAAGCTTTATCCCTATAAAGCAGTTCTCCTGACCCTTATATTGCACCAGTGTGTACTGACAGTGTCCCATTGTTAATAAACCATCCTTTTCTGCCAGCGATCTCGAAGCAGGAGGAAGAGGAGCAGAAGAGGAGCGTCATCCCAGAGCTATAGAAGAGTGTTGCTCATGATATGGTTGGTGTTCCCTACTGTGCTTGGTTCTGGTGTCATCTCCTTTTCCAGCTGTTCCGGCACTGCTGGAGCAGCATTGGGCAACTTTGTGGCATATGCAGACTCTGAACCAATGTGATTCCCGTTTCCTTCAAAGCCGCCGTTGTCGTAAACTGCTTTGTTGTGCTGCTCCATCTCCATGGCTTTTTTATTCTGCAGCTCCAGCAGCACAGCCTTGTTTACAGATGGACCTGAAGGAAAAAACGCAGCAGAGGTTTCAGTGAACATCTGGAGTTTACAGAGATACTATGTGTTTGTGTGTCCATTTAGTTATACAGAGGCTTGCATAAGTATTAACCCCCCCTTGAGCTTTTCCTATATATTGTAGTGATAAAACTTGGTAATGTAATGGACACAGTTGGGACTATGTGTCATGAATCTACACAGAGTAGCCCATAATATTAAACTGGGGGGAAATCAATATAGATTGCAAAATAATTCACAAATAAAGATAAAACAACATATCAAATCCTGTTTTGGAGACGCAGCAAATATGTGGAAAAACATTTTCTGGTCTGATGACACCAGAACGTTTTTAGCCTTGGCGCAAAGTGCTTCGCTCATAACATTGAGAACACCATCCTCACTGTGAAGCATAGTGGTGGTAGCATCACGTTGTGTGGATGCTTTTCATCAGCAAAGACTAGGAAACTGGTCAGGGTTGAAGGCAAGATGGATTGAACCAAATAAAGGGCAATCCTAGAAGAAAACCTGTTCCACTGTTAAAGTGATTTAAGGTTGGGGCAGAGATTCACCTTCCAATAGGACAACGACTCTGACAAATTCTACAAGATCCAAATGTTTAAAGCTGATAGAGACATATCCGGGAAGACTTACAGTTGTAATTGTTCTCCCAGGGAGTAAATACACAACCGAGAAATTTCTGGGGTTGTTTGCTTAATTTACTTTTGTGTCACAATAAAATATATTTGCACCTTCAAAATTCGATTCCAAATTTGGAGGAAATGGGGGTGAATACTTACGGACGGACTTTGATTAAAGCAGATATTTACAGAAAAGTTGACATTAATTAATAGTGTACGTGGAAGAATTGTGTAAATGTTAATGGTAGAACAGATTATCACAGTATACCACCATGCCAGTAATATTATCTCACCCTAAAGCTGGAGTAACAGAATTTAAAATAAAAGGTGTGTGTGTGTGTCATACCAAAGAAGCTGAGCAGCACAGGCAGGAAGATGAGGCCATGTGCCATTCCCAGAAGCGTGATGATCAGATTCAGCCGGAAGAAGAAGATCTGAATGAGCTGAGCTTTAGCGAATGCCAGCACGATGATTCCAGGCAGGTTGGTCATAGCAACACCAGCAAACACCTGTCACACACGACACACAGTACATGAATCGGCAAAAGCACCCTCATACCTACATCACACATACATCACAGGAAGAATATTATTTGGGAGTATCATCATCAAGCAAAAAAAAATTAGCACCAGAATCACTAAACATGCCACAAATATTTCAGTATAAATATATTTAATGTGCTTGAGGTTTAGTGTTGAGTTTTCTTTTTTTTATAGTGAGCAAGGCATAGTTTTGGACATTGAGAACCATAGCTATGTTTTACACCCCAAATTCCTGGTATAGGTGGCTGAAGCACTTACCGCACTGCCCATCTTAGCCGTAGCATCTTTGGCTCTCTCCACCTTAGTGGGCAAAGCGCTCAGGGCGAAGGAGCGCGTTAGATGAGACACAAACTCCACTGAAATCCCCACAGCCTGGTGATGAACAAATAATGACACAACACCATCATCCAGCTCAGTTCTTTATAAGGGTCTTAACGTGTTAAAATATAACATACAGCTACATTTAATTTATATTTTTTTTATACCACAGCACTGTAGAATTTCTCAAATCTGATTGGTCAGAAGGTGTTGATTATTTTTTTTTATAACAGCAGCTCTAACAATATCTCAGTTGTAATTCACATGATAATGCACTACTTCTAATACGTTATTGTAAATGATAGAACGAGAGCATTAAATTAATTATCATCTGAATTCATTACCATCATATTAATAATGCATTACAAATTATTAAACTAGTGCATTATATTAGTGACAACACATTCACATTGAATTGTACGGTGGACAGTCTATGGAGCAGTATGTTTTCCACTGAAAAGTCTTCACCATTCTCAGTATCCTCACAAGCTGCATTTTGTTTTGTCTTATTACACAGATGATAACCAAAACTAACTTAT
This sequence comes from Pangasius djambal, assembly GCA_022985145.1. Lineage (NCBI taxonomy): Eukaryota > Metazoa > Chordata > Actinopteri > Siluriformes > Pangasiidae > Pangasius > Pangasius djambal. The sequence goes on along the minus strand of CM040982.1, from coordinate 25,203,061 downwards.
TTTGTATATTTTTTAATTAAGAAAAAATGTAAGCGTTGACAAATTACTGTGGAATAAGAGGAATAAAACACTTCAGGATGCGCATGTTATGGGAACATTATCAACTTCTGGATGGTCAAAATTAAATTGGATTTGTGTCAGGCCGTGTCACAGCACCCCCTCTTTGATTCTTTTCCTATTACAGCACACCCCCAAGTGTTTTATTCCTCACTTAAAAACACCTGCATACTGAATATTTATATACATAATGAATTTGATGCTCTTGATACTGTGCTATAAACCTGTTACAAAGCCTTTATTTCATTTTCACTCACCGTGACAAGGTTGATTAGAGACACGGCGTTGTAGTCAATGCCCCACAACGTCATGACGCCCACTGTATCCACGGTGATCATCACTATGGTGAGGAGGTTGAGGAGACCCGAGCGCAGGTCCATGCCGAGCAGAATGCAGCACACCACGAAGGTGGGTAACAAACAGAGCGCGAGGTTCACCAGGCCCTCATACACAATGCCAGTGTACTGCTCATAGTACACGTATGTCACGCTGCAGAGTACATGGAGTGTGAGAGTCCCATTATACACAACATCGTTATTACATCATTAATGTGTAATTAATGATTTATTGAAAAGTGAGACAAATACATATACATCACTGACATTATAACACGCAGTGTGAATTGTTCACAATATTAAAGTCTAACAAATAAATCGACAATATGTTTCGCGATGATACCGCTAACCTACTTAATATTGTTGAATACATGTGCATTAGAGCAGCACACAAAGCTACTACTTTTAGTCGCCTAACTCATGTCTACAGAAACGTGCATTTCCTAAACATTTTGTTTAATAAATGATCCTTGTTACTTGCCATAGAAAAAAAGGGTGCTATCAGTAGGGGGCAGTATACTTCCAGAATCATCCTTACATTTGTTTACAACTAGTAAATTAAACAATAAATTTGACCACAGTGCTGTTGAATTCTTGACTCTGATTGGTCAGACGGTGTTGATTAATCTTCAGCAGCTACAACAGCTCTGACAATCATTAATGCACTTATTTTAATACATCGTCTTTTCAATAGTAACAACTTATACAAGGACGCACCACATAAACGGATAAAAAAATATGGTGGACATGATGTTTTCTGTGAGGAGACGTTTATATAACTTTAATGGAAGGAGTCTCTGGTGTCAGGGCTTTGTAAAAGTAAAAAGAGGTAAAGTTTTCCATCACAGGAAACATTTCAGGATGAAGGAGTTTACACTTTGTAAGAACTGTATTTTTTAAAAGCTGTACTTTTTGTTTACTTGGGTTGTCTTTGTCTTATATTAAATTTAGTGTGAAGATCTGAAACAAATATGCAAAAAAAAAATAAAATAAAATAAATAATCAGGAAGAGGGCAAATACTTTTTCACAGCACAGTATGTATGTATGTATGTATGACTGCCAATAACATCTGTTTTCCTAGTTGAAGTTACATTTCTATATATGAACTGATCGGATTTTGCACACAAAAACATTTTTTCAATTTTTTTCGATAACTAATTTCGGTAACGGACTTCTCCTTGCACATTTTATCTTTCTACGCTCTGCATCAGCACAATCATTTGCATAATGCCATAATGAAATAATCAATTCATATCTTATCACAGAGTGACAGTGTCATGGTCAGGGAGATAGAGATAGAGAGAGATATGCAAAAGGGTGAAGGGTAGAAATGTGTTGCTCACGTATAGGGGAAGACCTCGAAGTCAGGTGCCGTGCCTGGCACATTTCTCATAGTCATGGTGATGTTGTGGGCGAGTTCTCTCGCCATGAGCAAAGCCTCTGTAAACTCCTGCGAGTTAGTGAGAGGAGTGTGATACGCCATGAACCGAGATGCTGCAGACACATACAAATAGATAGATAGACAGATAGAGAGAGAGAGAGAGAGAGAGAGAGAGAGAGAGAGAGAACGAGAGACATTTATTATTAGAGTTATCGTTATAGTTCATCAGTTGTATTTCTGACCTTTTGGAAATGTTGCGGTACATATAGTCATGCTAAAAATTCTACACTGAACTTAAGAGAGAATGACATAGACATACAGATAAAGAGTGAGAGAGAGATTAAAAGCTTTTAGTTTACTTATAATTTCTTAATGCTAGTTCTTAGTGAGTTGGAGTATAATGCTAGTTTTTGGGTTAATCTTTTTACTCTAATGCTAATTTTTAGGTTAGTCTGTTTACGATAAAGCTAATATTTAGGTTAGTCTATTTACTTTACTGCTAGTCTTTGGGTTAATCTACTTACTCTAATGCTAGTTTTGGGGTAGTCTGTTTACTATAATACTAATTTTTAGGTTAGTTTGTTTACTATAATGCTAGTTCTTGGGTTAATCTGTTTACTCTAATACTAGTGTTTGGGTTAGTTTTTTTATTCTAGTACTAATTTTTGGGGTAGTCTGTTTAATCTAATACCAATTTTTGGGGTAGTTCTGGTTAATGCTAATTTTTTAGGTTAGTCTGTTTATGATAAAGGTAATTTTTAGGTTAGTTTTTGGGTTAATCTGTTTACTCTAATACTAGCCTTTGGATTAGTCTGTTTGCTATAATGCTAATTTGTTTTGGGTTAGCCTGTTTAATGCTAGTTTTTGGACTGGTCTATTCACTATAGTGCTAGTTTTTGGGTTAGTGGGTTCGTGTTTTATATATATATATATATATATATATATATATATATATATATATATATAGAGAGAGAGAGAGAGAGAGAGAGAGAGCTTGGACTCAATTTATGTTTTTGTCACCTTACCTATTATTTCTCCCGTCGCATTGTCCCAGACCACAGATGTGTCGTAAGCCCCCAAACCACTATGAGGGAAAAAAACAAACAAAAAAACTATAAAAATCACGAAGCCTTGGCACAAACTTTCTTTTCTCAGCATACTCTTAGAATCCATACTTAGAAATAAGAAGTATGCTAACACAGTGGTGCAACTGAAACAGAACTAAAACTGTGGTGTACTTTAGTAAAATGAATAACTAAGTAAAACGAATAACTAAGTTAAATGAATAGTTTGAGCAAATTAATTAATAAAATTTGCCCTGAATGATGCTTAAAGTAGCTTATGAATAAGGAAATCTTATAGCTACATCAAAAGTCTACATCTATACCAGAGGATGCAGTTCTGTTCAATAATGCCACAATAATTATAGACATTTTAATAAAATTGCAGAATAAATATGCAGTATTTAAATAGGTCTGTATATATTTCAAGCATACTAACAAAGTTGGAACTTTATTTGCATTCGAATCAGTTCTTATTTGCTGTAGCACTTATGTAGCTTGTGGCACCTCTATGTCCTTTTGTCTAACACCCTGTGAGAAGTCCCATAAGCAACACAATTTCAGATGACTCAACAGCTAAACAGTGTTTGAGGTGAGTGTATGATGATTTAGGCAGCAACTCTGATCCTGTTAACTGCTTATACAAATTGTACAGGACCAATCAATGCTTTTATGAATGGTTTCTGTGTTTTCAGCGCCACCCACCCTTTGGGACACTGTAAGTCTGGCCGGTTGGAGAGGAAGCTGGGGAGATACTTGTTGAACTCCTGTACGGATGGACGCAGGATGCCGTTGGATGGGTTGCTCATACACTTCATCAAACACATCAAGGTACCTGGAGATAAAAGAGTACAATAACTTTATAAATTATATAGTTATATCGATCAAGCACCAACACGACTGCGAGTCCAAATATTGTGCGTTATTCCACTGTGAGCTGTGAGCTGATACGCACTCTCAGAGGCAGGACAGAATTTCCCTGCATTGGGTCCGAAGGTGTAAAGCCGACAGCATTGGGATTGAGGATTCAGCCAGTCAATGAAATCGTCTACCCAGGAGGATGCTGGGATAGCTAAGTAGGATCTGAAGAAATCAAGGGCAGTAAAAAAAAAAGAAAAAACATATTTCAGACATGATCATAAGCATTAATTTACAATTTTAATATCAGGGTTGTTTTTTTTTTTCAACAATTAGAAAATCAAATACAAAAAAAAAATTATATTGTAAAATACATTATTTCGCTTTTTGAGGAAATATTGTTTGAAATGAAAATCTCTTTTAATATTTAAATGTAATTTTTGTTTTAATGTCTTTTGTTTTAATTTTCTTAATGCTTTCAGACAATGAGAGCACATTTTTTCAACTTTATATTAGTGAAGAATGATTATTGAGTCTTGGTTAAGAAATAGGCTTATAATACAAACAAGATATAGTAAATAATAAAATAAATGTAATAATAATAAATAAAACTAAAATATATCTGCCTTAGTATTTGGTAACTTTTGAAATAATTTTTAAAAATAAGTTTAATCTCTGCCACTTTTTTCAAAGCCAATTCATTAGTACAAATCCTGTGGTAAAGTGTTAAAAAAAAAAAAAAAAAAAAACTAAACAATGTCACTTTCAGTGTGTGACCAAGTTCAGAGAAAATTCCTATGACTCTATCACATGCAAGCTAAATAAGCTTAATGGAACTAATGAATGGCTATCATTCAACGTGCTACAGTTACTGACTTCGATATCTGCAGTCTTCATATCTGACCATTAAATGTAATATTACATGTCTACATTTGTTAGGACGCTTTTTGGCTCTTGCCCTGAGCAAAGTTTTTTTTTACACTGCTGTAAAAGAAATAGATAAAGCTCCTTTCAGAAGATAAAGTACCTTCTTAAGCCCAAGGTCAGAATTATAATTTAAATGGTCAAAGGTAAAAATGTGCATCAGTTGCAATGTGCATCAGCTTGTGCACAAGCTAAAGGTGTATATGCCACCACAAGTGTTCTGCAATATTTAACCGCAAATCTTTTTTAGAAATCCATTTTTAAATGGATTCGTGTGCCTTTTGGTATATGCTATTAAGCTCAGTAAACAGGCTTGCATTATTGTAAAGAGGATAACCTGCAAAATAGCATTATAGTGAACAGGTGAATTCAGGAGCTAGCATTATTGCAAAGCGAATAAGCAGCCAAGCTAACATTATACAATAGTAAACAGATTAAGACAACTGTTAGCATTGTTGTAAAGGGAACAACCTGACAGCTAATATTAAAGCAACAAGGATAACCAAGAACTAGCACTCTAGTATACTGGCTAACTCTTAAATTAGCGTAATGGTAAACAGTCTAATCCAACAAGTAGAAATATATTTAAAAATAAATAAATAAATAAAAAGCAAACCAAAAACACATACTCTGCTGAAACAAAATGACCACTTTAATTTTAATTAGGATAAAATGATTTAAATTTATATCAAACAATATCCTGATATCTTGATATCCTAAATATCTCAAGAAATTGCCTGCTAGGAGCTGTTAGCTGAAAGAAAAGAAACAAGATGGATATTAATGGGTGTATCTTATCTAAGTTCTCCTTTTGTCAAGATCCTCTTTGCTTACATACTATACGATCATATTTTGAAACACTGTGGAAGCACTGCATTTAATTCAAACGCTTTATTTTACCCCACTCCCTGCTATCACCATATTTTTATTTTGAATTATTTTATTTCAATTATTTTTTGTAACACACTCGGAGGAAAGCACTATCTACCCACTTCTGCATGCATGAGATCACAGATGGCCATGATTGGCTATTGTTGCATTGATTGATAGGGAAGAGAGAGTATGCCCTCCCTGATAGCATGGCCAATTTTGCTCTTGCGGACTCCCAGCCACGAATAGTTGTGGCGTTATTGGGATTCGAATTTGTGATCTCCGGACGATAGGGTAAAAGCTCAGGAACCCCTGCTTTAACTGTATTTGGCACAAAATATTAATCTACAGGAAAATCGTGGGCACTCACCTGTCAGGAAACGCTGTGGCATACTGGATCTTCTGGGTGAGAGAGAGCTGGTCACAGCCGACGCTGGAACACACTGCGTTCATGCCACTGACACTTGAGAAGTTGAAGCCTCTTGTTGTGACAAAATATACAGGAACCCCGACCTCAAAGTACTTGTACAGGTATTGAAAGTATGTCAGCATGTAGGAGTCCTGTGAAGGTGAACAGGAGAAGAGGTCTGGTTATAAGAAAGTTACAAGAAAATGTGAGCTCCAGTTGTGGCCATTTTAACAAACTCATCTCTCTAAGACTGGCTTCAAACATACAGACTTGAAAGAAAAGCTAGAGCAGCTAACCCCCCACAGTCACAATCGATTTCCATCTAGCTATTTTCTTTACTGAAATATGGAGCAAAAATCAGATGTTCACACCAAGGTTTTTTATTTTTCAATAAATCTTACTGACTGTGGAAAGCGTACTGACTGTTACAGAGTGCTGGCACTGGAGACTCCCAGTAACACCAAAAAACCATAAATTTTAAATAAACATCTCTACAAGGAGCTTCATTATGTGCACAATTATATATGATTTTCTTTGTTAAACATCGTTTGGATCATCCAGCACACAGGTCCCTGTGTAAGTCATTACTTATTGATTTGCACTCACTGATGGCATGGCCAGCTCCTGATCCAAGCCCACCTTCACATGGAACATAAGGAAGATGGAGGCACAGAACATGCAGAGGAACAGCAAGATCTGCACAGACGAGCAAATTAGAGCATGTGAGCCTATACATAGTATACTATATATCACCATGTAAGTCAGTGTAGCTTTTTTTGTGTATTGGTGCATCATTGTAACAGGTCGTACCACTAGTATCCTGGAGACGGGGTGGAGCAGTACTGGGGCGTAATATTTCCGCATTAGAGGGAGTAGGAAGCCCTCATTGGGTTTGGAAGGCCGTGGTTTCTTTACAGTGACACAGCAAGCTATTTCACAGCGATTTGCATCTTGTCGGCGAGCGTCGAGAGACAGCAGTGCCACGAACGCAGTCATCTGCAGCACAAAGTCCATGAGGATGGCTAAAGCAGCATAGAGCGCAAAAGACTTCACAGCAGGCATTGTACTCAGAGCACCTGGAATCACACACACATACACACACACACACACATTTTTGAGTATTAGGAGAAATTGTGCATGAAACTGTGTGTAACCCCTGTGTATACTTCATTATCATCTAATATGGGCACTAAAACAATATGTGTGAGTCACGATAACCTCCTGAGCAACAGATACAAATAATATAAGTAGTGATAGTAGATCATATCACTTGGTTGATTCTGGCTGCTGCCAAGATGGTTTTGGAGGGACCTTCGGAGAAAACCTGAGCACAGGTTTCCAACCCTGGTCCCGGGATACCTCCGGTCCTATGCATTTTAGTGTGTTCTTTCCTCTAAAACACCAGATTCAACTAATCAACTCATTAATATGCCTTTCTGAGTTGAAGTGGGTGTGAAGTGGGTGTCCACGACCCAGAGTTGCGAAACTGTGGACTAGTAGATTGTTTCTGACGCACCGCTGATATCATTTGGGATAACTTACCCAAAAAGAAGCAGACAGATTCTGACATGCTGCAAAGGAGCATGCTGGGAGCGACATTTCCAAGGACTCGACCAATCTGCTGCTCCCGCTGCTCTCCTGGTCGGCGCACATCTCTCTGAAAATACAAGAGGAGATACTGCAAATTTCCTCAGTGTTATGGGAATGGAGATAAAGCTTATGAGGCAGAGATAAGAAAGTGAAAATGACTGATAATGAGAGGAATGGGGAGATAAAGCTATTCAAGGAGATGATAAACATCATAGTGCTCAGCTACACTGTTCAAGAAATATCAATGAACAAACCAAACACTAAAGATCAGCAGCAACAAACTGATTTGAGTTGAGATACCTGATACTCCAGAACAAAGATGAAGATGTTGTCAGCACCAACAGCCAGGACTAGAAAGGGGACCACCTGCAGAATGACTAGCGAGGACTGGATTCCTATCCAAGCATAGAAACCCATGGAGGCCAGGACCGAGCAGCCTACTACCAATATACCCCCTAGGCCAACAAGGAACTTTGAGTCCACCTGGTAATTGGAGTAAATGATGACAAGGAAATCAATTCAGTAAAAGAAATCCTATCAGTGCTTCCCTGTGCGTCATTCAAGTCCTGCTATATTTCTGCTTAGGGTGTGTTAGGTTATTTATTAAGATATCAAACAAATGAATAACCACTTAATTGATTTCAGTATAATCAGTGCGGTGTCATGATTAGATATGTTGGTACTTCCCATCCATTCATTATTCGTTTTTGACACTTTCAGTATGTGGCTTAGACTGAGGGACTTTCCACTAAGGGGAATCTTTAACTCATGTGGGGCTGTTGCATTGACAGCGATGAGTTGGTGGGAATTACGCCAAGTAACGGTGATTTTGTTGGACTGTTTAAAAGCCAAGACTGCTAACCTCACCCCTGGGCCTCACCTTAAACGTTTAACCACAAATCCTACGAATATGAATGAATGAGAACCTGCTGACTCACCAGAATGCGTTTAAAGGATGAGTATTCCCCCAGAGCCACGGCAATGTACAAAAAGATAACTGCATAGCTGATCATAAAGATGGGGATGTCCTCTATTGTCGTTCTGTTGATTTCATCTTCTAAAGATCTCTGCGGGGCAATAAAGCATTGGGAATTGGGAATGAAAACAAAGTGTATATTGAGTGACTTGAGAAGGAGAAAGTTGATTATCTTTCCATTTTAAAAGAAATGTAATGACCAAACCTTGGTTCTGTGCCAAGATCATGTTCATGAGAACTGTGTGGAGATGAATTTATACAATAAATAAATAAATTTCTGAGCTCACCTCAGCCATGTAAGCGAACGTAAAGTTTGTGCTGGGATTTTTCTGGTACTCCTGTACTATGTCCAAGAATCTTGATTCCCATTCTAGCACCACTTTGAACTTTGGGTGTTCTCGTGGATAGTTATTCAGAGAAAAGGTCAGGATGAATGCTTCAGCATTTGTGTAGTCTTCATCTGAAAGCAAGGCATAACTCATTAATCAGTTACCCATATAAGGACCTGTGTGACAATGACCATGTGTCTTTCTGTCTCTCTTACTTTCGTATCCACCCACAGCCAAGAAGGGAAACACAGGTCCTCCGTAGTCAGCCATGCAGCTCATGCCAAGTGCAGTGATGTCTTTAAAAGACAACGGAGAGCTATGCAGGAGAGAAATCAAGGTTAAATCCACTGGCAAGATAATGACAACATTCAGAATCTCCCATCACTGTGTGAGAATGTTAATCAGTTGTAACTGGAATGAGACTTACTTGACACAGTAGATAAAATGATCTCTCCAGTCAACTTCTTTAGTCACACCTAGCTCAGTCATGTTAGCCTTTGCATTCAGATTAATAATGCTGTTTTGGAAGTACTGAAGAAGACTGTTGACAGCACAGTCAGAAAGAGCAGGGTTTGCTGGATTGAGTGGAGCATAGCACACATCCTTAAGGCTAGCGGTTTTGTTAAGATCGTCAGACCAGAACTCGATTGCTTGAATTCTCTCTTGAAGCTCCAGTAGTTGCAAAATGAGGTCTGTGAAAAGAGCAAGACTTTTAGCGTTACAGAATTGCTTAATGATGTTTTGGTATTTTAAGGTATCTAAGATGTTATAGTATTAAAGTATTCACTGTGTTTTATTCCTCTTATATCACATCAATTTGCCAATGAGTACACTTTTTTTATTTATTAATGAGCAACATGGTGCACTTTATAACCATTTATAGTTACCCTTAGTGTTGTGGATCATGTCCAAGGCAAGTTAGTTCCTGTTATCATTTATGTTATACAGAGTATAAACAGTTTTCCTTCGCCATTTTCTCTTTTTTCTCTGTTTTAATTAGTTAATACAAAAAAAACCTGCAGGTTGTTATGTTACCTAGAAACTGCAACGCACAAAGTCTTTTGACAAAGGAAAATGACATGATGATTTTCCCATGGTGGAAAACTTAATGACTGTTACAAAGTGCTGACACTGGAGACTCCTCCCATAATGTTAAACAAACGTCTTTTTACAGAAAACTTAACAACAATGATTAGTTGTTTTTCTTTGTTAAAAAAAAAAATGGTTTATTATTAGACTAGTCCCTGCAAATTAGCTGTTACTATAGAAATGATTACATATTAGAACGAGTGCATTGATATAAAACTGTGATTTGCATTACAGCCAGTACTACTGCCAGAGCGGCTGATATAGTAAATTATTCAACACCTTCTGACCAATCAGAATCAAGAATACACCAGCACTGTGGTATAAGTTAGTTCAGAATATGTAGAATATAGCGGCGCTCGGGACGGGCACTGAAAACCAGTGTGTTATGTTACTATGATCAGTATCTGAAAGCTTAATAGCTTAACTAAAGCTATTTTAATTCAGCTATGAGACTCTTGAATTAAATACTAACCTTTAGAGATAAGCCCACTGATGTTTGTTTTGCCAAATAACAAGGAGTCATACACATAGCCTTTTCTGCCTGGAGCTGTCAGAATCAGCTGGTCGGTTCGAAAGAAGGGGGTAAAATACTGGTCATGGAAGTCCTTCTCACGCCTAGCACGACTTTCGGGAGCCGACCAAAGCTCAACAGGATCAGTGGTCAGTTCTATGTACATCAGACCACTTGAAAATGCCACCACTGCAACCAGACATACAATGAGCACGGTCTTTGGGTACCTAGCCATTATTGTTCCCCAAGTCTGAAACTGTGAACCCAGGAATTCTTGAGTGACCAGACTTGCTCGATCAGAGCATGTGACATCTTTGGGATCCACTGTTTTGTTATAGTCTACTTCATTTGCATTTCTGTCCTTGCCCCGTTTTGACATCTTACTCTTCCGGATCTGAAAGACAAACTTAGCCACAAGGAAACCGAGGAACAGGATGGATAAAATTATAAAAACAAGGAGGCAGATGAAGAGAATGCCGTTTATTCCAGCGATCATGAAGCTGGTCTTCTCAGGTATAGGTTCAGGGGGAGGAACTGAAGGGCAAGCATCCAGACAGTCCTGACAAGAGCACTCTTCTTCCCCAGTGGGTGATGTTTCATTACAACCTATAGCCAAGCCTGCATATGGAACCATTCCTGCTGGTACCTGTGAGGTCTCGCCAGGTGGAATGAGTCTAAAATCAATATCAAGTGGAGCCAGACCATTGCTTGTGTCACCCTGGAAATCTAACCACCGCTGAGGCGTGCACAGCTTATGACCATATTGGCCACACATGGTAGCGATAGCGTATCCACCTGTTGCTGGAATCCGCACATTCTGGCAGGACCTGAAGGACGCATCAGAGAAATTGGTGGAAATATAGGCCTGGTATCCAACTACACCATCTTTCGACACCCCGCCAACTGTGACATTCTCAGTTCTGGTGATGTTGATTATCTGGCTCTGGTTGGGGCTGCAGGTGGTGATGCAGTGCAGGTGGGCAAAATTGTAAGCACAGGACGGGCATCGGAGCAGCACAACTTTGGATAGTGACAAGCTGCTTTGCAGGGCACGCAGCTGGGCAGTAGTGCAGCAGGCAAATGTTTCACCCTCACCTCTGTCCAACATAGGACAAACCTGCTTCAACAGCTGGTAGTGTTGGCCTACCACTGGAGTTGCTTGCTGATAACTTTTGCAGGGTATTCTTGCAGGGATCAGGGACCCTTCTACATTGGGGTTTAGACCACATTCATCATACATCACGCAGAAGCCAGGTTGAGGCTGAGCATCACAAAGCACCTGCAACAGATGAGGTGATGAGAAGGATTTGAAGGAAGAGTAACTTGAAATAGGTCTAATTTTTATGTACAACTGATTGACCACTAATTGTGTGTTTTGGTGTGTGGAGGTTGTATCATGTTATACAACCAAATAAATCTGTTTGCATAAATTTTACAAATTTTCATGATGATGTGTAGTAAATCACTCAAATCTTTACGGATTGATGAACACCAAAGAAGAAACAAAACTTGGCAAAACAAGGAAATATGCATATATTATTTTATATATACTGTATATGTATATAGGCTGGAGGGTTGAGGATGAGTGTGTGGCCATGAAAAAAACTGATTGCAGTTACTGAGACTGTTTCATGCCAACTCATGTGTTTTCCTCGTTGCAACGGGTGCTCCCTACAAGGAGTCATATAAGTAGTAATGATAAGATATTCCAAGTCATATAATGAAACAAAACGGCATGACATTAAATAGAATTGCATGCAGTGAATTTCAGGGAATAGCTTTTTCTTTTTTGTTTTTGTTTTGTCAATTTTGTTGTCCTCATTTATATCTATTCCCAACATTTCAGCATTTATATTAAATAGACACAAATATCACAGCATTAATATAAATATCAGTCTGAAATTTAGCCATCAGACTCAATAGCTTTAAAAGTGACTATAAATCGGTTGACCATAAATCAGTTTGGAAATTTAAGGAGAAAAATTCTGTGCTTAATATTATTTAATATTAAACAAGTGTTCTACTAAAAAAATTAAAAAAGAAAGAAATGTTTGCAGTCAAGGACTTATTAACTGGCTACTCTTCAATCCTATAGTACATAAAAATGTATACTCTGTTAACGGCAGGTGCAGTTTGAGAGTAAAACACTTAAGCATGGAGATAAAACACATGTAGGTCAGTAAAGTCAATTTTAATACAAACATACTACATGCTACAATTGAATATGATTAAGGATTAAAATGATTAACATTTCCGTCATTTTTTAGTGATACTGAAATTTCCGATACGGTAAAAAGTAGAACATTTGTCCCGTTCACTTATTCCTTACTTAGATTTACTCAGAATTTTACAGAACTTTCAACCATACAGCTTTAAGTTTCACCAAAAAAGTTAATATATGGTGTTCAGATTTTTAACCTGCACGGACATGCGTATATTCAGAGGAAGACGTACCAAATATGCAGCCAGTGTTAGAAAGATGAAGCCGTAGTCCCCCATTCTGTCACTTTCCAAAAGTTAATGCCAGGTGACTGGAGTGTTACATCCAACAGAGAAAGAAAAGAGAGAGAGAAGAGGGGATGGGATTAACTGGTATCCACGGATACGTGCGGAAGTAGGAATAAATAAGGAGGTGATACTTCCAGCCCTCCTCAATAGAGTCGTATGAGATATCGACTCTGGCCTGTTTCTTATCTGGCCTGATGTGTTCAGTGCCAATCACGAAGCACAAACCTAATGCACTTGTTTGATAATTAACTTGTGGGAGGACACTGAAAGCAAGGTATCAGTGAAGCAAACACACAAAAAAAAAGAAAATTCCACAACACCCTTATACTCCTCTGCTCCAATAAGTGTGGTTGTTTATTTTTTTGGAGATAATAAGTGCGACACCGATACTCAAATCCTCCACACTGATACTCAGAGTTGAAAGCAAAATGTGATCAATTTTTAAATGTTTATTTAAAAGAAATCTTTATAGACAATAAGAAATGTTATAAGCAATAAAATTGGGCTGTATCTTGATTGTAAATCAGGAAGTTGGGTTTTTTTGGTCTATAAATTCTGGCTCTGACAGTTTCTCAACCTCAGCTACATCACTCCATTTCATAATTAGTCTCAACTACAGATCTGTGTGCAACTAACAAATTTAGTTGGTTTAATTTCCCAAATTATAAACATACTAGTGAACCACTACCAATCACTAAGGATAAATGAATGAACACTGTGAATTCATGTTCATAAACGTGGTCTTTGCTTGTCCTGCGAGCTTCATATCTGATCTCTAGCTTCAACCAGATGCCCTGTCATCCTTTCTGACAAAGTTTTAGAATGAATAATGCACCTCCTATCCATATCTGTGTTTGTATCCATTTAAAACCCATTATCCTCTGTTCATTCTGAATAATGTATTCGTATTTGGCTCCATCCCAACTATATTCCTACAGAGACAGTGTTTGTAGAAGGCAAACATAAATATCAAAACTTCAGCATGAATATTATTCTGAAACATGAGCACCAGCCTTTAAAAATGCTCTAAAGGTCATTAGAGAGTGGAGATCATTTTGTTGCACCTCCTCAAAATATAACAATCATATGTTAAATAAGGAATAAAACATGATGGGGCATGCTGTTATAGGAAAATAATGGTGGTGTGATGAAGCAGAGTTACTGTTATCACACCACAGTGTATTATTTTCCAATAACTGTATGTCCCAGGGTGGTTTATGCCCCTTATACCAAAGCCATTTTTCTCTCTCTTAAAGTTATTAATGCAAAAAAATGCAATTTGTTATGTTATTATGCTTTGCAGCTGCACTATTGTTAGAGCTGCTGGTATATAAAATTAATCAATACTTTCTCACCAGTAAAAAATAAAGAATCCAACAGAACTGTAGTATTAATCTCTATAAATAATTGTAATGTTGGGGAAAAAATTTGCTTTGAGATTTAGATTTGGATCAAGTCAAGTCACCTTTAAAAGACAAAGTGCTGTACACTCTTTCAGCTAAATTTTCAGCAATAAAAATAAAATACAAATAAAATGAAAGAAAAGAATCAAACAAAAGTAAACCAAAAGAGAAACAAAAATATTAAAAGATCAAATTAAAAGACAAGACAAAACCAGAAGACCCAAAACTACAGATCGTAAAGACATTCAAATGCATGGAAGAATAAATATGCTCTTGAATTGGATTTAAAATGTCTATAGTGGCGGATGGCTTTATGAAAAAGGATAAGATGTTCCATAATTTCAGAGCTGTGACAGAAAAGGCCTGGTCACTTTTGAGCTTCATCTGAGTCTGCAGAAAAGTAAGCTGGTTAGATGAAAGCACTTGAAGCTCTTGAGGTCTTATGAACACAGTGGAGGTCAAAGATATAACATGTTGCAAAGCCATTAAGAGATGTTCAAATGAATAATAAAACCTTAAATAAAACCTTTGTACAAGAAACATTTGTGTAGATGTAAAGGAATCCAGGATATACTTAATATGTATTCTTGTCTATCCTTCGTGTTTAATAGAGCTGCAGTGATTCCTTCACTGCTCGCAATTGGGGAATTGGGCACCGGGCCTAATTCATATTCTTCACCACACCCATCTGAACCAAAGACCACGTCCTTGAACATTTGCACTCCTTTGCATAAACATGGAAACTATTAGTGGAAAAAATAATAAAATACTAATCTTTTTTTTTTAATCTTTCATTTTTTGGGCACCACAGTGATTTGTCCATGATATTGGGATGAGACACATCATCACAAGATCTAAGCTATATTACGGGTGCTTGATGTTGGGACATCAACAAGTGCTGCTCAGGAAAAATTATCAAAGACCTTATCATTCAAGGACACTTGCTGGCATAGGGAACCTTAGACTATCAACTCTCGCAATGGGCGTTCTGCCATCGTGCAGAAAGGTCAATTGGAGCGGGCCTGACTGAGGAAATGCTGATTATGGTAGACCTGGAACTTTAAAATCCTACAGCAGCACTGCTTATTATGAGGTGATTATAATTTCATTTCATTTTTAATTGTCAAAATCGTGTTGTATTATTGTACATTGCAATAAGCTGCAATATGGTACCAAGGGCTATTGATCATTTTCTTTATTATGTGTATAGATACATCTTGGTATGTTTTTTTTTTTCTAACAAAAAAAAAAAAACGTTCTAGAAACAAGTTATCACTTATGTTATAGCAGCTATAAACAGTCATTCCCTCACCAGCTTCTCTCTCTCTCTCTCTCTCTCTCTCTCTCTCTTTTGAAGTTAATACACCAAAACAAAATGCAGCTTGTCATGTTAGCGAGAAACCGCAAAGCCCTACATCCGGATGTCCACGTGTGGTACAGTATCATCATCCACATAACTAATGCTTTCTGCTACAATTCTACCATCAAACTTTGGGAAGTGGGCCTTGGGGAGAGGGCAAATGAAACTACACACGACAAAGAGAAAAACTTACAGATACAAAGAAAAAGGGACAAAACAAAGAACCCTTAAAAAAAACTCTTTTCCAAGAGTGGATGTAGTTTAATATTTAGCCCTTGAGTATAAAATATTTCAGCTGAAAGCTGTGAATAGATGGAAAATGGAAGAAAAGTTTTAAAATATGACCATTGTACAAGCCAATGTTAGATTTTTCAGTACTTTACTGTATCTTAGAACTTTTTCAAGAAAGACATGATTAAATAATGCATATCACTGCAGCATCATTGTCAGAGAAGCTGATATAAGAATATTGTTTAAAGAGAACCAGGTAGAAATTTTGTTTTGTGTCTGCCTCTTCACATTTTAAGGAAGGCATTGTGGCATCATTATCTATACAAATACATCTTAACATTAATGTATAACTATTTCATTTTTCCATCACTGTGTATTATTGAAATGTACAATTTGTATTGGTACATATTTTACATTTTGTGCCTGCGACTCTGAGGAATAAATCATTAACAGCAACAAAATACAAACTTTACTACAATCTCCTATCAGCATTGTTTTAACATGTTCGAGATGATTGCGTCAGTGACATTCTGTAGTGTTTCGGAGTACCAGACTGAGTTCCAGTCATAAACACACATACTAAAGGGGCTTGTATCAGTATTTATGAAAGTCTGATTAGAGAAGCTGAAGTATTAGTCAAGAGACTAATAGGCTGATTAGTTCATGGTTATGTTTAAATAGTCCAAGGATTTGCTTCATTTCATCACCGTTAGGAAACATTATTAGATAAAGATTGGTCTAATAACTGAAATTCTTTTGGTGAACATTGTGTTCAGAGAAAAGGAATTTGCCAGCGTAGAACCATTATATGACTTTTATGATAAGCAATATCGGCTTAAAAATGAACTACTGGACTTAAAGAGCACCATTGATTGGGCAACATAAGAAAATAATACAATAATACGTTTTCATATGTTTTAAGTTATGTGAACTTCATGTATTAATCCAGATATTTTTAGATTTGTGCTTATATGCTTGTGTGTAGGGTGATGATTTATAAGGCCTGCTCTAATTGCACGTAATTTGCTCAATGTTCAATCGATTTGAAGTAAAATGCTGCTACAATGTTAATATTCTGATTGAGCCTAATTGTTGAAAACAATCAGTAACACAGTGCTGTGCAGGTTGTTCAGGTGTATTTCCACCTGGGATGGGCTCTGGATCCACCATGAGCCTGACCACAGTGAAGCAGTTACTGAAGATGAACAAATAAAAATGAACATACAAACAAACAAACAAACAAATAAACTTTAATAAACAAAATTGAATTTAAAGAAAGTATACAAAATAAATAAATCTTTGTTTTCATGTTTTGAGCGTAGTGACATTTTTTTTTGGATAAAATCGTTGTCCTATTCAAGATGGCGGCGCTGTTGACCTGTTTAGCGTTTAGCACAACATTACATTAGACAGTTGCCCTATCCGACATGGCGGCGCTGTTGACGTGTTTAGCGTTTGGGCCAATGAGAAATCGCGAATAACTTTTCAGAGGATGTTACGCTACTGACAGGACGCGCATCTCGCGCGCCGTTGCTGTGGTAACGGCGCCCCTCTATCCCACACGTGCATTATGTTTTTTGGTTCAGTTTATAAGTAAAGCATATGTAAATAGATATGCGTATGTAAATAGATATTTTCAGACGATTTTCGAGCTTAGGGTGAGTATATTTCAGTTCATTTAAATCATTCAGAATGACGAAAATATTTTTAAGTAAACCAAAAAAATCAGAACGTAAACAACAACAACAACAACAACAACAACCGTTCAGCTTTCTTTCCAATACAGAAGTACAGAAACTGTACCATAAACTCAACAAAGTACTAATGATTTTTAAATAATAATAATAATAATAACAGCAACAACAACAACAA
This sequence comes from Pangasius djambal, assembly GCA_022985145.1. Taxonomy (NCBI): domain Eukaryota; kingdom Metazoa; phylum Chordata; class Actinopteri; order Siluriformes; family Pangasiidae; genus Pangasius; species Pangasius djambal. The sequence continues at coordinate 25,185,296 of CM040982.1, read as the reverse complement.
CAGTAATAATAATAACAACAACAACAATAAGAAGGAAAAGAATAGCAACAACAACAACAATCATTGAGCTTTCTTTCACATACAGAAGTAAAGAAACTATCATAAACTCAACAACAACAACAACAACAACAACAACAATAATAATAATAATAATTTAGGGATTTCACAGCATTTTTGATTTGTAAATAATTTTGTAAACAATATTCATTTACCCCCACTTTAATATTACGGGCTACTTTGTGTAAATCCATGACATATAATTCCATATCCAGCAAGTCCTTTTCAGTTCCAGGTTGTAAAATTACAAATGGAAAAAAAAAGTTCAAGGGGTGGCGAATACTTATACTAGGCACTGTACATTATCATCGTTTTCAAGCTCTCCATTTTACGTTTCCCGTTCAGTTTCATTGCATAATCAGCGACCTGTAAATGATCACCATTTTCTGTCCTTGAGCATCATCTTAATTAGGATCTTCGTTATCAAGATCTATAGCAACAGATGAGCTGATTACGGTCGGAGGTCCCGTTTACACCACAGGACGCTGGTGCATGCCTTATGTGCGGTTTCAGCAGTCTTTTTAGATTATATCTTGCCATGCTGTATGAGACGATAAAATCTTGCCTGAGTTCTATAACAGACTGTGCAATAACGTGTGTGTTTTACATGTCAGATTATACAATGAAGATCCTCTATCTATAGACCTGTGATTAAAGAAAATAATCACGTTCTGCTTACGATCCGGGCTCATGCACAAAGATGTCCTTGCATAAACACTAACGTTCTTTTTTCATTCTCAGTTTTATTTATGAATTTTGATGCATAAACAAACAATTTCTCTTCCTCAAGGATCGACATATAAATATATATAATATATGGATATATAAATATACATAGCTACGCAAACAAAAAGTGCAGATATATATATATATATATATATATATATATATATATATATATATATATATATATATATATATATATATATACATATTCTCACCTGAATATATAACAATTCCAATGCAAACATTGTTCAGAATGAACTTGAGATAATAAGGATATGTTTGCTGTTTATTAGCATGTTTTGTTTACGTTTTGCCATCGCCACTAGCGTGTTTGTAGCTGACATTTGAGTTTTGGTGTAATCGTAAGACGTCCATCTGACTCGCTAAATCGGCCACTGGTGAGCGAGTCACATTACGCTTTCTAAGACCACCGATCTCAACTCACGCCCAAAGAATTCTTTTACGATGTGTGATTTTTGTCTGTGACATTTAATGTACTCAGCTGAAGAAGGGCATTATGTTCAAGCACAATGATTCATGCGTTTCTTTAGCTGAACTGTTCCTGTACCGTTACACACACACACACACACACACACACCTTGTACCCAGATTAAACAAACACCCCTGTTGCTCTATCTCCTGTCCAGAAACTCAAACAAAACATCCCACATAGAAACACTCGCTCTCTCTCTCTCTAACGCTACATTTCAAGACTTTCTTGACTCTCTGTCTAGCATTGACCGCCCCAAAAAAAAAATGACGCTGTAGCAAATGCTAAATGCTACAACACATAGAATGGTGTAGAATCAGTGGCCCATGGACTTTGTGCATTATCAATCATGCACTCTTACACAGTGTGCAAACGATAAAAGCATAAAGTGAGCTACGTTATCTGCAACGTATAACCTAGAGGTGCACATCTATATCTAAGTGTCCCAGTAGCTCATATTTCCTCATATTTCACCTAGATAGAAGACTGTTAGCTAGTTAACAGCTACAATAGTGGAATGTTTTCATTAAAAAAAAAAAAAAAAAACACGTTTGAATAAATTCTAGTAAGAAGACTTCTATCATTTGCATTACTTTGGTGTGAGTAGTGTGAGCAAGATGTAGTGTTCAATTAATTCTTTGGCTAACCCACTCTGCGTGTAGGAGCCGCTGTGGTTTGGATTTTTCAAAATGGCCGACGCACGAAGTGAGACTTCAAACGCTATGCTACATTCATGACAGGTGGAAATTCTGAACTTCCTACCGTCCCACCAGGGTGTAGCCAAACCTTTTACAATATGGGATGGCCATGTTAGTTCCAGTGACTTATTGTGATCTAGGGTGGGGCAAAATACTAATCCACATACATAAATACAGAAAATGACATAAAATGGCCGCCCCTGTCTGTGTACTGAGTGAGTAGGATCCCTATCAGACATAAAAGGCGCACACACATCTAACCAACATTCGTTTGTGATCAAGCAAGTTACAAAGGAATCATAGCTAACATAACGTTAGGCTACATCTTATGAAATATATCAGCGTTACAAATTTAATACCATTAGGTAATGGTAGTTAATAACATACAGAAGAAATCTAATGGCATGCCTTCAAATAATTAATATCGTTAAAGAAAAAATATGTAAAAATATTTGTTTGCTTATGTGTTCACGCTAAGGAGTCATGGACCACCCTACTGCTTAGCTCCACCCATGCTTCCCCCCCAAACTACCTTTACTCAGACCACAACTAATTAAAGTGTACACTCACAGTAAGCTAGTGAATATCTGAAATAGCATTTAAAAATCACCCAGGTGAGTTGCTATGTTTTAGTGTGTCATAGTTATTTTAAAAATGGCATGTACACTGTAGACTGATGGCGTTCTAAGCTTGGGTTACTGCCTGCGTGTCTGCATGGGGTTTTCTCCAGGTTCTCAGTTTTCCTCCCACCTCCAAAAAACATGCAGGTGGTGGATTGGCTATGCATAATTGCCTCTAGGTGTGAATGAGTGTGTGTATATGGTGCTTTGCGATGGCATGGCATCCCATCCAGGGTGTTTCTGGGATAGGCTCCGGATCCACCTTAACGCTAAGCAGGATAAAGCCATTACTGAAGATGAATCATTTGATAATTGGGATCACACCACCAGACAGTAGACACACTCAGTGACTAAGTGCCCTACACCCAGTCTGAAGCACTACAAATAGCCAAGTTTATGGTCTTGCCTTTATGATTTTAGGTGGGGCACGGTTATAAGCAGCTGTTGGTGCGATCTGTGTTATATTTGCTTGTTTGTCACATCTCCTTTTAATTAGCTGCTAACCACTTTTACATAACAGTCCAGTTCTGAGACTTTCTGTGGGTTTCACAGTAAAGTTTTTTCAGATCAGTTCAATCTGTTCCCTCAGAGAGCACAGTGTGATATCTTTCAGAACCTGAGTTCTTAAATCATGTCAGGTAAGTAATATGGCCAAAAATTAATCATGATACTGGTCTGTTGGCGTGTACCAGCACCTAAAGTCACAGCTTCTTTTTGGAGAAGTAATATAGAAAACCTCTCGCTGTATGAATTCAGTTCAGCAGAGAACACCATTGACATTTAATCTTTGACCACCTTTGACGTGGCTATAGGATTGCACTGCTTAGCCTGCAGATTTAAGTACAAGTATAGATTATCAGACCACAATGTGCTGCTCTGCTCCGGACACCACACACAGTTTTACATGTATAAAAATGTTCAAATTATATTATTGCCTTTCTTAGTTCCTGGTAATTTTGTAATGGTTTGTATTGCTTGTGCTTTCCATAGAGGTTGATATGTAGGCAATATAGCACTTGGGGGTGTGATGTTATAGGAAAATAAGCAATGACAGGATGGTGTGATGTGGTCTGGCGTAATGCAGAGTTACTTTTACCACTGCAAAGTTGATTCTTTTCCTATAACAGCACGCCCTGAACTATTTTATTCCTCTTACACAACAGCAATTTGCCAACAATTACTTTTTTTTTTTTTATTACAGAACAACACACTGTAATTTTTTATCTATTTATAGTTGGACTTGATTGCAAGGAAATAGAAAAAATAATGCTTTTTTGTTTCCTCAATTTATGAAATTTATGGTTATCTAGAAAGACTATTCTTTTAAAATATAGCAGATAAATTACTGACACATTGAATGAATATATTCTTCATCTGTAACTGAATCTTATGTTTTTAGACACCAGATTCCCATAAATGATATGTATAAAAGAGTAGATGTTGGCTCTGTTTTCAAAACCTAGTTTAAGAAATTGGATGCTAAGTCAGATCAAATGGAAAATTTCTCTACAAGATTGAAAGAAGAAACCATAGGAACACCCACATAATGAAAAATTAATATGTAGAAACTCTCATGCCAAAAAAAAAAAAAAAACCATTAGAAATAGGACATATTTTAATGGGAACCATTAGGGATTAGAACTAAAGAACATCATTCAAACTTAACCAGTATATCCTAATGGGTAAGGAAAATTAGATTTTCATCACCAGTAATGAAGAACATGTAAAAGAAATCATTACAACAATTAATAGTTTTCATTTAAGTCATTAGGGCAATTTCCATAATGGTAACTTCATAATGGTAACTTCTGATGAAGTAGCGCTAATTAGTTAAAGCACTTAAAATGGGAAAATTATGATGCACGAATGAACTCAGCATAAATCTTAAATAAAGAGAGAGAGAGAGAGAGAGAGAATTTCCTTTTCTTATTGCACAGTGCAACCTGGGATCTTACGTCAGTGTGTGTAGGGTGTATGGTGGGCACGTCTTAAATCTTCTGGTTAACCACTGAGTGGGCTCACAGCATGCTGATGTCGTGCTGAGTGATTAAGGGGGAAGCTGCTAAAATCCCCTCTTCGGTTCAAATATGGCTAACAAGCTCATTAAAACCCACCACTAGATCAAGTAAAGTTACACATCATAACTGTTAATAGCTAAATAAAGCATTAAATAATAAACATACCTAACAATTTGGGGAGTTTATGGGCACATTGAGAAAATAAAGGATTACACATTAAGGATTACATTCAAAAAGGGTTATTTAAGAATATGTAAAGTTTTCAAGTCAGAATTCACGAGTTGTGGCAATATTTAATTTCTTAAAATGGCAGAACGAATAAATTTCAGTTAGCAGTCAATGCTGAGTGTAAGGAATTTGTGTAAATTTAGTCGTACAAGGTCTTTTCATAGTAATTTACTGACATATATGTGGAAAATGTTGATATTCCTGAATGTCTAAATGGTTACTTAACAGATAAAAATAGGATTTCAGAATCAGGAAGTTTCTGTGGCCTTCTGTGAAGTTTCTGTGGCCTTCTGCGAAATCCTAGAGATGAACATAATGACGTCATGAGTGTGTTGCAGTGCAAAACAGCGATTCTCCGAGTAGAACAGGCTGTAACTCTTGATTACACACAACGCACATGAAAAAAAAACCATGCCCATAGTATTCATTATTCATTAACGATCACAGTCTATTATTAACATTATTGCGTAACGATAACAGTCTTTTTTATGCTAGAATTCACCAACGTCATCACTGATGTTATGTCGTGACATCATGAAAAAGCTCCAAATGGCTCCCGGGCGTTTTTCTGTCTGTTGGCTCATCCTGGTGTGTGTGATCCCCGGGGTGAGGTCGTGTCTGCAGTGTGACCTCGCCGTCCGCCACATGCACGAGGACTTCATGGCCACAAAGGACAAATTGACTGTACAAGAGGAGATGGATCTGAAGAAGATCGTCAATCATGCCTACGTCACCTACCAGGACACCAGCACGGAGCTCTCCGGGGTCATCGGTGTGTATGATCGTATAGAAAAAAATCTTCTCAGTAATTAATGCTCTATTTCTATGAATTCAGATATAAATGTAGAAAATTGCAGAATTTGGTGATATAGCTAAAGTAAGATATTATATATATATGTTTCTTCTGTATCTTTAAGCTAGCTATACGGCGGCAATAGACATAATGTCAACACAATTAGCAACAAGTGACCGTAAAAAATGAAAAAGACTGTAAAATTCAGTGCACAACAATCCCAGTAGTTTTAGATGATTTTATAGACTATTTGTAAAGACTTTATCAGCTTAGCTTTCTTAGTTAGCAAGATAGCTTTTGTTAGCTCAGCTCGCTTGTTTTTATTTTTGTTGTTGTTGTTATTGTTGTTGTTGTTTTTCTGTTTATGAGTAGCATCTGCGAGAAGCTCCAATTTATCAAGTTGTGATTTTACATAAGGTGAAAGTTTCTCAATATGATGGTGTTGACAGAACTTTGGTTTGCGGCTCATGCTATGTGTAAAATGTAATTTCAGCTTCCTTTGTGAGTAATTTATCAATACATCAGAGGTAAATAGTTTTCCAGATAGTTTTGTCTCATTTTCTGTGTCTGTATGCCTTTATATTGTTTATATAAAAACATGCTAGCTACTGACATGCAGTTTTTGCCAGTTACTGTCCTCAGGACATTAATAGTGATGGTATTGTATGTTTGGCTTCCCATTTTAAAATTAGAAATTCACACGTTCCATTTGAATGCACTGTTTATTATCTCATCTCACTTAGCATCATAACCTTCTTTCCTTGAGCTTGTTCTGTTAGCGTCATAACCTTCATCACCTCAGCTTGTTCTGTTAGCGTCATAACCTTCATCACCTCAGCTTGTTCTGTTAGCGTCATAACCTTCATCACCTCAGCTTGTTCTGTTAGCGTCATAACCTTCATCACCTCAGCTTGTTCTGTTAGCTTTGCTCACTCTCTGACCAAAGATCTTTAATCCTCAAGCTACTCTCCCAAAGCCATTAGGCTATTCGTTTGGTGATAGTTCACAACAAAGGCTGAAGAGTGAATATGCTATGTCTCTCTTCTTTGCTGCAGATCTTACTACTTTGTACCGAGCACAAACTGAGTATCAGAGTGAGTTCAGGAGGCACTGGCAGGAAGCAAGCACCGGTGAGGGCCTTGACTACTGTGTGTGTGTGTGTGTGTGTGTGTGTGTGTGTGTTTGCAAATCTGCAAATATGTGCTAGCGTTTGTTCACAGATGTGCATGCAACGTGAACGTGCACTAGGGGCAACATATCAAACCAGAATGTAGAGAGAACAAAAAATAAAAAGTTAACTTAAGTTTCGTTGTAGTAGAGAGGAAGAAGCGTAGTTCTGAATGTGATTAAGAAGAATTTACTGGATTAAGAAGAACTTACTTGAAGATTATTTGCACTTTACTGTTTCATAATGCTTTGAAAATGGTTGTATAAGGCTGCTTTCACACAGTTAGGAAGCCGCCTCTTTCACAATGCACTTTTTCCTGATTTTTTTTGTTACGGCAGAGCTTCCAAAGTTGAAAACATTACCAAAATCCATAAAGAGTGACATAAAAATGATTATTTACCTCCCAATCAAACAAGTTACAAGTTGGGGGACAAGTGGAAAAAACAAACATGGAGGACAAACATGGAGGACAAGTTGCAATTTAATTAAAAACAACAATTTGTGTATTTTTGGGACGTTCATCGGGATGCAGTTTAGCTAGGACTGGTAAGAGTGTTGCTATGATTAGTGTGCATGTCATATGAGACATGTTTTTCATATCTGACTAGGTTTTTTTTTTTTCTGGGGGAAAAAAGCCAAGTTTGGAAGCACCCTAAATGCTTTGAAAATGATCCTCAGTGCTCAGTTTAAGTTTTTGGGTTACTTCTGTTTTGGCTCAAGTATTGTTTTGGTTTCTTCCCAAACCCAACACTACTGGATACACCTTCCTGTTTAACCAATCAACATTTACCTGCCACAGATGCTTACCCATAAACCCTTTCTGAGTGTATTCACACAGCTGTGCGTACATGCAGAAAATTACAGACTGCCCTTTTAAAGAGCTCACTCACTAAATTCTCTAAACTTAGTGGACTCACCCTTAAAGGAGTCATTTTTCTGTGAATGATTGATTTTAACTCCTGATTAAATAAATTCCTGAATTTGTAAACTTCCTCATTACGTCTCGTGACCTTTGTGTGCAGGTTCTATCCAATGGGACATGATAAAGATCCTGGAGAAGGGGAAAATGATCCTGAAAAAGCATCTAGAAGTTTTTGTTGCTGAAGGTTCGAAGGAAAAGGAGAATTTAGTGATTATAAAAAAGAAGTTGTATTTTTTAATGTATGTGTGTGTGTGTGTGTGTGTGTGTGTGTGTGTGTATGTGTGTTCCAATGGTTCTGTTTTTGTCTTTTCAGGACTGTGTCCAAATAAATGTGGTAAGGTCAAATTCAGTCTCCCTAGCTCTTATTGCTCTTTAATAGATGCCTATACTTGTTTTGAGCCACTCTCATTTTGTGATTAATCTGGTAGGACATTGTGTGTGTGTGTGTGTGTGTGTGTGTGTGTGTGTGTGTGTGTGTGTGTGTGTGTGTGTGTGTGTGTGTGAGACAGGTTTACTGTTTCAGAGTGTAATGAATTGCTCTTCCTGCCAGTATGGGCTGCACATATGTCAATCTGAAACACCCCCAAAGGATTGCGGAGGTGAGAAACGTTCCACACACACACACACACACACACACACACACACACACACACACAGACACACGCACGCACAAACTCCCACACACATACATATGCACACAATTATTTCTTTTCCTGTGTCTCTCTTCTGTCTCTCTTTCTGTCTTTCTATCTATCTACTTCTCTCTCTCTCTCTCTCTCAGAGCATCAGGTGTTAGCGAATGAGGGCGAGCAGGCAGTGTTGGATTGTTTTCTCCCGTGGCACAGTTTGGTAGTAGGACATGCTGAGTATCATTACTCCTGGAAACAGGGTGCCACAAATGTACACACACACACACACACACACACACACACACACACACACACACACACACACACACACACACACACACACACACACACACACACACACACTGACACTGACCCATTTAACTCTTCTAAATTATTTGGATTTGGGCTGAGTAACATTAAAATTCAAATACTCATAGAAAAAGTGGATCCAACTACTGTTACTACCCCAAAGTGGTTTGTTAAATAACTTTTAAAAACAGATTGATAGAATTTTGTACAACAAACCTTTCAAGTTTTAAACATATTACATTTATAATGTTTTTACTTTCTTGTGTAAACAGCGTAGTTTTTTTCTCAATATTATTGAATCAGTATAGTGAGATATTTGTGATTATCCTTTTATTATTATTATTATTATTATTATTATTATTATTATTATTATAAATTGTTATAAACTATAAATTGTCTGGAAGTGACATTTGCATAATTCTGTCAAGAAAATTTGGATAAAAATTATACGAATATAAATGGCTACAGATTTTTCCAGAAAGCCATGTGCTCAGTGTTTTGTACCTGTGTTTAACCCGTCACACGTCACTAATTCTGCACATCCCCATTCCCTCGTGTTTTACCCGTTGTTAGTTTTCAGCCGAGGATGAGTTTGAGGTTCTGGTGGTGACGAAGGACTCCAAAATCGTCCTGAACCAGCTGAGTGTGAGCGAGCAGGGAGTGTATCGCTGCTTCCTGCTGGATCAACACGGCACTACACTCTCACACACACACTTCATCCTCACCAGTGAGAGACGTGGCACGTTTGTTCCTAATAAGAACTGATTTTATTTTGTCAGTTATGAAACTTAAATAAAATTTAATTTAGCAAATATTGTTTAAACAATATCCCATAATTCTTACTAATAGGCTATACGTTACTATTCTGTTTTCTTATATGTGTTGCCTAATTACTCTTTATGATTTTATTTTAATTACATATTTATTTATGGTTTCTTCATTATTATGTTTAGAAGGATTTCTTGGAAGTTTTTTCCTCTCATAGTCATGCACAAAAGCATAGCAGAAAACATCAGACCCATAATGTCCCATAATGCACTGCGGTGGGTTAATGCCGTTATCTTAGATGTGAGTTGTGAGTTAGAGTCAGTTCGATTTTAGATTTTACCCATAATGCACCGTGTTATTTGTATGGAATAGGGATTATTGCACCGTTTTGGATAGGGTTTTAAAAGCTAAAGATGATATTCAGACAGATTTAGTGCTATATAAAAATTTGTCTCAGTTTTAGATAATGTGTTTTAGAATAATAAGGAACAGCTGAGTAAAATGTACAGGATTTTTTGATTTTTGTTTGTAAAATCTCTCTCACTTTGTTTCATGTTTCTCTCTCACTTTCTCTCTCACTTTCTCTCATCTTTCTCTCTCTCTCTCTCACTCTGTCTCTCTCTCTCTCTCTCTTTCTCAGTCACCCCCATGTCCACTTCATCGCCGAGACAGATCCCTACACTCCCTTCCCTCCCTCATGCTGATGTGAGACATGTCCAGCTCCACACAGACACTCTCATCATCGCTCTCGCTCTTCTCGTAGTCCTGAGCATCTCAGGCAGCCTGGCCATCATCGTGCACGTCGGGTATGTCTGAGAGGAGGATAAGAAAACAAGGTGCTCTGGGAAGACTTTCCTGTGGTGGAAAACCTACTCACTGTTACAAAGCGCTGAAACTGGAGACTCCTTCCATGAATGCCAATAAACGTCTCCTTACAGAAAACGTAACCATATCAATGATTATACTGTACGTTTTGTCCTTGTTAAGCAACTGCACCTTATTTATAGATCACGTGGAGCGTCTGTCGTACAAATTCTTGCGAATGAGCTGTTACTATAGAAACGATAACGTAATAGAATGCGTGCATTATTATGAACCTACGATTTGAATTACAGCCAGTCAGAGCTGCTGTTATGGAAAATTAATCTACAGTCTAATTAGGGAGTCATTGACCTGTAATGTATGGATGGATGGGTGGATGGATGGATGGCACCCTACAAACTAGAAAAGCATTACACTGTGGTTCCAGCATACGATGAGCAAGCTGTGAGTCAACGTTGATGCAGCAGCCACAGACTGCGATAACTCTGCTCTAATGCCTGGTTCTATTTTGGGGGAATTTTCTCACAGCTCAAATGACTCGGATATAACTCTTGCATTTGTTATGCAAGTGTGACCTTCAACGATTTAACAGACTGTATTCACATGTTTCATTATGACTGTTTCACTCTGTTACTTTGTTTTCTCGTCTCGCTGGCAGGATGATGGTGAAACGGCAGAAGAAAGCCGAAGCGGAAGAAGGAGGAGAGAACATAAGATGGAGGGAAAGACACAGGATTCTACATGATATATGAAAATGGCAAAAACAGACACAAGCAGTAAAGTGATTGCAGGTTCACTCTTTAGCAAAGTTTGCTCCCTTTGGTCTATCCCTTCTTCCTCTCTACTACAATGAAACTCACATTTTATAACACAGATATAAAGCCAAATTTTAAATCCCTGACATATTTCATTGTTCATTATGTTACATGTTACATTTCCAGAAAATCAACAATTACACTTTTTTTTTTTAAAAAAGCTACACATTTTAATCTGTTTATTATTAACCTTAGATTTTGTGGAGCATTCGCCAAACACATCCCTCCGTATGTATTACTGTAGAAACGATAACATTAAAAAAATGAATCAACACCTTCTGACCAATCAGATTCGAGAATGCAACAGCAGTGTGGTATAAATATCATATAATAGTGATAATATGGTTCAGCATTGAACTTTACTTGAAATTTCTCCACATTTGCTTATATAAAAGGGGGATTACTTGTTTAATAATATCATTCGGGTATAAAATTGGAAAATAGAAGGGCGCAATATTTCTGTTACTTGTTAGATACATGAGACTTGCAGCATCAGCAAAAGAAGAAGACATGCCACTCTAAACATGTCTACATTTGGGTTTAAAATTGCTTTAAATACACTTTCTCGTAGTTTTTAAAAGTAAATATCCTGTAGCATGTTCCAAAATAAGTGTAGCACATGGCTATATTACTTTTGTGGCATTTATGCTAACATACGATTGGTTATAAAATGTAAAAAAAAAAAAAAAAAAAAAAATTTTAAATGCAGTTTTTCTCACACCAGTAATCAGAATAAGTGAAAAAAAACTGGATGATATTTTTGGATGCATGTTCAAGGGAATATGTGACAGGGACTGGATGGTAAATCCGGTACTTTAGGTTATTTTTTTTAGAATTAATATTCCCAGGCCCCTGGTTAATCCCAGGGATTGCCCACTCTTTAAAGCCGCAGCAGATCAAACTCTAAATCTCTTGTTATTCCCCAGAACTTCCCCCTTTTTTGCAAATCAGTGTACTTAACCGCCAGATTGTGGCTGTGGTGCTTCCTGTTTTATCATGGCCTATTTTGAGAGCCAGATTTAGATCTGATTCAGTCTGATTGTCTGACTGTTGCTGAGTTATGGTCGCAGTTTAGGGACATCCTGTCTGTTTCCTGACTGATCTGAAATCGTTGGAAAAGAACTGGACCTCCTTCTTGTCCTCATGCTACTGCAATGTTTTCTTGTTGAATTAGCACACATTTGGGCCCATGGAATGGCATATGAATGAAGCTGTGTGTGATTCATGAAACTGCTGTATGACATCAAATCAAGATGACACCATTTGAGCTCAACTGATGGATCAGCGTCAGCTACGTGGACACGAGCTCTTGCCCACTAGTGCCTGATTTATCTCAGATGCATACGACACACCCTTACACTTACGTCCTTGTTACATCTGATGTACATGAAAAACATCCCTATATATTCAGGTGTTGCAATACTGAGGAAAGCTTTCAGCAGAATACAGTTGTCCAAGACACGAGGAAAGAAGTAAATAAAGAGTGGAGTAGAAATAGTTCAAAGTGCATGTGTTGGAGGTTGGTAAAAATAAAGATGTCCTTTTTGTTATCGTGCACAAAATAAGACTAAAGCCAGTCTTTTAAAACCATAAAATATTTCTTTTCACTGAAATTAATTGGAATCGTGTAGGTGTATAGAGACAATTCTGAAAATTATGGAACACGTTTAAGGTTTATATCAGGTAGAAATCGAAACTACTTTCCAGCCTTACCTGCAGAAAGTTAACTGAATTCTGTTTATAGCTAGATTTTTATTCATTTCATTACTCGAGGACACGAGTTTTATAAATATGTCAGCCATATTTCCATCCATTGCAGCACCATTTGCTTATTTGTACATTCCATCATTATTTCATCTAAGCAAATGTTGAAAGTAAGTAAAATTGAAATCACTATAAAATCAGACTAGCAAATCAAATAGAATTGTGTTTTGGTGATTATATGAAACTATGTAACCTCCAAAAAAAAAAGCATGCCATGATATCCAAGCACATCCACATACCTCTTGTGTAAATTCACCTGCTACAGAAATGAAGCTAATTCAGCATTTGTTCAAACTCAGCTTCACCAAAATGCATTTTTTCCCCACTCTTCATTTACTTCTTTCCTCGGATCTCGGATAACAGTCATCCGCTGAAAGCTCCCCTTTCGATTGGCTCACTACTGCAACACTGGCAGAAACTGAGGTGTGTAAATGAGATGAATATGAGGTTAAATTGGGATGGGTGTCGTATGTCATATGCATACGACATCAAATTAGGGATTAGTGGAGGGGGAGATCGCGTCAACGCAGCTGAAGCTGATTTATCCTTTGCGCTCACGTTTCATGAATCACACGACAGTTTGCTCAGACGCCATTCTGGGCTCAAATCTGGGCGTATCTACACAGCTATGTTCTGTGTGATATCAGTGAAGAATGCTGTTTGAGGCACAAAATGTTTTGGTTGAAAGAGAGATTAACCTCATCATTAGATGCTAAAGCCGTCAGTTTTATTATTGATCGACTACATTCAGGATAAGGGAGAAATTTGATTCAAGTAGATTTTCCTAAAATATTCCTTTGTAGCAAGAAACAAATCATGGTTCAATCCTGTCTGTGCATGTTGTACACGTGTCCTCCGCAGGTTTCCTCCCCAGGTGTGAACAGGTGTGTGGGGTGGACTGCGGTCTCATCCGGAGTGTATTCCTGCCTCACTCCCAGTGTTCCCGGGATAGGCTCTGGATCCACACAGCCCAGACCAGCATAAAGCGCTTACTGAAAATGAGTGTCTGAGGTGGCATTTATTTTATTTTATTTTTTTTTAAAACTTGAATATGTGCAAGTGAGTCAGGAAGGAGTGATCAACTGATTTTTGTCATGAAAACACACTCACGTACGTGACTAACAGATTTTTCAGCTAAGATAAAGGTCTATTTTGGGTACAGTGTAGTGATCTGTATCCGTGCACAGTCATTTCAACTATTAATAAAAATAACCAAAACCCACGTATAGCTTGTTCCACACTACACGTCTAATACAGCTGCAGCTGTGTCAAAAAAGTTTGTGAACCCTCTGGAATTATCCATATTAATGCAGAAATGATCTTACACTGAGTCATGGCAGCTTTATTTAGGCTTATTTGGAGTGGGCAGGGATAAACTGACAATATTATGCCTTATTTTAACACTCAGGGTCACTGAGAGAAGAAATGTATAAACCTCTAGGACAGAAAATGTTTATTTCGTATATTTATCAGAAAAAAATAATGAATTTTTCATGATCCATAAAATGCAGATATGTTGTCTGGTGAAAATTTAGCTTTGAGAGATTCATTAAACACGCAAACACAGCTCTGAGTGCTTTTGGTAGGATAAATATGTTAATGGTATTTTATCATGGAATAATCACTGAAGTTAAAAAATATTTAATATGGATAAAGGTGATCAGTCAGGAGAACTGCAGTATTGATTTGCAGTTACACTTCCCTCTTTCCTCAAAACACACCAGCAAAATCCCCCACTAGGGAATTTTCCTTTAATTTGTCATGTGCCTGTGTATGTAGTCACTAAACATGACTTTTATTTTTAACTGGTTTATCACGGCATGATTGTATTTTAATGATTTGGATTTGATCTATTAAATAGTAAGTGTAAGTATGTTTTTTTAAGGAATCACTGTATTGTTTATTGCAAGTTATTATTTGCATCATGCCTTACCTAAAAAAAATACAATCTAAAAGGAAAACCAAGTTATACATATTAAGTATTCGTACATATGTACACACACACACACACACACACACACACACACACACACATACATATATACATACACTACTGTTATAATAATTATAAAAGTGGCATAGTTTAAACAGAAAATACAATTCAGTTGTGACTCACAGCTATACCATAGAGCTCAATTCTGATTGGTCAGAAGGTGTGGAGTAATTTTAAGTAATAGCAGCTCTGACCGTTTCGTGTGTATTTCAGATCACAGGTTTATACTAATGCAGTTCTTCTAATATTGTTTCTATGGTAACAACTTACATAGACTTGTGTGGTGGACGCTTTCTGTAAGGAGATGTTTATTTAACATGTATGGAAGGAGTCTCCAGTGTCAGCACAGCACAACAGTCAAGAGGTAAAGCTCTAATAGGGGAAACTCTTCAGAACCGAGGAGTTTTGCACTTTGCGTTTCTCAGTAGCACATTTATTTATTTTTTTGTCTTATTATATAATTTCAAGAAAGTGACAAAAAGAGAGGCTGGTGAGACAATGTCTGTTTATAGCTGTTAAGTGAGAACAGGAACTAACTTGTTTTGTGGTAACTAAACGGATAGAAAATATGACTCATTGTTTTTAATTAAAAAATTGTAAGCATTGACAAATTGCTTTTGTATAAGAGGGATCAAACTCCTCAGGATGTGAAGTTATTAGAAAATAATCAACTCTGCTTCAGGTTGGGCTGCGTTGCTGAATATATTCCTATAACATCACTAACCAAAGTGTTTTATTCATTACTTATGAGTGTGACAATTAACCACCGGCCAAAAATTCATAATCCAGAATTAAAATATTTTTTTTTTAATTTAACTTGATTTGTAGACTAATATTAGTGAGCCAATCATATTTAAAGTTAGAAAATATATACAGTATATACAACCCCAGTGATTGTACCATTAAGCCATAGTTTAATACCTTTTTTCTAAGAGTGTGGAAGTTTTAATAAATAAAACTCAGATTTATTCAAGCAGAAATACAAGGCTTCACAAACTTTCTCCCATAATACACGAAGTGTCTCCCATAAATACGTTACAGTGTATACTCTCACTTAACCAACGCCATATTAGCAATCTGGTGTTATCTGATGTCACCTGTTGGAAAGTTCCTCTGACTATTTTAAGTGTTCCTGTGTTATCGACTTCATAGGATGTGAGGGCACAGTGGTGCTGTAGGCCTTCAACACTGTGTGTGTGTGTGCATGTGTATACTTTCCACCGCCGGCTCAACAGGAAATCATGAAGCTATAGACTTCCTGTCACACAAACCGCACGAACGGCCCACATCTCCACATTACACTAAAACAGACAGACACACACTTATCCAAAGCTACTCACCAACGCAAATGCTTACGCAAATGTATGTCTCCTCAAAACAGACACACCTGCTTCATTCGATCACGCACTCTCTCCAGCAGCCCACACACACACATACGATGCAGTCATGAATGACACATAAACGCTTACAGTCGTTTGAGCTTGAGCCTGCTGAACTTCACTGTAACATATTCATTCATACACAAATGCAGAAACACCTACGATGATGAAATGGCAGGCAGGATGTGTGGTGTGTGTGTGTGTGTGTGTGTGTGTGTTCAGTATTAATTCCTCACCATCTGTTTAGGTCAAAAAGAGCTGTTTTACAGTCTTGCCTACAATGGAAGAATTTATTTATTTATTTATTCTTTTTAAAGGAAGAATAGTTAAAGCTCATATTTGAAGTGATGATGTTTGGGTCAGCGAAGAGGGGAAAAAAAAGACAGATCCGTCAAGGATGTTCAGCTATAAAAGAACTTCTGGACCTCCAGTTCCAGCACGTGCTGCTGCGGTTGCTGTGGTCAGCAGCAAGAATGGCTGGTTGTGATATGAAATGGGGGGCTAAAAAAAATTCTACTACCTATGAGTAACTCATGTACTAATATGAAACCATTATGGTTGAGCCTTATATCCTTAGAGCCTTATAACTATTATGCATAAACTCGGGATGTAGCCAATTATGTATGTATTATTCAGAATGAACAGATAATTTGTTCTTAATGGATACAAATACAGACACAGCACTATTATGCGTGAGACTAGACGTGTGCCTTGGGTCTGGATATCTTGGACATAATTAAAAAGTCGGGCGAGTGGGAGGTTTTTCACTTTCTGACAACCGGTCAGTTATGACGCTAGCAGGACAAACAAAGACTACGTTCCTTAACATGAACAATGCATTTACAGCGTTCATTCATTCATCCTTAGTAACTGCCTGGTCCGAGTCGTGATGGTTGAAATTATGCTACTAGCATTTTTCGATTTTTGAAAATAAAACCAAAAAACATGTTTAGAAAATATAACAGGAAAAGGTGCAAAGGCACACGCAAAAAAATAATGACTGGGTAAGCGGGATTTTTAAAAAGAATCACAGATTTTCAAAACTTCAGGTTTAAATCCTAACACAGATATAGACACGAATATCAGAAGCACTAAACAGATACAGATACAAATAGTGGCATTGTGCTCCACTCCTAGCATACACGCAGGAACACACTCATTGAAATACAGATAAGCATCACTGTTTGTGATTGCTATATTCTTTTAATGTTTGCAGTCCGTAATCATGTCACATCTCTTCAGAATAGCAAACACAGTAAAAAGAAAAGCTGCACGAACTTACTTCCGTTTGTCCTTTTGTGTTATTTGTACTTTGATTGGACAATGCAATGGAAAATAACTGAGTAATATTATATATTAAGTAATATTAAGCATTATATTGAGTATTTTTGTACTCCTTACATTTTTATTTAGACCTTCTATTGAAGGTCTCTTCTTCACTCATCCAGCCAATGGCTTGTATGCTATACATCAATCAAATAGACTCTCGCACATTTTATTTACATTTCGGTTTAAGGCATCACAGCGAGTTTATCAGCGTAGAAAAAAAAAAACGGTTAAGAATCATACCCGTCCGCCATCTGCAGTGAACTTTTCAACGCTGCCCAATATAGATAGCGCTACAGCTATACATGTGTGTTTGAAGTTGAATTCTGGGATGAGTGCCCCTGGCCCTACTTCAGTAAAATGTTTCAATATGCTGGAGTAAGCAAAGACTCGTACGTTTTTGCTAATTTACTAACGTTCACTGGCTACATTTAGTAAGGTACCCTGTTTTCTTTGCTAATGCCAGGTTAGACTAGCATCGATTCCGGTAGCTAGTATAAATTGTCTAGGCAGCAAGTCAAATTCTAGCTAATGGTAAATTTTTTTTTTTTTTCGCATGATTTTACTTCTGATTAATTCATTAGAAAACTACATAGCATTGCATGTGATTAGCAAACTTACAAATTATTTCTACTTTCACTTAAGACTCATTTTCCATCCATGCCATTGGTGATGCTGCTGTTCTCAGTTTCACAAATGTAAAACATAACCCACTTTACGACATTTGTTAACAGCAGATAAGATTATGTAAATTTTTTTTCCTTTAAAGAGAAGAAGAACTTAGCTCTGCTTGTCTGTTTATATCAGTCAGGTCTGCTGTGTACACCTGGTGAGTAAGGTCCATTTCTGTACTTCCCATTCCTTTTTTTTTAACACATACACAGTAGGTGAGTGTGAAACGCATCAGTTTTTCACTGAGTGGAGAGTTTAAGGGAAATCACATGCTGAAGGAGTGAAGGAGGGAGTGAATGAGTGTGTCTGACGCTGAGCTCAGCTGTATCTCGCAGATGGGACGAGGGGAAAAGCACACACTGTGGGAGGATCCTCCTCCTCTTCCTTGAAAAGCAGCACTTTTTGTTTTGGTTTGTCCCTTTTACGCAGCGGATGTGATTTACAGGATCGCGATTAAATCATTGAGGCTTCAGACCGATGATTTAGTGTGTTATCACAAATGACTGTGTAAGAGCTCATCCAAACAGCATCAGGTTTTTGTCTCCCCACAGTGTGGGATAATCATCACTTTGTGTTCTACACGCTCACATGGCTACCATGCTTATGCATGTCGCTGCCTCAGAATGACCTCAGTGTGTTTTTACAACTCATATGACCCAGAATGCCTTAGCTTCAGGTGGTTTTGAAGCCAATTATAAAGCAGAGAGGAAGAAGAACTGGGCTTCATAGAAAAGCTTTGTATACAATTTTCCCCTTTATCGCAAATAGTCAATCAGCCAAGACATGTTTAGAATCTAAAGTTTGCTTCTTCAGTTTTGCTAAATAGTAACAGTAAGTCTATTATGCCTAAAATTGTTTCTGAAAATTACCAGCTGTGCAGTCGGGAACTGCTTACTGGCAGTGGCAATCACGAACACTGAGCTGGATGGTGGATTTTCCGGGGATTCCACAGTAATGTGCCATAAACAGTACAAATCATAACAGTAAATTTTTTGCTATAATTCTTTTACAAATAGGTTGTCTAATATCCACATGGCCGAAAAAATTTTCTAAAAATTTTTTTTTAATCTGAAATTATTCAGTGGCATTCCTAATAAATATAGTTAACTGATGTTAATTATATACTTGTCTAATGTTAGTTACAGTGATCATATATGATAAATTTTATTGCATATTAATGATTTCCAAACTTTCTCCATTTACAGTGACAGAAAGCGAAGAGCATGTAAGATGATCGAAGGGGGCGGGGCTTCCAGGAAGTGTCAGTTCATAACATCAGTGTCAGTTCAAAGCAACTGCGCAAATCGTTCCAGATTCGTATGTCAATTGGCTCATCTGTTGTTTTTATTGGGGAGAGAAAGATTGCTCTTTTGGCATGTTTTTGAGTGATAACTCATACTAGTTTAGTCTTGTAATCCACTGGCATATAATTTTGCTTGTTTCAACCATTTACTTCCTGAAACAAGCCATTTGTCTCAAACTTGGTTTAACAGTTTCATAATTATTTCCTAATAAAGTCATAATGAGTAATAATAAAAACTTTGCCTATATGTAAGATGTTCGCACTTTCACAGTGGATACAAATCATCACAGTGGTGTGTGGTTACAAAACTCCATTATTACAAGTTTTGTTTTTTCTTCTTTTTTTTTTTCTTTTTTGAGTTGGCACAACTGGACCGGATATTAAAGCACTACTGCGCTGTGTAACATATAAGCATGAGGCAACCGTGATGTTACCGTAAGTCATGACGAATTGGTTTGTCGTGATGCCAGAGATGATCGTGTGTTATTGTAATCTGGGGGTGTTTATTAGCAGTAATGGCCTATCAGCATTTCAGCCTTTCATCCTTTCAGCTGGACAGAGTTCCTCAAACGTCTACTGCAACACTCAGCATCATTTCCTTTCTTACACCTCTTATGACCCCTAGCTCACATTTCCTCTCATCTTTCAGCACAAACGTGTCACTTTTACAGTTTATGAGTGATCTCAGGCGTGTCGATTTGAGTTTCTAAGCTACGGCTCTGTGAAGAAGAGATGCAGGGAAGTTAAACATGACAGATATTACCAAATAAGAATATATGAGAAAGTGAACTGAAGAACTGAACTGAAAACCTGAACAAATCCTGCATGTGCAAAGCTAAGGAAGTAAAGTGAAACAATGAGAGAGAGCTCTACATCTGCACACATACCTTGATTTACTTGTATGGACATTCATAGCAAGTCTTAAATATAGTCTTAAATATAAAAGTGTCTCAGATATTATCTCTCTTGTTATTCGATTCCGATAGAGCAAATATAAGATTATTTCTAGACATTACTTTTCTTCTATTGGCAGATCATTTTGCTTTATTTTTAAAAAAGAATGCTTGAAATAAGTAAGGATTAAAAACATTTGGGGTGTTCTGCTACAGGAAAATAATCAGTGGCTGGATGGTTTGATGTATCCTGACATGTTTTATTCCTCTTATACCAAAGTAATTTGCCAGCGCTAACAATTTTATACTTATTGAATAATCACACATGCTTTTTTAATCCATTTATAGTTACATTTAATGCTGTGGAACGTCTGCAAAACAAGTTATCACTTACATTATAGCAGCTACAAACAATCATCCCTTCACCAGCCTCTGTTTTTTCTCTCTCTCTCTTGAAATTAATAAAACAAAAAACGCAGCTTGTTACGTTACCGACTTTCCCATGGCGGAAAACTTTCTGTTACAGAGCACTGACACTGGAGACTCCTTCCATAAACGATAAACTACTCCTTACAGAGAACTTCACAATATCAATGGTAATATGTGTTTCTCTGGTAAATAACAACACGATTTTTAAAATCTGTTCTGTTCTGTTAGCCAGTGAATGAGTTGATACTATAGAAACAATAATGTATTAGAAATAGCGCATTAATATAAGCCTGTGAT
Source organism: Pangasius djambal (assembly GCA_022985145.1). Classification (NCBI taxonomy): domain Eukaryota; kingdom Metazoa; phylum Chordata; class Actinopteri; order Siluriformes; family Pangasiidae; genus Pangasius; species Pangasius djambal. Next base: position 25,164,177 of record CM040982.1, on the reverse strand, counting down.
TTCAATTATATAGAAAATCAATCCGCACCTCCTGACCAGCCAGATTCGAGAATTCAGCAGTGATGTAAACTGTGATATGATGATAGACGCTTGATGATGGAGCGCTTTTTTTGGAAGAGTCATTCTGTTATCAGGACATTTTGTGGAGTTTTGCTGAGCGAGAGCACAGCTGGAGACCGCACGCTGGGTCATGAGCGTGACCACAGTTTACTGAACAGATTAGAAATCCTTTCTGGCTAGGCATTTTTAACGTGAACTTCCCCTGACTTGGGATGATCTTCCCCTGGCTGTCTGAAGAGCTGAGTCACTGGCTGTATTACAAGCAAGACTAAAGACCTACCTCTTCACCCAGCACTTGAATAAGCACTTATTTTATTTATTTTAAAATCCTTTCACTTGTGTGTTTTCTAGTGTGTTCATGCTGTACTAGCCTGCCTGTTACAGGGTTTTAGCTTGATGGTAATCTTAGTTCCTGTAAATGCTGTAAATGTTAAATATAATGTAATCTAAATGTTTAATTCTTGTCATGTTCACAGCTCATAATTAACTCGCTTGTCCTCCCCAAACATCCCGACTGACCTGGTGTTTGCTTAATTCTCAAGTACAAGCCTGTGTGTGTGTGTGTGTGTGTGTGTGTGTGTGTGTGTGTGTGTGGACAATGCAAGGACAATGAGGATGATTGTTTTGTAAACTCAGTGGGTCATTTTCAGCCTTGAGGTTAGTGAGTGAGCTGATGATTCATTCAGCTGATCGGTTTTACCTCTGTGCGACCTTTTCCTAGCTTTTTTGTGTGTATTTTTCATGACTTCTAGACATTCGCAGTTCTTTTTGTGTTCTTTTCTGACTTCATCATTAACACTGACCTCATCTAAAAGCGATGTTATTGATGTTATTCTGTCCTTTTGTTTTGTGTTGTTTTTTTCTATTGTGCCCTTCTATATTCAGCCCCCATGTTTCTGCACCTGGATGGAAAGTCTCTGCATATTGCATTGTGCCCACACACACACACACACACACACACAAACACACAAATAAGCATGACCCATTCTTGTTTGCGTCACACCTTCAAACACAGTGATTCATGTATGATCCAGGGATTTACTTAAAACTTTCATTTTCTTTCCTTAGTGTGGTGTGTGTGTGCGGGTGAGTGAGTGAGTGTGTGTGTCTGTGTGTGTGTGTGTGTGTGTGTGGTGTGCGTGTTATAGATGCAGAAAAACGTCACATGTTTGAAAAGCACACGAAAAACCCGAGGGTAACCCCGGAGAGCCCGCCTAAATGCCTGAGGGAACAGGGGAGGGTCACGTGTCCGCGTCAACATTCCAAATAAGGAGCGCCGGTTGACGCTGGGTGCCCATACATGGCGTTTCCGCCCGTGACGTCGCTTCCTTAAACGGAAAAAGAGGGCGGTGCCGCGGCGATACAAATAACAGCTTGACACTTCCGCCTCCGCTGTTACAAAACACAGCTGCTGAAGTAAGAGAAGTTCAAAAAAGCGACATGACGTGATGAAATCAGTCTACAGGGTTTGTTTAACGCAATAACTGAGAAGGAAAGACGCAGAATGAGATCTCTGTGACTTTTTTTGTGCTGCTTGATATTTTTTTGTCAAGAAGAAGAAGAAAACAATATAGTCTATATATATATATATATATATTTTTTTTTTTTTTTTTTTTTTAAAAGGGCGCTATTAGTTTATTTATTCTACATATTTTTTTTTTTTAATTGCACAGAATTTTAATGTATTTATTTATTTATTTACTTACAACCTAGTAGTTGTTCTTCATCTTTTGGAAATTTTCTACATTTTTTTTTTATATTTATAAACAAAATAAAATTTTTATTCATTAAAAAAAAAGTTATTCATCAATTGAAAAAATATATATATTAACAGTAATAAAAAACAACAATATTAGTACTACTAATACTAATAATAATATAATGGGGGTTATCGGAGAGCCGGTAGAAATCTCAAGCGAAGAGCTCGTGCAGATGCTCGTGACCCCGGAGAGCGGCGGCGCGCTGCTGCTGCTGGACTGCAGGCCGTTCCTCGCCTTCTCGCGCGCGCACATCTGCCGCGCGCACAACGCCGCGTGGAACTCGCTGCTGCGGCGCAGGTGCAGCAGGGGCACGGAGTCCGGCGCGCGCCTCGACTGCCTGCTGGCCGACAGGTCTCTGCTGGGGCGCGTGCGGACCGGGGACTTCCGCCACATCGTGGTGCTGGACGAGAAGAGCCGCGCGGTCGCCGACTTGGAGCGCGAGAGCCTGGCGGGCCTGCTGCTGCGCGCGCTCCAGAGAGAGGTGCACGCGGCCACGGCGCGGATCTGCTTCCTGCAAGGTAACACACCAGCGTGTGAAGTTCATTGCACAAAGCCTCCAGTTGACAGACTTGAGTCTGTCATAATATACAAATGATCATTTCATATTATATAGCTACGCACATATTATATAGTAAGAAACCACAAGGCAACACTGTTACACTTAGAGAAGAAGAATATGCATTAAATATAGTGTATTAATACATGTAATGAATAATACGTTTATTATTATGCTTTATTATTAGTTATGAGTGTATATTAATGGTTAAAATGATAACCCTGATTATTTTGCTCAACACTAAACACTCAGTTAATATGATATGCATAACAACTAAAAGTATAATAACCTTTATTTAAAGATTTATATACCCATATTAAAAAAAAAAAGATTTAATAAGTATATATTAAATCATTTGAAGTCAATACTTTTCTCAATAAAACTGTAAAAGATTTGTACTGAATGAACTTTAAGCCTATGAATATATTGATGTTTTGCATTACTGGCGGATTTTTAATCATATAATATTTTAGCACAATAAGCACAGTAAAGCCACAAATGCGGGATAAACTTCAGCCTGGATTATTCTGACCCAACTGACACAATCTGGCATTTTCATATCCCTCTCAGGACTGTCTGAATTGTCACTTTATTGTCCAAATATCTGCAAAAGACTGTTTTATTTCACTGTGTAGCTACACTGTAAGCACATATTCATTCGTATGTAAAAAAAAAAATAATAATAATAAGTAAATAAATAAATAATCGTCAAAATAGAAACAATAAAACTGGCATCTAACTTATCCAAGTATCTAATTTTAGTTCACCAACATCATGATCAGTAATATTTTCTAATTAAAGCCACACAGTTAATATATGATTAATTGTGCAGTCCTGTCATTACTGGTGTTTGCACTGGTGTTTTATGGCTCAGATCTGTTTACTCCTGGTGAGAATTCAGCTCTGATATGCCACGATAAAGAGTCGAAAACAGAAAAGGTAGAAAAGGAAGAGGAAAAATGTGAATTGTTCAAATCTATCAGTAATAGTGTATTACAGCTGCACAATTGATCATTTGTTTATTACAGTATTGAGCTTTGCAGCACTGATACATCGCAGGCGGCTTTAATCTGACGGCAACTTTTAATACTAAAAATTCCCAAATAAGACATGAGTCTGTAAATGTATTTGCGGTATGTATGCAAGTAAAAGAAAATGACTGATGCTTTCTCTTTTAGTTAATATGGACTATAAATACACACAGTTGCTCAACTCAGGAAAGTAAACGAGGTGTTAGAGAAACACTGCAGAGTCAAAAACAGAGGTGCTTAATGGATATGAAAGCACCAAATAGTTTCAGCTTGATCACAATAATCCACACTGATCTCTGATACTGATACTTATCCAGCATTCAGACGTGTGAGCAGAATACAATATTTTATCTCTGTTGCACTGAACTGTTGATTAAAAGTCGACCCAATAACACAAAACGTATGTGTATGTATGTGTATATATATATATATATATTATCGTTTCTGCTTGTAATATTTTTCTTTTCATCTTCAATTAATGAATCATTTCTTAACTAGTATCTATTCATTTATTTCTCTACAGGTGGATTTGATGGCTTTGTAGCTCTCTACCCTGAGCTGTGCATCAGTGCACCAGGTGTGTGTGGGAATCAGACGACGCTGAGCGACTCAGAGCCGCGAGTTTCTGGCAGAACGACGCCTCTTTATGACCAGGTACCAAAACATCAGCGTGTAATATTTAACATATAATAACTATAGCTATAGAAGAAATGAAATATAGCTTTTGTGCAAAAAAAAAAAAAGAGAATTCTTTGCAAGAGAGAGGAGTGTTGAGTACTGACCTCACGATTAGAGCGGCATAAATTAAAGAGTTCAGTTTAATATGGTATTGGATTATTGGATATTATAGGTGTAAACAGTGACAAAATGAGGTCACATTTTTGCAAAAAGTTTTATAAAATTAAAGATTTGGTTAGACACCATTCCACATAGAAGCCAACCATTAATCACCTAAACATCTAATTTATGTTAAACCTTATGAAATGTGTAGGTTTTTTTTTAAATTAAATATAATAATAACTGGAGTTTCACTGCAAAAACAAGCAGTAAAAAAAACTCATTGGAAAATCTGAGTTTAGTAATGAAAATCTTGTTATTACATCATAAAATATAACAGCCAATCAGGTTCCAATATGCAAATGCAGACAACGTAACAGCAAGTAGAGCCTTGTAGGGTTTCTAATTTGCATATTCATGTCGACATCATTCATCTAACTTTGCGTGTTCATTATCCAAAAAGGCGGACGCGTTTCTCATTTGCATATTCATAGAATTTGGAAAAGCTTTATTAGATTTTCACCAGAATTTTTTTTATTTAATCTAGAAAAAGTATATTATGGGTTATTATATTATCTTCAAAACATCTTACACTGTGTGTTTGTGTGTATGTGTTGTTTTGCAGGGCGGCCCTGTAGAGATCTTGCCCTTTCTGTTCCTGGGCAGCGCACATCACTCGTCTCAGAGGGAGCTGCTGCAGCGCTGCGGCATCACAGCTGTCCTCAACGTCTCCTCGTCCTGTCCGAACCTGTTCGAGCACGAACTGAGCTACATGACCCTGAGGGTGGAGGACAGCATGGCAGCGGACATCCGGGTGCTCTTCCCACAGGCCATCCACTTCATCGGTAAACTACAGTTTGATGATTTCACGTCCTGTTTGTTAGTTCATCGCGGTTTCTGTTTCACACGTTTGAAGAGAACGACATTAAATGTCATATAGCACTGCAGCAGCAGCAGCAGCAGCAGGGCTCAGTTAACTATGAACTGTTACACCCTGCCAGTTAAATGTTAATGAACACCCTAAATTTGAGCATCGCACTTTTGAAACTCAGACCACGGAACAGATGAATCAAGAAAATTTTCTTATCACATGCTTGCTGAAATGAGTTGAAGGTTGTACTTAGAAATGACTTTTTGTATTGGAACAATCTAGAGCTAATCTAATAAGACAAGGCTATAATCTTTAACCAAGATCATATCGCCTTTAATAAATGTCTTTCAGAGCACACAATTAGAGTCGCATTAGGATCTGAGAGCGAGCAGTTAATTAAGTTCCCCAAAGAGGTAGCCTTCCTTATTTCATTTCTGTTTTGTGTTATTTTATTTGGTCTGTGGTAATAATAGTGACTAAATAATAAGAAAAACTTAAAAACCTTCAGGTGTTCAAGTTTGACTGGCAGCATACATATATACACTGGAGTGCAAAAGTTTGTATCCCTTTTTGGAATCAGGAAAATGGCTATCATAAGACCTGAAACAGAAAATCGTGACCTTTTTTTTTTTACATACTTAGAGAAGGGGATTAAAAGACAATGATGTATCTAGCATCTGGGCAAAGCAACATCTATGGTGGGAAAAAAAAACAGAATAAAAGACCGATATTCTGGGGTGTAAGACATTTTCAGCTTCCTTTTTTTCCTGAAACTATAACCACGTTCTTCACACTTTTCCAGATTCAGTGAAGGAAAGCGGTGGTCGAGTTCTGGTCCACTGCCAGGCCGGCATCTCTCGCTCCGCCACCATCTGCTTGGCGTATCTGATCCACGCCCGCCGCGTGCGCCTGAACGAGGCCTTCGAGTTCGTGAAGCGTCGACGACAAGTGATTTCTCCAAACCTGGCTTTCATGGGCCAGCTGCTGCAGTTCGAGACAGACGTTCTGTGTCCTTACACGGTTCTGGACTCGGAGAACGGCGCCACCGCGTTTCAGTACCTCTGCTCAGACAACACAGACCTTTCATGAACTTTATTGTGCTCCACAGAGACTGTACAAGGGCTGTGATTCTCTTCATACTGTGACATGTGGCTTTGATGATTTTTGGTCTTCAATCCGTCATACACATTCATTCACGTATGGGATTCTCTTGAATCCACACTATGAGCCAAAACGATGTGTATTTATTTAGTCTACATGCTAAAGTGCACTAAGCGACTACCTGCACTAGACTCTGCACTATTTTATTCTGTGTATTTATTATATATAGGCAGGAAAACCCATCTGAGAACATTGGGTCATTGTCATTTTCACAGGGGCCCAACGACCATTAAACTAATCAGCACATAATACTAATGCATATGAAGATGAAAAAACTCCAAGATATGTTGGTTAAATATTAGTTTTGCAGAAACCTAAGTGAGTGCTAACAGTGAGCAAAATCTTCACATCTGGCTAGGGTTGAGCAATATGGCAAAAATATTATATCACTACGATACACAAAAGTATATAATGTATTCCAATATTTAGCTTTGCTAACAAAGCAGTATAGATATATGAGGACTAAGCATTATCCATAAACATGTACCCAGAGCTACGTGGTCAGTATTTTAGAGGTGTTCACGATGTTTATGATCACAGAATTCTTACAAAAGTGTTTCAAGTGTTTCTCATAATTTGCCATATTGCTCACCCCTCAACTCAACATCGTCCATGGAAGATAACAATCAGAGAAACATCTAGCACACCATCTTGCAACAGAATGATGGTCTGATACTCTTATAGTTTAGCTCCAAAAATGTTGCCTTTCATGCCAGTGATGGTGATTTAACGGAGCAGTCCCAAACCAACAAACCGTGTCTTTATGTGGTTCTGGTTTTGGAGCTAAATCCTTTGAATTTGCGAGCCAATAGAAAATAGAAATAATTAGCTAGCTAGCTAGCTGACGTTAACTGTTTACTGAGCCAGTACATTCCCTTCGAGATCCCCTCATAGTGGCCTGATGTTCATTCCTCACCCTGATGAAGAGCATAGTGATTACAGATGAAGTACAGAATCAGTTGTGTTTGTTGCAGGAGGATGAGCAGCACAATAAGGAAAAGTGCTCCTATATGCTCCTAAAGATCATCCACCGCTGACTTATATTGCATCAGTCACTGAGATTGGACCAACTCAGGGAGTGACCTAAAAAACTGTGATCCCAGATTTCTAACTCGCGTGTAGAGTAACATTATTAATGTACGTCCTGCAATACAGTACTGCGATATTTTGTAATGTTGCATGTTTATCATGTTACTGATTCAGAAGTGGTCATGAAGAAACTAAGAATTTTTTTTTTGTCCCATGCTGTAAATATTGTCGATCCCTTAAACACTGCACTTTATTTGTAAATAATTTATTCGTTTTGTTTTGTTAATATTGGTGACGATGTAGTGTAGAAGCTGCCGTATCCAGTTGTCCATTAAAAGACTTTGTTAAAATGCAAATGTAAGGTGTCTTTTATGAACTACAGCTAAGATATATTCATATACACACACTGTAACAGAATAAAGACTAAAAGACATAGACACAAAGAACAGCAGAGTGAAAACTATTAAACAGAAATCTGTAGTGATGAGTCATAAAGTGCAGACGATTCTTTTATCAGATTACAATCTAACGATGGAGAGAAGAGATGACATTATGAGACAATGTGAACATTGGCCTCCTGGTAACCCCCTTGTAATTCTCCAAAACTACTTTAGTCATCAAATCGAAGAAAACATGAATTTAACCATTGAAAAGGTGTCTGTTAATTATGATGAAGTTTCTTTGCTGACTTTGCTCCTAAAAGAGTAACGTCAAAAAGTTGAGATCTTTAGCATAGAATTAGCAAATACACAAAACTAACATCCATGCTAATGACACGAGGACACGAAGGACTGATGATTAGCGTAAAATGTTTTTTTTTTTCCAACGGCCTGTTGAACATGTGACTTTTGAAGTATCGTAATGATTAAACTGCTGTAGATTGTGTAGGTTTTATTCATGTTTGAAAAGCTGTTTATCTGAAACATGCATATAGATTGTTGTGAAGACTTTACTGTGGTGGAAAACCTACCCACTGTTACAAAGCGCTGACACTGGAGACCTTTTTTTCCTTTTTTTTTTTTTTAAACAACAACATGTTTTAATCAGTCTATGATTAGTCTTAGATTATGTAGCGCTTCCAGCACATAAGTCCCTGCGAAACGATAACAGGATAAAAGGAACAGGAAAAACTGAGCATATAAGGAAACTGGCGAGGGAAAATGGACCAGACGGTGGGTCAGTGTGGACAGAAAGAGAGCAGACGTGACCCATATGAATTTTATTCATGTATAACAGGACAAACTCTCAGAATGAGGAAACGAGCAAGGTGAAAAGCTAAACTACGGCCTCTTGGTGTCACTGTTTACTTGAACGTGTAAAGTCTTTTTGCATATTTATTTCTAAGCCTCAAGAATAATTTCATCTTTAATCAAAAATATGATATGTTTAATATATTATTGCCACTGTAGCTGCTTTTTAGCTGAACTATTAAAAGTAACTCCTGCTATCATTCTATAACACTCTGCTTTAAAAAAAAAAATCATTATGATATACTGTATATTTCACTGCGACACACATCATGCCTGAGCTGGTGAAGAAAGAGCAGCAGAAGTAAGTAAGACTTCTCTCATTCTTATACATCCAGGACATTCCCAGGACATTCCCAGGACATTCCTGTAATGCTCACTCGGATCTAGAGGAGCTCTTAAGTATGGATGGTAGTTTATCTACATTATCTACTACATTTGCATTTTATATTTACAGCATTTGGCAAACTCTTTTACACAGAGCGACTTACAGAAGTGTTTTGTATCCTCCATGTTATCAAGCTATAACCATTTAGAGAGTTAGTACAATGAGTTAGTACAGCAACAAACCTGGGCTGAGTTTTCCAAGGTCACCTTAACTCAGAGAGAGAGAGAGAGTGCTCAAGGTGGTGCTCACTCTACCATTTAACGATGAGCTTTGTCACCCTTTTTGGCCCAGTACTATTTGAGAATTTTCTTTTTTTCAAATAATTTAATTTGTTAATTGATTCGTTTTTAATCAATTTAATTTAATTATTGTTAGTTTTAATTTGTTTAAGTTCGTTTTAAGTGAATAACGTTGAATAATTTTTTTATTTAAATGTTATTTATTGATTGATTGATTGATTTAATTTTTACAGTAGGTTTACTAGGTTTACAATAAATAATATCAGGCAAAATCCTCATAAAAATCACCCAGAACCTTATGAAGTCGGAGAACTCTCACAAACCACAATGTTTTCTAATCATTCTGCAGTCTGTTCTGTCTGTAGCAGTTTTGGTCATTTGGAAGAAAACACAAAGTGTTAGTGTTGTTTTGTCCACTAGGTGGCAGAATACACCACAGATTTTCGTTTAACACGTCTGATTCTATGTTACAAACCTCCATGGTCTGAATTTGGTGTTAGAAGAAGAAAAACAGGAATCTCTGTGTGGCAGTGATCCTCCAGGACATGAGAATTCTTACGCTATCCAGATACCTGCAAGGTTGTAGGATACTGACATCGAAAACACTGGTTTGAAGAAGTCTTTATTTGTCTGAGAAGCTGGGGCAGAGCTGATATGGCTCCCCTGGAACAGAGAGGGTTAAGGGCCTTGCTCAAGGGCCCAACAGTGGCAGCTTGGCAGTGCCACGGCTTGAACCCCCAACCTTCTCATCAATACCCCAGAGCCTTAAGTGTTGAACCACCACTGCTGTTTTGCAGTAAACTGAAATTAACCTGAGATCACCATGCCGTACGTCACGTCACTGCACCCCTGCAGAACAACCTCCACAGGAACAGCCAGATTTTATTTTCCAGTGTTACCTGCACATCATCCTGGTATTAATAATACTCTACATTTCTCTTAGTGAGTTTCCCACTATTCACATTAGGCATATGCAAAGCGAGCAATCTGAGATGTCAGAATGTGTTGATTAATTTTCTATAACCGCAGCTGTGACAGTATTTCTGATTGCAAGGCAATACACAGGTTTGTATCAATGCTTAATTAATCGATATTGTTCAGGGATTTGCAAACCTACTAACAGATAAATAGATGAATAATCAGGCTGTTATTTAATAAAGAAAATCTATAATCATATAATGGTGTGGCGAATGGTGAAGTTTTCTGTTAGGAGACGTTTCTTCAAACATTTATGAAAGGAGTCTCCAGTGTCAGCACTTTTGAAACAGTAATTAAATTTCCTGCCTCAGCAGAGGAGTTTGCACAAAATTGTGGGTTTTTTTTTTTTTCTTATTGACTTCACAAGAGAGAAAAAAAGTGGCTGGTGAGAGAAAGTTTTGTTTCCTGGACATTCTTTCCATAACATTCGATATAACTATGAACGGCTAAAATGTGCGACATTGTTCTGTAATAATTGAAAAATTGGAATTGCTGGAAAATGGCTGTGAAATAAGAGGAATAAAAGGGAAGGAAAAAGTATCAACTTTGCCTCACACCATCCTGTGCTTGGTTATTTTCCTATAACAGTGTGTTATTCCTTACTTATTACTTACAATGTATTGTTATTCCTATTATTCCAAGGGTATTTTAGAGCTTGTGATGTTTTATATAGACAATGCTGCGCAAAAGTTTTTATTATTATTATTATTATTAATATTATTATTATTACTATTATTATTATTTAAATAGAAATCAATTTTAGTTAAAGGTTGCCATCGTTAGAGTGCATGGCTGAAGTAGGGTTGTTGTAAATTCTTCCATGTTTCATGAAGGACTGTTTCCTCACGTATGTTCAGGTGTCTGATTTCATTCTGTAGAAGTGAACTTGTACCCTGTATTGATATAATGCTATATACTGTGTAGATAATGTTATATACTGGTTTCACCAGTCAGCCACTTTTCCATAAAAACAGCATAATGACTCAGAATGTGATTTTTTTCCCCCTGCACTTATCAGCCCATTGTGGTTGGCCAGATCTACGACATCTGGAAATTCATCCATGGCGTCACCGAGCCTCTTCGGAAACTCACACAAATCTGCGTGAAGCATCAGCCTATTTCCCAGCAGCACTTCCTCTGACATACTGGCAACTTTATGGTTTAAAATAAATAAATAAATAAATAATTCGGACTGATTCTGCCTTTGTGTTTAACACAATCCACTCTAATCTGATTCATCTCTCTACAAAGAAATAGCTGCCAAAGAAGCCACAACGGCCATTTTTTACTAAGATTTCTACTGATTTGGTGCCAGATGCTGAACAAGCAGCTGACAGGATGTCCATCTGTTTCTTACGAAAATGACTGTGGGTATTTTTTTTCTGTGGCTCTTCTGATAAATTGTCTGCCCCAGTTGTCTTCAGTTTTTTTCAAGCCATACACCATGTTTGGTCGATTATCACTTGCTACAATATCTTCGCGTCAGTCAGCGTGTCCGTGTGTTAGCTTAGACATTTGTAAAAGCACTCTGGGAATTTTAATTACACTCAAATAACTCAAATACACGTTTGCGTTATCACTAAGTTTCATCACTAATGGACCTGGTTTGGCAAATTAATGCGTAATTAAGATGAATCAGATTTAATGATGGTGGAATTTATCGCATTCGTAGTATAGCCGTGGAACAATCATGCATATTTCTAACTCTGAAAATATCCATAACATCCAGGAAAATGCAATAAAAGCCTCAAACAAATGAATTCTTTATTAACAAGGTTAACTTATTTCCAAATGCTTCATTTGTCATATGGTTGTTCCAAGATTTCAAGATTCTTTTTTTTTTTTTTTTTTTTTTTTTTTAAATTTTTTTTTTTTTTTTTTTTTTTTTTTTTACAAATAATTCATGTATTTTCACAAATGATCTTCACACAATTGACGAAATTTCAAATGTGATTTAAAAAATATATATATTGTTCATGTATTTTCACATTTTTCTGCTGTGGTTTATGCTCATATTATTCAGATAATGTCTACTTGCGTTCATGTGTAGGTTCAGGGCATAACATGTTGAAATGCACTTTGCAATCACACATTACTCACAATCACATGGAAAAACATATGATTACATGTGAGATGTGATTACACAGTAACTTGTTTGCATTCATGTCTGTGGTTTTCGTGTAACTGACTAAACAGAGCGAGTGAGTTTCAGAATGTTGAACCTTAAATAGATGCTTTCGCCTTCAAGTGCCTTTATTCAGCACTATAACGTGACTCACTGTCAGGGCATTTTGGCCATTTTATGCTTTTGCCAGCTGAAGTGAGCATTAAAGCACTTCATCCTTGGAGTCCTCCACACTTCCTACCAGATTACAAGCCACATCCCACCAATGCGGGATGTGACCTTCGACCTTTTATGTTCTACTACAGCAAGCATATTTGTTTTTCCATTTGTAAAAAACCCAGTGGTACCATCGTAGTGATTGGTTCACGCTTGGTGCATTTTTAGAGAGTCTGCTGTGTGTGCAGAAATGATATTCAACTGAAATGCATTCGCTCAGAAAATTATTAGATCACAGCAGTTATGAATTAACTCCTGCAGTGCGGAATTAACTCTGACAGTGATGAATTATACAGAACCGAAGTAAACTAAGCCTTACAGTACCAGCTCTAAAGTACTGAAGTAACCACTAACGTTGTCAGTTAACACTCAACAGTGTTGAACTACTGTACATCCTATATAGCCAAATGCTGAAATGCTGAAAAGTGTTGAAATCTTTTACACTCTCTTACTGTAATGACTGTATGAACAGTGCTCAATGAACACTTACTGTACTAAATTAACACAAAGAGTGCTGAATTAACACCTACAAAGCTGAATGAACATGTACCATGTGAATTAAGTAACTTTTCAAATGCTGAATTAACTCCTAGAATACTGAATCATTACCTACAGTGCTGTATTAAGATCTAGAGTACTGAATCAACCTATACTAGGCTGAAATAAGACCTAGAGTACTGAACCCCTACGGTGCTGGACTAACTTTTAGAGTCCTGAAGTAAAATCTAGAGTAAAGAATTAACTCATACAGTGTTGAAATAAGACCTAGAGTCATGAATTAACACATGGAGTACTGAATTAACTCGTATAGTGCTGAAATAAGACCTAGAGTACTGAATTAACATCTACAGGGTCAAGCTAACGTTTAGAGTACTGAATTAGCACTTAGAGGGCTCAGTTAATGCCTAGAGTGCAGAATTGCAGCACTGAATTAACACATGCTGAACTAACTTTATCAATACTGAATTAACAACAATCTTACAGTGTTGAATTAACACATACAGTGCTGAATTAACTCCTATTGTTCTAAATACATGAATGAATTAACACCCAGAGTACTGAATTAATGTCTGCGGTACTGACTTTAGATTTAGAGTAGTGAATTAAAACATAGAATGTTGAAATAACTTTTATAGTTTGAATTAACTCTTACAGTGCTGAATTAACTCTTGTTGTTCTGTATGAATACTTAAAATACTGAAGAAACGTACAGTTCTGAATTAATTCTTACAGTACTGAACTAACTCTTGTAGCACTGAATTAACACCTACAGTACTAAACTCTTACAGTTCTGAATTTACTTACAGTACAGAAATAACTATTGTAGTTCTGAATGTACTCTTGCACTGCTGAATTAAAACTTTTAACATTGTCAGACCTAATGGACTTTAGGTGTTAATTCAGCACTTTAAGAGCTCATTCAGTAATTTGCTGTCTTTCCCTCTAAATAAATAAGATTGGTATTTTAATATTTATTTCACCTATGTTAAGACCCATAAAGCTGTGCTGCAGGGCAAAACTAATCCCCTAAAGAAGGTTGTGTTGGTCTGTGATGTGTGTGTGTGTGTGTGTGTGTGTGTGTGTGTGTGTGTGTGTTTCTCAACAGTCAATTCTCCCAGCCTAAAGCAGATAGATCTGTCTTAAAGTCTAAATATGGCAATCTTTTCAATCTGGCAACCCACTTCAACACACAGTTCCCCAGTGCGGTGGATTTTTATCTAAATCTGGCCACTCTGACTAAACACAATATAATCTGGCCAATCTGGATCAAACAATGATGATCAGTTAGGGTAATCCACCCTGGCAACCTTGATCAAATTCAATCTAATAAGCCTCAACCAATCACGAAGCCAAATTCAATCTGATCAATCTAATGTTTGGAATCCAATCTGTTTATAACTTGACCGATCAGCAACACTGGCAACCCGCTCCTAACTCTTATTTTGGGGGAAAAGATCTGGCAACCCGAGCAAACGCGCTGATATAAACGGAGGCGCACAGGAGCGCGCGAGACACGGAGGAGCGAAACCGGAGAAACAGGCGGACAAAACCACAACTTCAGTCAGGCTTGGACAAAAAAACCTGCACTGCTGTACACCTCTCTTTATCTCTCTCTGTGATCTAAACCACCAAAGGCGCCTTTCTGCAGCACCGGGACATTTTTGCCAAACACACATTCTAGTTTTTTCTCTGGAGGACTGAGAAATAATACTGGACTTTTCATCCAGAACCTTTTTTGGTGCCATATAATTTCCTAACAGTGGGTACATTTTCAATATTTATATATTTCGAGAAAAAAAGTCTTAAGTATAATGTGGATTTGCAAAATCTAATTTATTTATAGTGCATCTTAATTATGGAGATATAGGTTTTAATTAATATTGAATATTCATGTAGAGATTTATATTTAAAGTCTTATAACGTTAGATATGTGTTCATCAAGAGCATTTTAATATGTCCATATTTATTATATGCAGTTTTATAGTTAAAATACTGAATGTCACCAAATATTGAGAAATGACAGAATGCTTTTTGAAAGGCAGCAGGCAATACAATTTTCTCTAGTGATTACTGAGATTTTATGAATATATGGCCAATATTATTAACATGTTTTATTATTTTTTGTCAATATTATACTCTAATGCAAATATCCCATAATCATGCCTGTTTTATAAGTGACACAACAGCAAGCAAGTCTTACTTCTGAGCCATTTCTTTCTTTCTTTTTTTTTTCTTTTTTTTTTTGCCCAAATGGAGAAGTAGTTCAAAAACAAAAACAAAGTGGATACATCAGTTATAAATCAAACAGCCCTGATCTGTATCTTGGAGTATTTTTAGGCGTGTGGAGGAAGAGAATGGACTTACAGGGAGTAGAAGAGGGAGAGAGAAAGGAATGCAAAGTTTCCAGGATATATGAACACAACAACGGGACACGATTTTAGCCATGATCTCCGTGTGGCTCAGTTTCATCTGTGTTTCCGTGCAGACTTGACACTACCAAATCCAGTATCAGTTCTCAAACAGACTTTAGTGAAAGGGCTAAAACCGACTGCTCTTCAGAATCCCTGAGTCGAGAAGATTTACAGGCGGAGCAACGACAATCATGGCGAACCTGGGGACTTTAGGAATGGACCAAAACATCAGCGGCGCCACAGCATTTTTTACTTCAACCTCCAATCAGAGCATGAAATCAGCCCCGTATTCTCCTGAAGCAACAGCAGCCTTCGCCACAGCGATTACTCTCATGATTCTCTTCACCATCGTGGGAAACATACTAGTCATCATCGCTGTACTGACAAGTCGTTCTCTGAGGGGGCCGCAGAATCTCTTCCTGGTCTCGTTGGCTGCGGCGGACATCCTGGTGGCCACACTGATTATCCCTT
>CM040982.1:25125134-25142089 GCA_022985145.1 Pangasius djambal | reverse complement strand
TTCGCCACAGCGATTACTCTCATGATTCTCTTCACCATCGTGGGAAACATACTAGTCATCATCGCTGTACTGACAAGTCGTTCTCTGAGGGGGCCGCAGAATCTCTTCCTGGTCTCGTTGGCTGCGGCGGACATCCTGGTGGCCACACTGATTATCCCTTTCTCACTGGCCAATGAGCTGATGGGCTACTGGTACTTCCACTTAGTCTGGTGCGAGATCTACCTGGCACTGGATGTGCTCTTCTGCACATCCTCCATCGTCCACCTGTGCGCCATCAGCTTGGATCGCTACATGTCTGTGTCACGACCCATGATGTACAGGGCCCAGAGGACACCATGCTGCGTTAAATGCGCAATCCTAGTCGTTTGGCTCATTTCGGCTGTCATCTCTTTCCCACCGCTGCTTTCCATGAACAAGAACCAGGGGAACTCCAGCTCCTCCAAAGAACCCCAGTGCCAGCTCAATGACGAGCGCTGGTATATTCTCTACTCCACCATCGGATCCTTCTTCGCCCCCTGCCTCATCATGATCCTCGTCTACATGCGCATTTATCAGATCGCCAAACAGCGCACAAGATGCCCACCAGGAGAGCTGAGGAAAGAGATCCCCACCAGTGCCATACCCCTAAATGTAAGAGGAGATGGCATAAATGTGCCGTGTACACCTCAGAGAAATCCGACCACTCCAAGGCCACCCATTTTCACTGTGCACCAAGCCGAAGAAAAAAAACATTCAGCAAGCATCAACGCCCTGCATCCACCCCTTTCTCCCTCCAAGGATATGATTCCCAACACTCCTACCCCTCCTCCAGTCCAATCTCCTTCCCTTTCACCTTCCATCTCTTCCATGGAAAAACAAGACACAGCCCCCAACAAACCCAAACAGGCCAAGAAGGAGAAAAGGAGCGAAAAGAAACCCGACAACAACAGCGAGAGTATAAGCTCTGATCCAGACACGGAGTACGGAGAGGTGGGTGTTGAGATTCCCGTGACACCAGGTGCTGATCTTTATACCAGTAACGACTCGCCAGCCACCATCCAGAAGTACATTATCACTGCAGACAACTCGGCTCGCCGCAAGGCCATGGTGAACCAGGAGAAACGCTTCACCTTTGTGCTAGCAGTGGTGATCGGCGTGTTTGTTGTCTGCTGGTTCCCTTTCTTCTTTTCCTACAGCCTGCAGGCCATTTGTCCAGAAACGTGCAAGCTTCCCAAGCCGGTCTTCACGTTCTTCTTCTGGATTGGCTACTGCAATAGCTGCCTCAACCCTGTCATCTACACCATTTTCAACAAGGACTTCCGCAGAGCCTTCAAGAGGATTCTCTGCAAAAATACCAAGGGTACATTCTTTTAACGAGCATCTGGGGGAAAAAAAACTATTTAAAATAGAGAAAAAGCACAACTTCTTTGTAAGAGTGTAAATAAGAGGTTCTTTGTATAGCTGCGCAATGATAAAGCACATTATACTGTTTTTGATAAAAGCCGGTTGACACAGAGTCAGACTGTGAATTCATGTGGACTCTTGCAGGGTGAACATGATTTCATTAAGACCAAAAAAATAGGACTGTGCACCTGTGACGATCGCATAAAAAACAGTGGGAGCACAGCGCAATAGTGTTTCCCTTCTTCGCCTTTCCAAGAATACCTGCCCTCAGGGATAGTATGTGCATGAGTTTCAATCCAACCCGTCCTATTCGATACTTGATGTGTGTGACAGACTCATAAGCGAATGTGAACACGTACTCTGGGTGAATGCGTGTGCGCGTGTGACGTGCAGGGACCTTTGTATTTGTGCAGTATGAAGAATTGTCATTTCTCATCTTTTCCATTAGCACTTAATAGAAAATATGTGTTTTGATTAAAAAAAAAAAAAAAAAAAAAAAAAAGCTTCAAGCATGCCTTAGGCCCTGCCTCCTGCTGTTTTTAAATCGAAGTTACATAACTTAAGAATGTTGTTTGATATAAGTACAAGAATTTAGACTCAAGTGTAGAGATGTGCATCGGGACTGGGATCCTGAAGGACGCAACAAAAAAAATCTTGAGAGCAGGCGATTTTTACTCTCATGCTCATACTCTTCATTAACATGGGAGCATATTTAGTGCTCGTTTACAGCATTCCTTTATTCATCCTTAGAAAATTCTTTTCCTGTTGCCAGTGAAATGACTAATTTGTTATAACTGGGAACCAACCAACCAACCACCGGGTAGCATTTCTGCCTCACAGCTCCAGGTTTCCTGGTTCGATCCTCAGCTCGGATTACTGCCGAAGTGGAGTTTCACATGTTCCCCAGTTCCTCCAGGTTCCTCCCAAAAACTACCAGTAGGTAGATTGGATATGTGAACATTTGTGTTACTCTCTGGGAGCAGATGGGAGGTGGATTTAAAAAACGGTCCCACATGAATTTTTACTCCAGTGCAAAACTAGCAAAACAAAAGTCAGGTTCCAAACATATCCTGACTATATTTGGGGTAACCATACATTTATAATTTGTAACATGCTTTAAGTCATTTTTTTACCAAACCATTTCTTGAAGCTCAAACAAAGAAAACACCAGACATCTAGTCGGTTGCTGGAAGAAGTGCAGGCACTGCGTTTTATATTCTGCTGAGTGCTCAGTGATGGAGGACCAAACACTGTTGATGTGGGGTCCAAATGTTTCACTGACCTTTTCGTTTTGATTCTGAGCACTCTCAAGAAAAGGTACCGTGATAAAACGAATTGACAATAAACGGGACAAATGTGTCCTTTATGTGCACTTTGCTTTTATAAACAGATCGCTGAGCCAAACAGCTCTGAACTTGAGCTGGGGTCGGCTGAAGAGAGAGGAAGAGAGGAAGAGAGGGAGGGCGAATTTGGATTCAGTAATTGCATGATGCATTTGCGTTTAATTATTAATGAGCCCTTCGCTCGATGCCAGTAAACAGTTCCGTGTGAATATCTCGCCTAACGTTTTTTTTTTTTCTTTCCTCGCAGATTTAGCCTCGTAATTGCTAAGCTGTGACCTGCAGAGAAAGTGGATCAGGGGCATGTATTTATAAATGTGGAATCATCGCTCTGTGGGGATTTGATGTCTTACTGAGCCTCATCCCTCCGAGCTAGCTTATGTAATTTTTTAATTCTTAAAGCTTTCCAGCTTCTGTAATTCTCAGCTCTAAACACTTTCATCGAGACCTAGAGAAAAGTTGGCGAGTTGCGCGAAGGTGCCAAGGGTGTTACAAAGCGTGGAAAATGAAAGAAAACAAACCCAACATTTTCAGAGCACTCTCGCAGCTTCACTTTAAAGAAAGCTAATTACATCTCCTGTGTAAGTACAGGAGATTGAAAAGGGACCAAGGCTCAAAGAAGAACAAGGTGAGGAAGTGGTGATGGGAGAAAACAGGCGAGAACACACAAGTGCGAGAGTGTGTTAGAGCATAAAGATAAGGAGTGAAAAGCATTATACGACTCCTCTCTCTCCAGTCCGTGACTGTGACCATGAAGACTATTAAGAGGTGTCTTCATTGATTAATTAATGTGAAATGTGGAATTGGATTGTGTTATTTATGGGTATAGTCACAGCCACGCCCCCAAAACAACATTTCAAAAACAACTGGCAACATTCACAGAGTCAGGGGTGTCACAGAGCCCAGAGTTTCTCCTCTGAGATGATATCTTATTGACGGCTTATTGACAACAAATCCAGCAAAAAGTGTTTTGCTTAAAATCATTGATCCCACCTTTAACTGCCTTGTGATTGACATTTTTGCCAGTAGCACACGAGGAAAGGAGCAGTGCAAAATATAACATGCCGTCATTATGATATTATCTGACTGTCGATTGATTCTCAGCACAGCAGTGACGCTGATATGGTTGTGTGTGTGTGGTGTTTCACTATGTATATCACATTTTCCTCTCACAGCATCTCCCTAAGTGTTTTATTCTTTTATTTTTAATTAATCTTTTTTTAATTTGTTAGTCTGCCGACGGAAAATGTTGATTGTATGACTATCATGTTTACAATAATCACTGTAAAAGCTGAATAAAATCGACAACTGTGCAGTCACAACGCCGAGTTATTTCCTCCAGCAACTTCTGCCTTTCATAATCTTTAATAAACTTTGACGATGCTGTAATACGAGCAGAGAAATGCCTGCACGCACAACCAGTGTCTAATCCACTTAGGATTTTGATCACTTGCACGTAATCTTCTCAGTTCCCTAGATTCCTTACTAATAGTCCTGCTTCTTGTTTGTTGTTGTGTTTATGCAAAGTGCATATAAACCCAAAGTCAGAGATGAGGGAGAGATGGAGGGAGAAGAGCAGATTTTGGCAGATGCATGGGGACAGGAAGTGCAAAGCGTGTACAGTCATGGCCTCATCACGTACCACATATCAGCATCTCGCACAGCTCGGCCGGGTCCGTCCTAATCCACTGAGGAAAGCTTGTTTTAGCACACGTCCAAACCCCACGGTATCCACTGTCCATCTGGGTGAAGAGCTAGGAAGGCAAAATCCCCAGTGTTGATTTAACCTTTACAGAGTTAGATTAACTCTTACAATGTACAACTGATACCTACTAATTTATAGGAAGAGTTAAAAAAAAAATTACACAATTTTCCCCTTTATCCCAAATGTAGAATTTTTGTTCTTTTAGTTGCATTATGGCTACATTAGAACTGTATTAGAGCTAGATTAGGAAAGCTATGATAACTCAAATAACTACTCTTTACAAATGTGGTGAGCATAAAAGCATCTCAGAATGCACGACATGTTCATCCTTGAGGGGGATGGGCTACACTAGCCGAAGACCGTACTGGGTTCTACTCCTGTCAGCCAAGAACAGGAATCTGAGGCTGCAGTGGGCACAGGCTCACCAAAACTGGACAGTTGAAGATTGGAAACATGTTGCCTGATCTGATATGGAGTCGAAATAACATGGATCCATGGACCCAACCTGCCTTGTGTCAAGAGTTCGGGTGGTGGTGGTGTAATGGTTTTGAAAGCTTTTTCTCTGTACACATTCTGAGATGCTTTTCTGCTCACCACGGTAGTAAAGAGTGATTATTTGAGTTACCATAACATTCATGTATTAGAGCTACTGTAAGGCTACATTAGAGTTACATTAGTGTTGTAGCTCAAGAGAAAAAATAACTAAACAAACCTCAGTCGCTAATATCTGGGCTGAAATTTGTGGTACTGGGGGAATTTGAACTGTGTACATTTTTTGGCCAAACTGTTCATGGTTTCTGTGTCCAGCTGAAACACTGCATGTGATAATTCCACACAATGCAGCGATTATATAGACTTTTTGTTTTGCTTAAGTGCCATAAAATGAGCAAAGACTGAGTGTTTATGTATGAAGGAGCCCTTACTGTATGCCAGGCTTGTGCTATATATATATATATACCAGGTGACAGGTAAACATAGAGCGGTGGTCCATGTCTGTAATCCCTTTTACTACAAACACTGTACTAAAATAGTTTTTACGCACATACATTGCTCATTTTATTGACACCCAGACAAGTGCTGAACTAAAACAATGTGCACATCGAGTGAGTCTTCCAAAAAAAAAAAAAAGCTGTATTTGCTAGACAAACATTAGCTCCGTGTCCATGACTGAATGAATATTTGGATTTTTTTGGCGCAAATTCAGGTGACACAAGGCAAGCTTGAACACTCGGGCTTTTCCATGTTTACATTTTCGGCTGTTACTCTGGGAAGATGGGACAGAAGCTCGGAGGCCTGAAAGAATGCCAAAAGGTCCCAGATCGCTCTGATCCTCAATTAGGAAGAAGCTGCGTGCTGCTGCAGCACATGTGCTCATTATGTGGAATATGAGTTTATTTTCATTAAAAAAAGCAAGTATATAGCATGATACTGTGCTACATATAGTGTATTTTTATTTGCCAAGAGCTTTTGATTTAGCAAATTCCTGTTAATGCCTCACGCTAATGTTTGAAACCTTTTTTATTTCCATTAGCTTTTAGAAGAGAGTGAAGTGACTGTAGCTTCCTTTCCTCCTGCCATGCAAACGTTTTAAATAACAATGTTGATAATATCTCCCTCTCAACACAGCTAAAAACCTTTAATGCAGCTCAGTAGCAGTTTATTATCAAACAGAAATTATGTAGGTAGTTTCAGAGAAACTCCAAACCCTATCTTGATCGGGGTCATTTGTGGTGAAGCAGTCTGAAAAGGTTCATGTGAACAGCAGTTGCTAGCTCATGTTAACCTTCACTCTCCCAAAATGGCAGCTATAGACCAAGAGGGCAGACTTACTATAAAGAAGTCACTAATTTGGAAGTTAATATGGTAAAAAAAAAAAATCATCTTGCTTGCTAGCATGATTTGTAATATGATAGATATTACACGGTGGATTAACAAGAAATTCTCTATATTATACACAAAGCAACATGCTAATACCACTGGAGCATCATCATCAGTGTCTGGATAGTGGATCTCTGTATTCCTCAGTTATGTCCTATATATCAGGTATATTAGTTGTTTTGCTAATCAGCTATGTCCGTTTTATGCTAATCAGTTTTTGCTCTGACTTGCGCATCCCTTTTATGTTAGCGTAACAATGAATGTTCAGGCTGTAGTCAGGGACGGATTAGTAAATCTTGTGTCTCTGGTCAGGAACGTACTACATTACACATCCACTGAGTGTTTGCGTAGCCTCAGTCATACGCAG
Organism: Pangasius djambal; assembly: GCA_022985145.1. Taxonomy (NCBI): domain Eukaryota; kingdom Metazoa; phylum Chordata; class Actinopteri; order Siluriformes; family Pangasiidae; genus Pangasius; species Pangasius djambal. The sequence goes on along the minus strand of CM040982.1, from coordinate 25,135,416 downwards.
AAGGCGGTCTACCTTGTTTCTTACTTAAAGTGTGTCTTTAACAAGCTTTGACCCAACAGCTAGCCGTGACAGAGAAGATGTTGAGTCTTCTTTGGTCCATTTTAGTTACGAGTTTGTTTTTAATCCGACTCATTTGGGAAAGTGAACGTTCTCGGGTTTGTCTCTGGCTTGTCTGTCCTTCTTAAGTTTTCTTCTTGACACGCTAGTGTGGGTTTACTGCAAACCAGTGTATTTTTTTTAAGTTTCAGCTAAAAAGCATTTAGGAGCGCTAACTGACCGCTCATTAGTTACAGATAACATTTCAGATTCTGTGACTTTACATTCATTAGCTTGTGTTCTATTGTGAATCATATTTTGTGCGACTTTGCGTAATAGTCGAATCATTCACTTCAAATCAGTTTCATCATGATTCACTTAATTTCACATGTGATTTCCTCACACGATTTATTTATTATCGCAGGGTTTTTACACATGATTATTAGATTTTCAAATGTTAATCTTCCCCATGAGATTTTACTTATTGCATATTATGCACGATATCATATGCCTTACATGCACAAGTCCAGGCCATAACATATAATCGCATGTAATCACATGTTAATATACATGTCAAAAACACATGAAATCACACGTGAAATGTGTGTGATCGTTCCATGATGGGTTTTTGCTTGACGATATTCTTAGACCTTGACCTGTCTGAGCTAGCATGAAGATGTGTTTTGGTCGGAGAGACAAAGTCTATAAATGTATTCTTGTATTTCTTGATGGTTTGTGTGGGATTAAGCAATCGATAATATTATTATAAACATCGTTATGTTAGCGTGAACAAAGTTGCACTGTAACCTAAGATAACCTTTATTTTTCTAAAGCACTGCCTGAAACTTATACTGTATATGTTCAAGCTAATCTGCCATCCGAGAGTATTATTGCTTTTTTTTTTTTCCCTCAATTTAATCATTACTTGGATGTCTTACTCTGTAATATGCTAACGCATCAGCAATCTGCAGGGCCAAAGGCTGACCATGCCTTCTGAAGCATCAGACATCTGCCATGTTTTTCTCGAGCCACTGGCCTTCCTGCCAAATATCTGTGTACATGGAGGAGAGGGCTAAACACTTTTCACTCTCTGACTTCTTCTCTAATGCTGATGAAGTGTCTAACTAATGGGCTTTTAACCTGCAGAGGCGTAGCACGATGCAGCACGGCTGCTGATTTAAATAGTTGCTATGGCACAGGTCACAGAAGTGATCCATCAAATTATCATACCAGACTGGCAGAGGAGGAAGAGTCTAACAGCCGAGTCACACAAGAATCACATGGGAAACAAAACATAACAAAACGTGAAATTTGCATGTGTGGTTTTTTTAGACGTTATGTTTCACACATTTTCACATGTGATTTTTCCTTTGGCACATGATTCGTTTCTTTCTTGTCACATGCGATTCTTTATGAATATGATTATTTACTGTTACGTAATTTTTTTATTGCACATGATTCATTTATTTCTTTTCATGTGATTTTCTGTTGTGATATTATTTATTTAGTTCTCTCATGACTCAGTTTTTTATTGGACATGATTCACTTCTTATCACGTGATTTTTTTTGTTTTGCACACAGTTAATTTAATAGCATATTTAATTTTTTGCACATGATTCATTTCCTGTCACATGTGATTTTAATCGTTGGCAAATTGCAGTGGTATAAGAAGAATAAAACACTCTGGGAAAATAATCAAAAATCGAATAATCTAGGAAAAGACTATTCACTTTGGGCTGCATCACAGCACCCTGTCATTGATTATGTTCCTTTAATGGTATGCCCCCATGATACCTACCAACATCCATGCCAATGTGTATTCATACCACAACCACATCTTGTGAAAAATTTGTAAGAATTCAAATAAACAAGGGTGATGTGGCTGGAATTTGTTGTGAGTTAAAATCATTCACTTTTTACTTTAAAACACTTTAAGGCAGGACACTTTTTACTTTCACGTTTCATGAGCAGCTTCCCATTTTAATGATAAAATATTCATACAATACTCCATACTTTCCCCATACTTAAGTGTAATATTTCTGTACATTTTCCACGTGACTAAATCTTATTTTATTATTATTTTCTTTTTATTTCTTATTTATTTTTCAAAAGGCTTTTGTGTGTAAAAGCTGCATTTTTAAACTTTCGAAACCAGTTTCAACTATTTCTGGTCTTTCCTCCTGCTCACCTGTGAGTTGAACTGTGTGTGTGGGTTTGCCCCGGGTTAATGGTGTCTGGCCGTTAGAGCACCCCCGCTGTGGCTTCTAACAATGATTCTTGGAAAGGCCTCAGTAAATAGCCTCTCAGTTTACATCCTCTCACCTCGGGTTGTACGCCTACATCCTCACAGCGTGCACCGCTCCACAGGAAACTCAATTACACTTACATTCTAAAGTGGGACAAAAAAGCATGCCAAAGTAATTAACAACTGTTTTCCTTAATAAATAGTGTAGCTCAGTGTGACAGAGAGAGTCATAGAGAGAGGCCGAGGTTGAAATGTCATGACATGGGTTTAAATCAGAGGGAAGTTAGGAGGAATAGAGAGAAAAGCAACTGAGAGAGAGAGAGAGAGAGAGAGAGAGAGAGACATATGTCATAATAGAGATATAATAAAAAACATATCAGAGCACATAGTAATACAAAAGTGATAATAAAAATAAACTTTTTTAATATAGCACCTTTCATATACTTAAAACTGCAGATAAAAATGGTTTACAGTGTGAAAAAAATAGAGAAACAAAATTTAAAAAAATAAAATACTGTATAAGCCAGTAAAAGCAAGGCAAACAAACAAATAAAGATATACAGAGAAAGTTTTTGCTTATAAGGCAAAATGTTTTATATACAGTATATATATATATATATATATATCAGTCAAAAAATAAAAGTAGTAATGTTTTTAAACACATGACATAGAAAAAAATTATTGTGGGCTTTTTAAATATATGTTCTTTATACTGATGATGTTAGACTTTTAATTTAAGCTGTTATGCTGAATGTAAATGTGAATCTAACAAATGTATTTTCCCTGTAAACACTGTTATAATGTAACATTATGTTATATCACGTTATGTAATAATTATGTATAATAATACTTTTTAATAGAAAGCAGACCAGAGAATCAGAGAAAGGTAAGGAGCTTGTGATGTTCTGCCCAGGAAAGAGGGGGACACGGAGAGATTTAAATGGCACATGACTTCATCCACTTACTATATAAACACCACTGTTCTTCTCATTTCTTCATTCATGTTTTCTTTCCTCGCTTCCCGCCCTCGTGTCTCAGCTCGTCTCTCTGAGAACACGGGGGAAGGACACGAGAAAGATTTCCCTGAACATGTTTGCAGCATAAGACTTCCTCTCATCCTCTGTTTTCCACCCCTTTTACTTCTTTTTCATTTCTTTCTCATTTTTGGTGAGCTGAAGAATGGAAGATTGATGAGTCAAGGAGGAGAGAGAGAGAGAGAGAGAAGGATAGAGAAGGATAGAGGATGCTGTAAATAAAAAAACACTGAGGAAAGCCGAGGAAAGAGTGATTTAGGAAGAGAGTTAAGATGAGAAAGAGTAAACTGCCAGTCAAACAGCAATGAGAGTAACCTGGTGAATGGGAAAAGAAACAGGACGTGAAAGAGGGATGGGCTACGATGGCAAATACACACAGTAACAGGGAGAAAAGGAGAGCAAGAGGAAAACAGAAGCATTAAAATTATTTATAGTAAAGGAGAGAGAAAAAATGAGAGTGACAGGGAAAAGAAAGAAAGATGAATGTGTGTGAAAGATGTAAAGTTAAGACAAAGGAGAGACAGTGAGAGAGAGAGAGATACTGAAAGACAGAATGAAAGACAGAGAGAGAGAGATCGAGTGAGAGAGACAGACAGAGAGATAGAAAGAGAGAGAGAGACAGAGAGATAGAAAGAGAGAGAGAGATAGAAAGACAGATGGAGAGAGATGCAGAGAGAATGAGACAGAGAGAGATAGAAACACAGAGAGATAGAGAGAGAGAGAGAGAGAGAGAGAGAGAGAGAGAGAGGATGCAGTAGGAGTGATAGACTGACGATATAAAGCTGTTTAAGTCACTGAGTTGGTGTGTCATGATGATGGAGGATTTTACACACAGCCACGCGCTCTGAACCAGAGGCAGAGGAATAGAGGGAGAGAGCGAAGTGTGGGAAAACAGAGCAGAGTTAGAGAGAGAGAGAGAGAGAGAGAGAGAGAGAGACGAGGGAATAGCGATAAAAGATGGAAGGGTGTAAATGATGGAAAGAAAGTTAAAATGATAGTTCAGAGTACACCAGAGGACAGTAAATCTGTACATTTTAATTTTAGGCTAAACTGTTCCTTTAAGAGCAGTGTGGAGGGGTGATTTAGGATGAGAGGAGAGAGAGAGAGAGAGAGAGAGAGAGAGAGTGAGATGAGTCTCACAGCTTGCCGGATGTAAAACTCTTTAAATTGATGATGTTTGGCAACTCCTACTGAGGAGTGAGAGAGACAGAAAGACTGACAGAGAGAGAGATAGACAGAGAGAAAGAAAGAAAAAAAAAGGCAGCAAATAGCACACAACTGGATCCGAGGCATTTCATTAAAGATTAGAGTGAAGAGGCTCAGCATTATGCACCACTCAACACCAAGCAGGTGTAAACATTGTGTAATGCATAGAAAGCATGTAGAATGCAGGAAAATGAGGAATTGACACTCTGTAATCAGCACACGCCAAGCAAAAACACACTCTTTCCTCATTTTCTCTCTCTCTCTCTCTCTCTTTCACACACACATACACACAAACAAACACACAACTACGTATTAAAGTATTTCATTTCAAACACATTAAGGACAAGGCCTCATTTACATCCAGGAAACGGAGAGACGGAGGAATAAAGTGACAGATAAAAACAAAACAGAGATAAGAAGATCCTTAATTAACCTTCAACACAAATCCATGTACACTCATTAAATGGCAGACTTTAGGAATGGAGTGATGTGATAAATTCAGGTTATGATAAACCCACACTTTTAGTACATCATAATATCTGCATACGGCTTCACATTTTCCAACAGGACGGCATGATTTGCTGTTCAGTGCTGAAGGGTGTATTTATTTGTTTTGGGAAACATTTGAAACATATGAAATATTTCACTCTTGGCCGTTAGCACTAAAAAAAAAAAAAAAAAACAATTCTCGGCACTCATTACCATTATGCAATCATTTCAATTACTTTTATGAAACAAATATGAAACATTGCTTAAGGCAAATGATGTAAACGATCATTTTAACCGCTCCCTTTGCCAGCGCTTTGCTGCCTGAGTGCAAGTACCCCTTGCTGCAGAACAAAAAGTCAGTGGGGTGGAGTCAGACCTGGGCGGAGCTGGGTGAGTTTTTGTTGTTTCTATAGTAACATCTTAAACAAGGACTTGTACACACACGTAAATGGGTGAGCAATGCATGTTTACAGCTGCTATAATGTAAGTGATAACAGGAACGAACTTGTTTCTGGGCATTCCACAATATTAAACATAACTACAAACAGATAAAAAGTAGAATTTAAAAGTCATAAAAGTTATTATTTAATAAATAAACAAAACATTTGTGTTGTCAAGTTGTTGTGGATGTAAATATGTAAATACAACCCTGAACACTCAGCTTAAAACACTATAATTTTTAACATATTATTTTTCCAAAAAAATCTCCCCCTAGGTGCCCTTCATGTTAGTTGTCAGGTTCACAGGAGCTCATGCTGCACAATGTGTGCTGTCTGGGTGTCATCCACAGTTAATGAGGAAATACCATAGCAGATGACAAAGCACATTCGCTCTACCACTTGCTTTCTTTAATGCCAAAGATAATAGCACATTATTTGGCACCTGCTACTCCGATACGTTTAACACGTGGCAGAAGTGTGCCGTGACTCACACGCAGTCATGCATGTCAGATCTACAGCCAAAGATAGTATGTAATTACCAGGCAGCCAAATGATAGGGTCCGTAAATTGTAGCGGTGCCTTCAGACATTGACAGCAGCCAATGATGAGGCATTTGTGTGTAACATCCACGAGATACAAAGGAGTTTAACAGCTCACACCGGTAAAGCTGCTGTGGAGGTGGACAGGAACTGCTACTTTTGTGTGCTTCTCTTCCCTAAAGCAGAGATTTTTGTGGAGCAGTAGGACGAGAAAAGCGAATAGGATGTAATGGTCCGCTGTTTTCAAATAGCATGCATGAGGTCATGGTGTTGAGTCAAGCAATTACACGCAAAAATCATTTGCAAACTACACTCACTGTCGACTTTATTAGCAACACGGGTACACCTGTCAGAAAAATGTGATCACAATGAACAGGAAATCTGTGGGTGGAATAAATGGCATGTTGATGAGAGAGGTTAGAGAAGAATAGCCAGACTGGTTTGAGCTACATCAGCTGTCCAGTTTTGGCGAGCTTGTGCCAACTGTAGTCTATGATTCCCCGTGACTGGCTGTTTGGATAGTTGCATGAATGAACAGGTATACACATGTCCCTAATAAAGTGGTAATAAAGTGAGTGTATGTGGCCGTGTTTATAGGACCAAAACATAATGCTGATGCTTCTGGCCTGCTCTATTAGCAGTACGGTGTGGTGTGTTCAGAGAGGAAGTGGTGAATTCATGGTTTCAACATGAAAAATAAACATGCAGGTAGTTCCAGTTGTAAAAACACTGTTGTTAGACAACTGGGTAATATGGATGCTAATGAATCTGCTAATGAATCTGATTTTAAGGCTTTTATATAGACAAAGTAAGGGCACAGTGACTGGCAAAACAAGACAAACTTGTTAGGACTACCAACATTTTCGTCATTTTCTGTTGATAAATTACCAAGAAAGACTCAGCACCACTCAGTACACACAGTAATTTCACACCAACAGCTACCCAGCTTATTGAGAAAAGTGAGTGTTGTGTCACAGCTCAAAGCTATCGGAAAATTTCAACATCAGAGGTTATGAGAACCACAAGAGGGGAATGATTAAAAGCACAGTGAACACATGCCTCCATTTACATGTAGCAGAGTCAAAATATAAAAACACTATTGCCCCATTGGCTGAAATTGTAGCGAACTAAAGTGTGTTTTTCAAAGTCCCCAGATGTAGTGTTTTGAAAATTTGACTTTAATTTGGAGAACTGAATTTGCAATGGATTGTATCTCCAAAAAAAAAAAAACAATAGGATTTTTCTACACCTGATTATTATTAAAATTGAATATGAAACATTCAATCCAAATATGATGTTAATCATATTTCTTCACATTCAATTTTAAATAAAGGCAAAAACATTTTACCTTGTAAAATGTACATTTTAAATTCAGAATGTAATGGCACATTTCTTCTTCCATATACTGTATATCACCATTTTTATTTCACTTATCCAGCAAAGTGTAGACTTTTATCTATGTTAATCTAAAGACAAATGGTGCATAAGTATATGCTTGCTGAATCTGAATATTATATAGAGCAATGGTTCTTAATTCTAGTTTGGAATGCATTAGATTAATATTTTGGTTATACTTCAAGCAATTTTAAAATTTTAAAAGAAATAAGTATAGGTAAAAGTGAAATTCTATTGGATGGTAATTAGATCTAATGGGAAAAGGTTGATGTCTTTATCACTAATTATGTCTAATATTGTCTTTGAGTCTAATTGGTTTATTTGGTTTATCATCCAAATACACCTGCCCTTAATTAAGAATTTATTTAGAGTCCTATTAGGATCTGATAGCAGGCAGTCTTAGGTTGCCAAATTGGAAACGTTGTTGGTAGGTTTAACAACATATAGACTCCTTTAGTAACATTGCTTCAAAAATAACCTAGAGAAAAATCTATCAACTTGTTGAGCAGACGTTAGTGTCAGTCCTGCATTTGATACAGTTTTTAGCTGCTCTTGCACGAGCCTGTGTTCCTAATGACCAATCACTGATCACCACTGTTTCCCAAAGACCAATCACTGATCACCATTGTTTCCCAAAGACCAATCACTGATCACCATTGTTTCCCAAAGACCAATCACTGATCACCATTGTTTCCCAAAGACCAATCACTGATCACCACTGTTTCCCAAAGACCAATCACTGATCACCATTGTTTCCCAAAGACCAATCACTGATCACCATTGTTTCCCAAAGACCAATCACTGATCACCATTGTTTCCCAAAGACCAATCACTGATCATCATTGTTTCCCAAAGACCAATCACTGATCACCATTGTTTCCCAAAGACCAATCACTGATCACCATTGTTTCCCAAAGACCAATCACTGATCACCATTGTTTCTTCCACCGTTGTGCTTCCTTTTTCTTCCTTTTAAGTAATTAAAGTGAGTTATTCCATCCATAACTGTTTCTTTTATGACTACTCTCCTTTCATGACTACTCACTATTATTGATTCATTTTGCTGAATACACTATACCTTGACAGAAGGTGTAGTATTTGTAAATGCTTTGTTAAAGGTTAGTTTGTGGTCCAATGACCACTAGAGATGACTGTTTTCCTCACTTAGTTGCTGTCCTCTACTGTTTCGTTTTGTCGGTGGTGGTAATGCTGGAATTGGAATAAAACATAAGAAATGTTAAGTGTTGAAACACCTGGCAGTAAAATATTCTGGAGTCATGTTCTGTAATAAGCACCATGCATGCAGCAACAATAACACATGCAGAAATAAATCATTTATTCTGTAGAGCTCACTGAAACTGAAACAGTGGGCGATGCAAAAGAAAACATCCCCATGAAGTCTGTATGGGACATTTAGGTAGCCTTGCCGTGATCAATATCAGAGCCAATATCTCACCTCCTCTGCCATCATACAGAGAAGAACTATGATGTAAAATATCACTAATGATGTTTTCTGGATCAGTACAGAGGATAAAATGTAGAAAACTTCACAGTGAATTGTATTGGAAACTTTCTCAAATCTTTGGAGAGAACATATTGAGATAAGAGTGAGTGTGTGTACATGGTGCCATGTGATGAACTTGCCCAGCGGTTTCAGAAAACATGTTTTTTCCATCCACATGGAAACAGTGAAAGTGGAAAAATTTCTCCATCTCAGAGGGTGTTTGGAGTGATCCATAACGCTGTTGTTGAGTGGACGGGAGGCCAAAAACTTAAAACTCCAGAGACTCATTTCCATTAAAAAGGGTTTCTGAATGAAAATTATTTTTAACAAGTTCATTGTCTCCTGTCTTTGTGCTCCCAGAGACATTTGGAGGCTTATATTCGATCACAGTAGTCCATCATGTGGGATGGGGTGGCAAAATGACGCATTCACAGTAGAAGCCATGGAAACTAAGAGAGAGAGAGAGAGAGAGAGAGAGAGAGAGAGAGAGAGAGAGAGATAGCAAGTCCACACCGAGAAATACAAAGTCTGAAGCCTGCGAGAAAAATACACTCGGATTAAATGCACCCCTGTTGGAGAGGAGAAAAGGGAGAGACAAGACGTGAGTGGAACAGACAGAGATGTGGGAGAGGTTGAAAAGAAACACAGAGCACAAAAATAACAGCTGAAGAGTGTGGAGTACCATTGTTGTACACCATTTTATGAATAATATTTGAAACATCCTTCCATCTGAATACTTCAGTGCACTAGGTTACAGTATAAACTGCATATTTAAGTCTGGAGCAGGTTTTACAGATCAAATGGATGACATCGGAGAAGATCGATGTTTCCCTGCTCCTGCTCTCCATTCTTCATTAGTTTTGCTCATCTTGCTTTGGCTCTTGTGAGAGGGCTGATAAAGGCTCGAGTAGAACCTCAAATCCACACCAGGCATGTAATACCCTTCTTCCTGAGAGATCACAAAAGCGCATCACTTGTCGTGCGAGATTAAAAAGCACTTCTTGTCGTGCTTCGAGTGACAAGCTGAAGCTTGTGCTTGTGACTGTTTCCCATAAATCATTTCCTGTCGGATAAATCATCTCTTTGAAGCCACCTTTTCTCTGTTTCTGCCCTGAGTATCGTTTGCAAAAAAAAGCATCTGATATATTATTTACATATTATCCATATATTATCCATATATCATTTGGAAATGTAGATATTATACACTGCCCTCCAAAAGTTTGGAAACGCCTGAACAAAATAGGGTTTTTGGGCAATATCAGCATAAATCCTCTTTAGTTAGTGACCATTTTGCATTGATAATAAGGGACAACACAAACTATGAAAACATATTTTATTAAATAAAAAGTTTATGAACATAAACATGAACATAACATAGAAAAATACTCAAATTT